>KN818224.1:264961-538334 GCA_000827485.1 Amanita muscaria Koide BX008
ATCCAGGTCGCTTCGACTGCTGAAGGACTTCTCTTCCACGTCGGGTTGATCCTTTTGGTTCACCTTTTCGAGAGCCATGGCGATAGATGAGGGAACAGCCTGAGAACAGCTCTCCACGAGACCTGTTATCAGAGGGTATTTATCATACCAGGCTAGAAAGCAGAGTGAATGTATACTAATAATAGGACAGGAACCGCCATCACCATCTTTGAATGATCAAAGGACATTGCACCCGGTCGTCAACCTTGCGCAGTCATTATCGCGAGGAACTCACGATTACCCATTCCAAATGTTTTCTCACATTATCGAGGTAATCATACACTGTGCCTAGATAAGAACGCTAGGGCAGAGAACGGTTTGATATGTATTGTCCGATCACAACCTCTGGATAACCAGAGCTGAAGAACCACCACCCTGTGGAGTGCGCACGTATCAGCGAGTGCTACAGTAAATGATAAATGATAAGGGCTGACGTACCCCATTGCAAATGCCAGCTGCACCATATTGACCGGGCTTGAGAGCATGAGTAAGCGAGACGATAATGCGGGCACCCGAGTTGCCGATAGCATGTCCGAGTGATACGGCACCACTGTGGTGTTATGATACGTTAGACTTGTGATAGAAAATCAAGCCACAATCAAAGTCGTACCCGTTGACGTTGATCTTGTCGGGGTTAATTCCCAGGACTTTCTCCGTAATCTTGACAACGACTGAGAAAGCTTCGTTGATCTCGAATAGCGAGATGTCATCAACGTTGAGGTTTGCCCTTTTTAATGCTATAGGCAAGGCCACTGTAGGAGCCTCAGGGAAGTCGATCGGATCAACACCAGCGTCGGCCCAAGCTAGTCTATGTTTAGCATATGTGCAAGGGTATCAGAGTCGGATGCATACAGATGACTTTTGCCAAAGGTTTCAAGCCCAATTCTTGAGCTTTTTCAGCAGACATGAGGATCAGAGCGGAGGCACCATCGCTTAATGGCGAAGAGTTGGCAGCAGTGATTGAACCATCCTTTTTGAATGCTGAGCGAAGGCTAGGGACCTTTTCGTAGATGATTCTCTTATACTCCTCGTCTTCCCTTACGATAGTGTCACCCTTCTTGCCTGGGACAGTGACAGGGGCGATTTCGGCGTCGAATGCACCAGACTTCCAGGCTCTCTCAGAGCGCTTGTATGATTCAATCGCATGACCGTCTTGATCTTGACGTGTGATTCCGTGTTTTACGGCGGAGTGTTCTCCACAGTTGCCCATGGCGAACTGGTTGTACACGTCCCACAGACCGTCGGTTTCAAGGGCATCCCTGGTAGTGAACTGACCAAAAGGGGGGTTGTGCCGAGGCAACAAGAAACTAAGGTAAGCAAAACAATCAGAGGAATCTTTTGTGGAGTGACCAGAGACTTACGGAGCATTGCTCATGCTTTCCGCACCTCCAGCAGCAACGACGGTGCGATCACCGGATCTGATGGCTTGGGCAGCCAGCATGATAGACTTCATACCGCTAGCGCAAACCTTGTTGATCGTCGTTGCATCAGAGGAGGTCTTGAAACCCGAGGCGATAGCCACTTGCCGCGCGGGTGCTTGGCCAACACCCGCCTGAACGACGTTTCCAAAGTAGATCTCCTCGACAATGGTAGGATCAATCTGCTTTGATTGAAGAGCATGCTTCAAGGCAACGGTTCCGAGCTGAGGGGCGGTTAGGGATTTGAGTGCACCGTTCAAGGAGCCAGTGGGAGTACGGGAAGCAGCAACGATGACAGCTTCATGAGCCTGCAAAGACATGGTGGAAGTGAGAGAAGAAAACAATAGAGATGACACGAACCATTGAACGGACAAATGAGGGTATATATGGACGCGTGGATGATGCCAAACGGGATAAGAACATGACCGGTGATTATAAGTTAATTGTCTGATCGTACGAGATGGTCTAGCGTGTTTGTTACAATCCGATCACATTTCCGACAATCAACATCCACGTCTCAATCACGTTCACAACCCGCTCTCGGACTTTTCCTTTTTCTTTCAACAACTCCTCGACAGCAGGCGCCGTTTCGCAAGGGTGCAGGTACCAACACGGCGTATTCAGTGTTGGGTGATCACCTTGCGACAGTAGTGGGAACGACGACGTAGGTAGTGTCAGAGCAGATCCACTCTTCTCAAGTCCTTTAAATCCAAAACGATGGAAAAGACTCGTGGAAAGCAGTTCATCCAGCGACAGCGGCGCTCCCTCTGACATGACAGATGTTCGCGCCGAAAATTTAAGTCAATCAAAAAAAAAAAAAGTGACGGGGTTAACGGACGGGAATCATGGATAGTAAAATAGAACGTCGGGACTTGAAAAGTAGCGGAGTAGACAACATATTGCTGGCATATCAAAACTTCTGAATCAGCATAGCCTGCCGCTTCGTCAATTTCACCGTCGGTCGTTTGTTCCAAAGCCGAATGAGTAAGCCTTGCTTGTACTGTCGAACGTGACATGTATCCAAACCCAGGGCATGTCTAAGTTGTCTTTCAATGTCGAACCAAGTGAGGGACTGGCATGGCATACTGGATGCTCTTTCCATGTCCAAGAGTTGGGATGCTTATCAATATAAGCCTTGGAAGCTTCGTCGAATTGAGAACGGGAGAGCATGAGGGCGTGGGAAAGGACTGTGTAGTTGATAAATTAAAGTTTAAGCCACACATCTCAGTTGCTCGCCGTCAAGGTCCAAGCGCAACATAAAAACTAGCCCGTCCAACTGCCGGCTCCTCCACGATGGCTGTAGGGAAGGTGCGCTTTGGCAAGGCACCCACACTGTGACTTTATTTAACCGTCTTCCCAGAACAAGCGTCTCTCGAAAGGAAAGAAGGGTATCAAGAAGAAGGTCGTTGACCCCTTCACCCGCAAAGGTTCGCCTTGCTTGTTCCTGGTGTTACGCACAGTTTCTCAAGTCGATGCTAGACTGGTATGATATCAAGGCCCCATCTATCTTTGAAATACGCAATGTCGGAAAGACTCTTGTCAACCGGTCAACGGGCATGAGTATGTAATCCATATTTTCTCTCCTGTCGCGGATAGCTAATACCCCGATAGAAAATGCCAACGACTATCTCAAGGGCCGTATCATCGAGATATCTCTAGCAGATCTCAACAAGGATGAAGAACAGTCCTTCCGTAAAATTAAACTGCGCATCGACGAGGTCCAGGGCAAAAACTGCCTCACCAACTTCCACGGCATGGACTTTACATCAGACAAGCTCCGCTCCCTCGTCCGCAAGTGGCAGACTCTGATCGACGCACATGTCGATGTTAAAACCACAGACGGCTACCTCCTCCGTCTTTTTGCTATCGGCTTCACAAAACGGCGTCCGACACAGGTGAAAAAGACGACGTACGCCCAGTCAAGTCAGGTGCGGGAGATCAGAAAGAAGATGTTTGAAATTATCACACGCGAGGCGACGAGCTGTGACTTGAAGGAGTTGGTGCAGAAGTTTGTGCCAGAGGCTATTGGCAGGGAAATCGAGAAGCAGTGCAGAGGCATCTACCCTCTGCAAAACGTCTATATCCGTAAGGCTAAGATCCTCAAAGCACCCAAGTTCGATGCCTCTAAGCTCCTCGAGTTGCACGGAGAGTCAACAGATGTACGTCTTTTCGAAGGCGCCTCTTGCTGAATAGCTTCTGATCTGTCTCACAGGAAACGGGCACAAAAGTTGCGAGCGAATTCAAGGAGCCAGAGATCCTCGAATCTGTGTAGAAACCCATGTCATAGCATCTTTCTTCACATATCGTCTTTTTTTATGCTTGTCATGCGCAAAAATATAAGCCAATCATGCATGTCGCGTGCGAATAGTTTTCATTGACACCGAAGGAATAGTTATAGGTATCATACTCGTTGTTCTCGTATTTAACGTCCGCAGCCTCTCCTTGATACCATTCTTCCTGACGATACCTCATGTCTGATATCGAAGTCATACGCAACCAATTGACCCTTCACACTGACTTTCCAAAGAAGGTGCTACCCTTACGTTCTAGGCTCTAAACATAGGCTCTATCTTCTCTTCTAGGGGGTGAATTTCCTAGACATCTTCCCCATATTCCGCGATCCAGGCGTTTTTGAGATCCTTATCAATCATTTGGTTGACCATATCACGTCCGTGACCCTACCCAAGACACCAAACAACAAGATCGACGTCGTGGTCGGCCTAGATGCTCGAGGCTTTCTCATTGGCCCGATAGTTGCCCTAAAATTAGGCGCTGCTTTTGTACCCGTTCGCAAACGCGGAAAACTACCTGGAAAATGTGTCTCTGCCAGTTATGAAAAGGAATACGCACCGGTACGGGGCATAAATGGCATCATCTGCTCTTACTGCGAACTCAATTCATTTGCTAAAGGACATCTTCGAGATGCAAGTCGAGGCCATCAAGCCTGGTCAAAATGCAATAGTTCTCGATGATGTGATAGCGACGGGTCTGCTCTTATCACTCTATCCAGTCTAGCGTGCTGATATTTAGCCTAGGTGGCTCTGCAAAAGCTGCCGGTGACCTAGTCACTCAGTTAGGCGGTACTGTCATCGAATATGTTTTCATGATTGAGATCCCTTCCCTCGACGGGGCGGCTCGATTAAATGCTCCCCTGTATTCCATGATACAGATAGAGAAGAAGTAGACAGTGCAGTGTACACTATACTAATAGACGAGTGTTCAGTAGTGGAAGCCCATTAACATATAGCATACGGTCTGGTGTCCTTTCGTCCTCCTGGATCGCCTCTTCCCTATCGGATGTAATTGATTCCGCTCCTGGATCAATGGTCACGATAACTCGCATGCCTTCTTCATCTCTCTCTGCATCATCTAACATGTCGACAACTACTTTGCCCATCTTGCGAGTGACGTAAACGAGAGCAACGTCGTCAATGTCTGCCGGTACACTCTCGGGACTGGCGGTAGGATTAACGATACCATCGTCATGACTCATCACAATGACGCCAGCCGCGGATGCTGCTTTCGCGTGCAGCAACTTTTCGAGAAACGTGCAATCTCCTCTCTCAACGAAAAACACGCTGTCTGGGTATGAGTGTTCGTAAGGTTGACATCCTCGGCGATTGCTGTGAACTCGATGGACAGGAAAACCGATTTGATTAGAAAATCGGTGAGGGGCACTGGCAGATATGCCTGTTAAGTCAGCACCAAAGAAAGCACATTGCGCCTTGATGGTCACTTCTTGATCGAAATCATGGCGCAATAACTCCGGAAACCCGAGAGATAGTGCGCTGTCGGGGTCTGTGATGGTAAATTTGAATCGCAGCTGAGTTGTCATGTCCTCTGTCGGCCCTTGGTTTGAGAAGACCAATGAAGTATCGTTGATGTAGACTATGTGCCCAGATCTGACAGAATAATGGCCCACTAGCACTATTAGTAAACAATGAAACATTCTCCATGGAAAAGCTCACATTTAGTGATATCGTACCCTCGCCCATCTAGACGTTTGGTTATATGTGTCCTTATACCTGATAGATTGTTGATGATGAAACCATCATTCAGGACACCAAGTTTGAATAGACTGGGGCTGAGATCTTCTGGAACAGTCTTCCCGCTTGATGACAAGACAAAGTCAAATGACTGAAACATTGCTTGTTACCCCCAGAGTTCCAGCACAGTACGAAACACTCACGAAGATGTCCATCTTAGGTCGTTCGCACCATCCATCAGGTCTCCAAGCACTTTGGTCTGTCTCTTCAGGTGCTAGACCAACCAGCTCTCTGGCATAGTCCGAGTATTCCAAAGAGCGTATACCTTGCACCAACCCGAAGGATCTCGCAGTAAGATTTTGCTTCTGTAATGATGGAGCATATGCTGGACATTGGTGTGCATCTACTTTTCTCATCTTCCTACGTGCCGCAGACATGGGTTTCGTGTATTTCCTGTCCAGCCAAAGAATGTGGCCCTCAGTCGTAAAGACGTAATTAGAGTCGTCGCGGTGTAATGGATTATCCTCGTCAAACAGTAAATAAAGATACTATTTGCTGTTAGCTAACTCTCGATGGACCCCATAAAGGCAATGTACACCACCTTTAGAGTTTCAGATAATGCAAAAGATTCCATCCTATCATCGCGTCGATTGATCCGCAAGTCAGCAATGCCTGTGAGGCCACAGTTCACCTTCGCTCTTCCAATGAGGTCGTGAAGAACACGTTCTCCAACATCCAGGTAAAATGGATCACGGGTTGCCTAACGCAAGGATGAGGCTAATTATCCAGGTCGCTTTCCAGACTTACTCTGTAGAGATACCAGGTTGACTCAATGAATTCTAAGCAAGAGTGAGCGCATGAGCAAAACTCTCTGGGACAGCATACCTGGCCTCAACGGGTACTGAAATGACGTTGCTCGTTTGTGGTGGGTATCATACACTTCAGGCAAACCAGCATAAGCTCTCCAAATGTTATAATCTAGCGCCGCGAGTGAGCAACTTTGGAGCTGTCAGTGAGGAACCCTACACATGTGATGCAATTTTATAGCATTTTGAACATCCCCAGCGAGGACTTGAAGTCCTGGCCAGAATGCGGATAGTGAATCGATGGTATTATAAGCAACATCTCCGTTATGCATATAGACCGTTTGATACTGGTGTAGTTAGATTCAAATGATGGGCTAAAATCGAGGAACAACTAACCCAGAAACCATCCCATCCTCGTGAATATCTCATAATGGCAGCATAGGCATCATCCCACACGTCTAGAAATTCGACATCGCCTGGCCAGATGTTAGCCAAAGAACGATACAAAACAGAAGAACGCACCGCTAAGGATGTACCATTTTAGGGCGTACTCATAAAACGAATCAATACCAGCACCTATTCCCGTAGTCTCTGTTCCAGTCCACAACTGCTCAGGAGTTAGATGCGCATCGACGAGAGTCGCGCAAGACATACGCCGGTCCAGGTATTGATTGTATTTCCAACAAGATCGATGCTCGACTTGCGGTTCCACAGCCCGAAAAAAGCCTGACGGGTAGACTAATTAATATTCTGACCATAATCCACGCAAACTGTGTCACCTTGTAAGCGGCCTTTTCAAACCGATCGTCCCCCGTCAACCTGCTCAGTGTGGCGAATTCTAACATGAGAGAGCCGGCACCCGCAGTACCTGCAGTATGGGATCAACGATACCTCTACAATAGGTGGAACGATTGTACTGACAAGTTTCGCGCGTTTCTCCCTTTGCCAGACCATGGCGAAGATTGATCTACAGCCAAGAGTCCAAATGTAGCCGCAGAACGTATGTTAGGAGACTAACCCTTGCATACGGTAGCCCAGTTGGTGTTGAAAAAGCCGGCAAGAGGCGATTGCCTAGGTCACGCGCCATATCTAGTAGCTCTCCATGGTACCAGGGTAAATGAAAGTGGGAATTTGTTGAATTTGCAAACAGGTGGCCAGATAGCAAACCACCCAAAACTCGTATTGTTGTTTCAAAAACTTGAGGTTTGGTATTGACATCGAAAGACACCCATTCAATGACATTCTTGACGGCTTTCTCGAACCCATCCCTATCGTTCAAAACAACGAGAGTGTCCAACACGTCTATAAGAGTAAGAGAGAAGTTTCCTGCAACATCGTTTGTTGCAATATTTTCGCTGGGCTTGGTCAGATGCCGGTGTTCCCTGATAGACATGGTGGACTTACTCACGGATTCCCCCAGTCAGGCCCTCGACCCGAACATGAAAGTGGTGCCAACTTTTGTAGAATCAATCACACGTGCCATAAAGCTTCGGCCGGCGAACTGACCTCATCAAGTGGGAAGGCTGTGGGACGAATGTATGGGTAAGCAGCATTGGAAGTCGAGTGAGCATTGGCCATACCGAACGTCATATAGTTGTTATAGCCATGATACCAGAGCTCGCGCGTCGTATCGCTGAAGAATCAAGTTGGAAAGCATCTTTGATAACGTGGCAGAAGACATACCGAGCGGCGGTCTTTCTGTTGGGGGTCCAGCTTGATTGGTGACTAGGAGTCAAGGCATTTGCGCTGGACAGATAGCGCCAAGAGCCGTTGAAGAGGAGCGCTGTGAGGATGAGCAGCAATTCCTGCCAGTGGTCCCTCCACTTCATAAAGGTGCAAGTTGCTGATGCAGTGATGTCGTGGCAGATTTCTTGCCATTTTCGGTATCCTGAGATCCTCATGTCAAAACTGATCAATGTCTCCCAAAAGCTTGGTCAATACATGCTCAAAGGCTGGGTCAGCTCCATCTTGTCAAGAATAATTACTACGAGCATCTAACCCTTCCCAGGTCCTCACAGACTCTCCTTGCTCGAACTCCGGCTGCCGAGTTCCGCTAATGCGTTCTCCTCAGGGCAGACAGCCAATCACTCATTTCTGCCCCAATTGTGACGACGATCCTGACAGTGAGACTTCATTGTCATATATTTTTATCTGAATCGTTCTCAACGATAACAGCAGCTTCCACATCGACGGATTCACTGCGAGGATCACATGTCTCTACTCCCCCTACAGAGGTGTCTAATTTGCCCGAGTCACCCCTGCTAGCACCGGCCTTGGACATGGAAGAGATACAGAGGCGCCGTGAACAGTCCGACAGAGCATCACAGGAGATTGGCAACCGTCTTCTACAGGGATGGGCTATGTTGGCAGATGAGTGCCCCAGTTCCACCTGCTACGGTATTCCTCTGGTTCGCCCGCCGAAAGCAGGTGGCGAAAAAGATCCCAGGAAGGTAGCGATTACTGTCAGCTTTTGCTTCGAAATTTAATCCTAGTCTCTTCAGGAATGTGTGATCTGCCGGACAGTGTACATCTCAGAAGCAGACCTGACAGGCCATCAACGCCTGGTTCCGCAGAATGGAAACAATCATTTGCTGGCAACATCCCGTGGACAAGGGAAGTCAGAAGCCCACGCACAAGTGCAGATATTGTTCTCTACCTTGGTGTTAATTCGCTCACATGTATGTTCTAGATTGTTCCTTCACAGCCAAATGCGATTCAATCAAGACCTCATGACCAAAGTTCACGATCAGTGGAGGTCTGATAAGCAACTATTCACACTTCCTCTTGTTGACATTGTAGCTAGTATGGTCCATCGGACATGCTCCCAGCCCTCGGAGAGTCTTCAAAAGCGCTGCAGAGTGCCTTAAGTACTTTATCAACGCGTCTGATAACGCTTTCTGAGCAAGGCACGCATGTTGATCCTATCTCAATAAGCTCTACTGCGGATGCCATGCTTAAAGTGACGCAAGCACTATCACAAATAAAGCAACTTGAGTGGAACGAGCGCCAGGCGCTCTTACAATAGCAAAGTAATGTAATTATTTAGTAGTAGTCAGAAATTCCTGACATTGTTTCCCGTTCTGCTCGTGTGAATAGGGCCCTGGCTTTGCAACAATGGGAAGCTTATCAAAACTACGCATTCGGGGGTATAAATGTATGGCTTCCTCGTGTTAGCCACCCCCATATAACACCTGGGACTAACCACATTTTCAATACTGTTCAGAAATCATGCCGCGCTTCAACATTTTCAAGGCATTTTCAAAAAAAAACAATCCAGATCAATCAAAATCCTTGGACAGGGCAGTATCGACACCTGAACAGCCTTTCCAGGGCGACACGACAAACGACAGGCCATCTAGGAAACCAAAAACATTGACGAAGCGCAGACCATCAGTTTCCCAGGTTCCCGTAATCCAACCTTCGTACAGTATTTCCAGAGAAGATCTTGGATTTCATGATTCAGGAAGATATCCGTTCAAAGGGCCAGAGTCAATCGTATGTCACCTCTGCAGTTTTTCAATCATGTTGACTGGTCCGGACCTCTAGCTTGCCAATTCGTCGAACCCCGCTAATCATCGGGACACGCATCCGCGTTTTGTGGAAGACACCAGGCTCGAGTATCCCACGACAAATAATGAATCTTTCCACCCAAGGGGTCAATCTTCGAAACGATGGAGTCCTGTCCCGGATGTGTATAGGGAGCCACCAACAGAGGAATACGAAGACAACACAGGTCCCGTTGGCGAACCCCCCGGACCGCATTATCACCAGCCACAACGGGGGCACGGGAGGGACACGCCGCTACCAACGCGACCTCGACACTCGCCAGACAAGCGCCGCCGACGGCGTTCAGAACCTGGAAATGGCAGCCAGAGATCTGATAATGGCACGGTTGGAATGGATACTAGATATGAACATACGACTGAGCAAGACCGTAGCAGGGAAATGCCGTCGAATGCTCGTTTGGGGGATACAACAGGAATTCGATATGTTCGAGACAATGTCCATGACGGAGTGCTCCAACAGGGAGTATCAATGGTGAGCCAAAGCTTGAAATAGACCAGGACAAGAGCTGAAGAAAAGCAGAGAGCAACACCACTTGATATGAGTGCGAGGAAAGCTTCCTTAAGCTCGCGATCACGCGCCATAGAAGAGGTAGACGCCCATAGGCCTGATGTAGTCGAGGTCAGTTCAGTTCATTGCACCGAGATATGCACTCATTTGGACTGCAGCCAGTCGTTTTTGAGCATGAGGTTCTGCGCGAAGACGGCGATCCTAATCCCAAAATTTGGCATTACATTGTGCCTGGTGGACTGGACGTCATTTTCAAAGACGAAGATGGCAATGAGTTAACAAGGTGCAACTTCTTCTTTTCGAACACGAAGTATTTCACTAGACGCATATCTTTCAGGGTTAAGAATACCGGGGGAAGGTCATCAAAGCGGCGAATAACTCCTATGATCATAGAAGATGAAGATGGTAATGTCATACATCGGTGCGGTTGCTGCATTTTGCATCCATATCTTTTTCTGAGTGTCTAAAAGAATGGGTGACTTTGATTCTGAGGCGGACGACTCTCAAACTCGGTCTGACACCGATCACCGACGAAGAGAATATCCTTACGAGTCACGTTATCAGAAGTCAGGGTGAGAGAACCGAGGACTTTACATGCCAATATTGACAAGTGGTTTAGTTCATTAGGAAACGCAAATTCGGAACCAGTTGTAAGAGCGCCCGCATTGTAAGTAATACGTCAACGTTGGGATGAGAGCAGTCACGATATGCCTAATCAAAGGGTGAAACAGAGATCGGATTCACCCACGGGGCACGTATATACCTCATATTTATCACCAGAAGCAGACAAGGTCTTCCTGATTGATGAACATGGAAGGCAAATACCCATGTGAGTGTCATGATTCGTTTTGAGCACGGCGCTAATGTACGATGCAGAGCTGATCGAAAGAAACGAAGTTCTGCAAGGCGTAAACGCCCGCATGGTTACACTGGCCGATAACCAAGTCGCATGTCTCCCCTCAGATTGAAATGATAACGCTAAATGCAACCGGTCGCCAATTGGACCGCAGCAGTTCGAGACTATTCGCCTCGTTTTGCGGGTTGGCGTCATGTTATCGTGCTCGTGCAGATCCACGTCGCCCCTACCGCCCTCTACCTCTGTTGGCAGCAACCGCGTGCCCAGACTCAACCTTGCTAATATCCTCCTTACTCAGTTTGAGGATACCAGCATTAAACCTTCCTACACCCATTCCCAAACCTCGACTTCTCCTTCCGGGCGTTTTGGTCTTGGACGAGGCTTCAAATGTTTTCTTTAACAGTGGATGATAGTTGCCTAGATTTTTTGCCTAGGAATGTCTCGTTAGCTATGAACAGAAATACTAAGCAGCTGATTGCACCTCTTCAAGATGTTGCTTTGCCCTCTCCTTTTGCTTGCTCGCTAAACCTTCTCGTACCCTCTTGCCTGCTCGTCGTCTTTCCGCCTCGATCACGCCTTTTTCTCCTTTCCCAAGTTTTTCCGTACCAGTCAATTCCAGAATGCGGCCAGCTAGTGCCCTCTTTCGCTCTGCCGAAGTAAGATTGAGATCAGGATTAAGCGATCCAGATAATAACTGCGTATGAACGAGACGGTGCAGCAACGCGTCGTTCTCAGTATTGGTCCTGGAAGCAAGTTGAGCTGGTACAACCAGGCAGATTGCTGTACATTACAAACTTTTCCTCGTCATTCTCTTGCTCCTCTTCCATTGGAGCGATTTTGACGGAATCCGAAGTTAACTTACTTATCCTAGATGACTTCTATCCGTTAATTTTGAGTTACATCAAGAAGACAGGTCATACCATGAAGGCTTTCATTTGAGCTTTTGAGACTGGGTCATGGTGCCTCTTTGACGTTGGGTCGGAAAATACGACGACATTAGAACTGTCAGCCATAAACTCATCATCGCTCTGCTCAAAATCTTGAGCTATATAAGCTTATCTTTTACAATTGGGGCCACGTCTTACCATTTTCTGCCTCACTCCCACTTTCTTCACTGGAGGTCATTTGAATACCGCACCATTCCTCTTCCTCACTGTCTGATTCTTTTGATCGTTTCTGTGGTAATAGAGAAGGCGGGGAGATTCCGAACGAGTTGAGAAAAGTTTTGCCATGCTCTTCAAGTATCTTTAGCAGCTCGTTATCGGCCATGATGCAGTGTCACTGTCAGTGTTACTACCGTCGTTGTCACAAGCTGATGTTCTGATGGTCCGCCAACGCGGTAAGAACTCTGACGCACCTCATGCAACCACAGAGAACGAGGAAAATCTTGTAATACCTCAAGACGAACAATTGCGCCTTATACGCGAATCAGGTATCCTACAGGAGATTGACAGGGCATCGCCAAATCAGCCCATAAACGACGATCCAGAGGAAATGCCACTCTCAGAAGAAATATTCCATGCAGTCCTCCTAATTACCCCATTCTCGTTCTTGTTACTCTTGATGAACATGTAAGTACTCTGCTTATCTACCTTCCTACCGGTCTGACATTGGTACATTGAAGTCTGATCCATTTTCAATATGGCAGAGAGCCATCCCTGTGGGATTTGGCGGATAGGATGGTAACCGGGATTCCTAGTAAGTATTCTAGTAAATGCTAGCGTCCTGTTACTGATGTTGGCAGTCCTCTCTGTTTTTATATTCTATAGTACTTTATTTTACTTTTCTTATTCGAGCAGCTTTAACCCCGTTTCTCAGCCATGCGTTACAAAGCACATCGACGGATGCAGACCTTCCTCTTTGTGCTAGCTATACTGGCTGGGTGCAGAATGTTGTTCATCGTCAACCACAAGCCATGGTTAGTTAATATGCGTCAAGTGAGTTTAGGAGTGGAAGTCGCTCTGTACCTTTCTGAAATATATTTTTGACAGTGCCCGCCCCTGGCAACCTTGTGGATATATGCCATTGTCCAGTTAGAACTTGGCCCAGCTGTTGTAAGCTTGATTGTTGTTGGTGCCTTTGTCTGGTGGAACGGCTTGCGCCTATCTTTCTCATAAATACTTGGGTTAATCTACGCTACCTATTCACAAAATGTATTCAGTATACATTCAGTGTGTTGCCTATGCACTATGCAATTGAACCGCCAATCGGTGAAGAGTTTGGTCTTGGTCTCCCACCGACAGCGATCCTATAGGCAAAGACATCTATGTCCGCTCGATGATACGCCAAAGCACCGGGTGTGGGCTCTTGCCGGTGCGGCACCTTATACGAGCGAGAATCGAAGAATAAGTTGAAGTTGGATCTATGCTCCTCCGTCGTCCAGTTCTCGACTTAGAATCTCGACCTTTCGCTGTTAAAGGTATCATGACCATCTCTTTGAGTGTTTAAGAGCACGTTACTCGCCCGAAATGTTATCGTTCGATTGTCTAACGTTGTTTGAAGGACGTTGAGCTGCCACTTTAGGCGCCGAGTGATTGATGTCTGAATCTCGACTTTGTACTTGTTCAGAGCCTCCGTAAATGCTTTGAAGACTCGATCATCACGAGCAAAGTAATATGACTGCATTTTTGGTCAACCGGGGGTTTAAGGAACGAGAGTGATATAATACTTACTGGAATGGATTCAGCGCGGACAGATTCCAAGACCAATGACCATGCACCGAGGACTAAGAGGTCACTTTAACCAAAATGTCAGTGGATAAATTGCTTTGTTAATTAGCGGCCTACGCGGTAGCATTCGCTACACTAGAGACGCAGAAGTGAGACGACTAGTTGACGGGAATTTGCTTGCTCACTAATCCTCCAAAGATGCAATGAGATCTGCTTTCCCAAGTTCTCTTGTTGCGAATCTTCGAACGGCAGCATCGGCTTCCTGAACAGGTTTTCCAGCCCGCAATATGCGTGCAACTGCTACTGAGTGCTCCACAACCCACTTGTCCCCTTCACTCATGATAAGAGTCTGCATGAAGGAAGCAGTCAGGTCCACCTGGGATTTTGCTAAGCCGAAATCGATAGCTAATTTCAGATTCGTGCCTTGGACCAGTGTCAAACAATAATAATGTATTCAAAGGCACAATCATACGCAATGCTCTAAGGATCGCTTTCGTTTGTGGTTTGGGTATATCCCCGTCTTGTAAATTGTTGATATAACGGGAGAAAGCACCCAGCAAAATAATTGCAACTTCACGGTGGGACTGACCGATGCGCATGGCATGAAGCAAAGGGGTCGTGTCGCCGGATCGCCGAAGAAGTAGCTGTGGAGAAGAAGGTCACGATATTCTAGACATAAGAATGGTCCATACAGGAAAGGCACGATCCCGGACTTCCATGAGATAAACGATATCTTTGTGCTCAATGGCGCGGAAAACTTCGAAGGGCTAAGAAGATATTCAGCATCCATGAGAATATTAAATCCCGAGCACGCACTTGAGGTTCCTTCCATGGAATTGGTTTCGATGCCGCCGTTTCTTTCTGTCTTCCCCATGTCCTCGAGATGAATGATTTGATAGACGATGCAGAAACAGGGGAGGATGGAACGGACTCTCTGTCGCTTTGATCATCCTCGTCTGGTTCACTTGGGGTATTGTTTTCTTCCAAAGGTGGTGTCATAGGACGTTGGGAATCGAGCAAAAGACACTGCTGGATTGCCTTGCTCTTCCCTTCACGATGCAGGAAGCCTTGGGTAGTTAGAATAGGCGAAATGCTCAAAGGTAATGTAGCTCACTGCGTGGTGGTAAACGCTGTATGAGACAGGGTTCCGATGGAAGAGGCTGCTTTCGAAATGCAATACGCTGTTGCTCTTGGACTTGTTCTTGGACTTGATCGAGATTCTCCCCGACAAGTTTGACCATGAAACTGTTGTTGAAGCTCATAGTTTCTCAATACATGAGCTGGATAACGAAGGGGATATCTGGCACTGCTTTGACCGCGCTGGCGATGCACTTCCTCATTGAGTTGAGTGCTGGAAGCAAAGATAACATTACATATACACGAACAAATAGCTAGACTTGGATGGCGCAACACCACGACGTCCGCTCTCGTGCAAATGCCATTCAACCCAAGACAAGCATTGGAAAAAGCGGAACTAGGCAATATCATCGACGAACACCACAGTTCTGGTCAGATGTTATCCCAACATCTCAAACTTTGCATCCCACCATTGTCTCGCTGAGTTGCAACGATGCTGGTGTAAGATCTCTCGCCCCAATGCTGATACTGACTCGTTGCCCTCTCCCCAAACTTGAAGGTTATAACTCCTTCTTGAAAGGAATCCCAGTCACCACCCAGCTAAGGAACGGTGCTCCCGTCATCTTGGACGCCGGGCAGTTACAGTTACTCGGTCAATTCACCGTCAGACTATGTCGTATCGTCATGAACAAACCCTTTGTCTCTACACTGGACGATATGCTGTTCTTTTTCGCCCCCATTGACGCCACGGCACCGGATGAGACAGGACGCACACCCTCTGTTGTAGCTCAAATTTCGTGGGAGATGGTCACTCGGTTTGTAATGACATGGTCTATCCCTATCAACGCAGAAACGCCAGAATGCATTGAACAAGCTATTCATGATGCCATCATTCAAGATCGCCGGACGGAGTTTACCAGGCGATTTGAAGTAATCAAATTACGGCGGGACCTGACACCGTTTAGTCGGATAGCGGACCAATGTGTGAGTTATGTATAGTTATGCTGTCTATGCTTTGACCGCCTGATTGCCCAATAGGGTGAAAGTGGTTCGAGTTCTTTATTGGACGTTATCAAATCCAAATCCCAGTCCTTCGCCGGGATAAAGTATCATGCTCAACCGATCATTGAGGCATCGGTGGTAGAATATCATGCCAATTATCTGAGTCCAACAATTCCTCCACCTACAAAGCCAGACACCAAGTGTATGTAATAAATGTATCCCATAATTCCTTCTGATGGAAGAGAAGACTTGATACCTGAACTCTGCAACAAACTCACCATACCTGCAAGGTAATAGAAGTCTATGACATATCCACTGTCTGTCTTGACAAATTGTACTAGTACCCTACGCACTGCTCTCATTTTGCCTTCGGTTCTTCATAGAATCGATCAACTCTTGCTAGTGAAGGAGCTAAATGCAAACATTTTTGAAAACGTGATATCAGATTCTCTGCTGAATATTGCAGCTACCTGTCCCTCTGCTTGTATGGAGTTTGACTATGAACGCCTTGAATTATTAGGTTGGTCGCTCGTCCATATCCTAATTCCCCCTGCTTGACTGTGGTTTCCGTAGGCGACGCGTTTCTCAAGTATCTGTCGTCCATATACATCGCTGCATACCACATGTCGAAAACTGAACACGCTATGCACGAAGCGAGGCAGCGGATGGTCAACAACAAAACGTTGACCCAAATCGCACTCCAAACTGGGTTGCCCATGTACATTCAGTCGCGGCCATTTGTTTCCAAACATTGGAAACCATCTTATTTCGAGATTTTGCCATCATCAAATCAGCTTCTTCTAGTCGATGACGTATCAACACTTGTTGAGTACCATCAACCAAACCAGAAAGAAGCAGGAACGCAGGATCAAATACATTGGTTAGCAGATAAGGTACGAATATACCATCCAATTTCCCGATGGTCTTATCGTAATCTGGACAGACAATTGCTGATGTGACAGAGGCGATCATTGGCTCCGCATACCTTTCTGGGGGAGATGAATTAGCTTTCAATGTCGCGAAAATGCTTGGACTTGCGATGCCATTGGTTGATCAATGGCAATACCTGCAAGACAAGATCTCAGTTACTTGTCCGAACACACCAGCAAGGCCTTCCAGTTCCCAGGGAAGCTCGGCATCGTCGATAGACGGCCTTGTCGGTTTAAAATTCAGGCGCCCTGAACTTCTCTCCCAGGCACTGGTAAATCCCAAGTTAGCTATTCTTCACGGACTTAAGTACGCTAGTCACGCCAGAATACTGCCATTTGCGGCACACTTACGTTCGTTGGTGATGCGATTCTCGAGTTCCGTGAGTATTGCCTAATCGCAGGTTAGGTGCAATAGACTAATATTCCCCAAGTTGTCGTGAAGTATGTCTTTGAGCGGGAGCCCAGGCTATCTTCGGGAGGTTTGTCGCTGTTAAAGGTCAATGAGCGGGAATGCTCTTCACGAAAGTCATCTCATACGCGTCTCAGGCAGCAATGGTGTCAAACTCTACACTCGCTACTATATTTCTCTCAAGTAAGCTATCGAAGGGACTCTCGTATGGACCTAGAGACATGACATCTCTGAACTCCTTTGCGAACATGACCGAAGTTCTTCGTAATGAAGAATACAAACGAGCGGAAACAGAAAGGCGTTCTCCTGGCCAATTTTGGCGAACAGTAGAACCTCCCAAAGTGAGTGGTACTTCTATTGAGTTGACAGGACATCTAAAGATGTCGTTAGATGCTGATTACTCTGCTCAAGTCGATAATTGGTGCATTATGCATGTCTAATGCTCCCTCGCACGTTGAAATAGAATCACTCTTCGAGAACGAATTCAAGTCGTTCTACGACAAACATATCACAATCAAGACACTAGCGAATCGCCCATTAGTGGCCTTTGTCGAGTTGCTACGTGCTCATGGTTGTTACCAATTTGATATCAAAAAGGAGGACCTGAACCGAGCCACACGTTGCCAAGGTTAGTTCAGTAAGGTAACTGTAGATTTTGAAGGATTACTGATTTTGCTTAGTCATTCTGCATGATCACGTTCTTGCCACTGTTGAAGATCAGACGGCGTCTTATGCTGTGATGAGCGCCTGCCGCTCTGCATTGGGCATGTTGGAGGCTAATGCAATGGTGCTCTCTGTATATTGTAATTGCAAGGCACAGCCCCAGAAGAGGAGGAAGGATGATTTTCTCAATCGACTATTGGTTCTAGAGGAGCAATGAGTACTTTATAATTATCTCGAATGGACACGGTAAATCTTGTAGTAGCCGTGGTAGGGGAAGAATCCATTGCAGCAACAGTCACCACAACATCCTCATGCACTGCCAGATGCCTTTCGCCTGTCAATGGCATAATTCAGGGACTTTCGGGGTTAAGACAAGTTTAAAAGTGACGAACAATTGATAAACTGATGCGAAAATTGGAATAGAGAATCCAGAGACCAAGAACGCAAACACTTTGAGACCAAAAGCTGCTTTCTTCTCGCCAGGGAAATCGAAAGGTAGGTGCTGTGAGTTGCTTGAATAAACGGGATGTATAGAAACACAAAAAAGAAGCATACATGGTAGTGACCGTGTTCTGAGCGTCTTAGCACAGATGCGTGAAATGTTCGTGCGTGCTGGCGGACAGCGAAAGAACGGGCAGTAGTAGAAAGCATTTCAGACTGGAGGCTCTCGATACGCTGATGAAAAGTGAAACCGAATTGCTCCGCCTCGGAATACGCCGATGTGACGTGTGACGTGCGGCACTGTGACTATGTAAGCGCGATGTCACGGACAGGGTTGCGATCGATAACGATCGCCGGCTACCATGGCAGCAAAGGCGACTATTGCTATCCCTGCCCTTGGCAAACAAGTCCAAGTGCCTACAGGCTTGTTTATTAACAACGAATTTGTCCCCTCCAGTGATTCGCAGGAACTACTTAGGTAATGTTGGCAGATATCACAATCTTCTTTATCTTGACGATGTCTTCAGCGTTATAAACCCAGCTACTGAGGAAGTCATTTGCTCGGTTGTCTCGGGTACATACATCTACTCCGAAGCCCCTATCTACCACTGATTTGTACCCAGCGTCTGCGAAAGACATCGATATAGCCGTTTCTGCCGCGCGTCAAGCGTTTAAGACCACTTGGGGAAAGAATGTGACTGGCATTGAGCGATCAAGACTTTTGCACAAATTTGCAGACCTTATTGAGCGAGACGCGCAAGAACTGGCAGAGCTCGAGTCGCTCAACAACGGCAAGCCTGTCAGGATAGCTCGGTAGGTATTATCACATATATATGCAAGCGCATACAAGTCACACATAACAGGGACTTTGATATTGGCGATAGTGTCCAGTGCCTTCGCTACTATGCTGGTTGGGCAGATAAGATAACGGGCCAGGTTAGTTATATGCCGCGGTACCGCTGTGGATCCAGCTGTTCATAATCAATTATCCTCTAGTCCCTCGAGATTGACAACAGAACTAAGATGGCGTTCACGCGTCACGATCCTATTGGTGTTTGCGGACAAATGTAAGCGGCATAAGTTTGCTGGGTCAATATTATGCATGACTTCGAAATGCGTCAGTATACCCTGGAATTACCCGATCCAGATGTGGTAAGATTGCATCCGCTTCTTTCTTGATGATCAATTTATTTATTTATCTTTGCATAGGGCTTGGAAAGTTGCACCCGCTTTGGCTGTTGGCTGCACCATCGTAATGAAACCGTCAGAGTGGACCCCTTTGACTGCTTTGGTAAGTTAGCCTAGCTTCTTATGCCGCACACAACGTCGACTTCGGCAGAAACTGTGCGAACTTGCGAAAGAAGCTGGGTAAATTAACCACCTTCCAATCTCAATTTCCGATCACGAGAACTTTGCAGCTACCCGCCTGGCGTGCTTAACACTGTTCCTTCATACGGAAACGTGGGAGGTGCTGCCTTGGCATCTCATCCTGACGTCGATAAAGTTGCATTTACAGGATCTACCGTGACTGGCCGTAAAATAATGGAAGCTGCTGCCAAAAGCAATCTGAAAAAGGTTGGCTGTGTCTTCTTTAGGCAACTGTTTTATCCCCAATTGTGTCAAGGTTTCACTTGAATTGGGGGGCAAGTCCCCACATCTGGTATTCGAGTCCGCCGACTTGGAACAAGGTCAGTGACTCGCCACTTGATTCGAATTTCGTACCACCGCGCGAGCTGATCTCACGCCCATGCACTCGCGAACCGAGAATGGTTTAATTAGAGAATCATCTCTGATTTGGAAAACTCTCTAAACGCGCCCATACGACAGTACCATATGTTCTCTAGAACGTGGGTCACGTTGGGTGTCATTCATGCTGGCAGTTCCGGTACTTGCGGGATTATCAGCGATCCCAGGGACATGAGGACCGGCTCTGATCGGCATTATTATAAAATCGCTTAAATCCACAACATGCCGTACCCACAGGTCCTTGAATTGGAAGGTTGTGCTTTAATTGTAAAAACTAAATCTTTTGAATTTTGGCATCATGTCCATGATCGGTGACTTACCTACTTCTTATCTACAGCTGCCAACTGGGCCGCGTTAGGGATCTGTTACAACTCTGGCCAGGATTGCACTGCTGGTTCACGGCTCTACGTCCAGGACAGCATATATGACAAGTTTATAAAGTTGCTGATATCCAAGGTGTCAGCGCTTAAAATTGGCGACGGTTTTGATGATTCAGTCGGTGGCGGACCTGTGGTAATAATAAAACCGCTACATCCCCGACTCGTTCTGATGTCGGAAATAGATTTCCAAGGTACAGTACGAACGCATCTGGAATTACATCGAGTCTGGAAAAAAGGATGGCGCTACTGTGGTCCTCGGCGGCGAGCGAGGTAATGGAAAAGGATACTTCGTACAACCAACAAGTGAGTGCTTGATATCCAGATCATCTTCTACAATCTCAAATGAAACATACTAGTCTTTACCGACATAAAACCCAGCATGAAAATAGTTGAGTCGACGTTCTTTTGTGATCTGCAGATAGATACGACGACCTCGGGATAATTCAGGTGCAAGAAGAGGTATTTTGGAGTTTCCCGACTTGGGATATTATCTGACAGTGATCAACTTGAAGATTTTTGGACCTGTACTCTCTGTCGGGCGTTTCGGTAGTGAGGAAGAAGCAATTACTCTCGCGAATGACACAAACTACGGTCTGGGGGCCGGGGTCCATTCCAGTGAAATCTACCGCTATTCATTTTCGTTCCGACTAATAATGCCACTACAGATGACGCAAACCAATGTATGCGTGTATCCTCTGAATTGGAAGCCGGCACAGTAAGTCCGTTGACTAACCCTTGACGATATTCTGTTGACACACCCATAGGTGTGGGTCAACCAATATAATCTGCTCTACAACAATGTCCCCTTTGGAGGGAAAAAGAATTCGGGAATTGGTCAGCCAGTTTCCAACATGTCAATTCTTTGTGCTAACTTTTCATTCTATCGCAAGGCCGAGAGCTCGGCAGTTATGCTCTGGAAGAATATACGTCCGTCAAGGCTGTTCACTGGAACTTTGGGGAGAAGCTGGAATGGCCTCTTTAATCGCGTGATTCCAGGGCGTGTTTTGGATATGGTTGTACTCCGCCTCTGTCTTGTATAGCCCCTGTCTTGTGTATTTGTGCATCATCTCCGTGAAACACGTTGAGCGCGATGGTTATTCAGCTACAGAGGCATATTAGCGCAACTGCCAACGATAACAGTAATCCGTTCTCTCCGGCTTGTCATCGCAATAACCAGCAGTCACGTAGGTTTGATTGTTTCCACAACTCACAACTACCCTGGATCAATCAAATAAATTTTTGGTCTGGTGATGTACTGCTCTAGCATCGCGCCCGAGTAACTCGAAATTGGATTGTTCGCGAGACTGTTGCGATCAGTAAGCTCGTTGGATGCTGTGACCGTACCTGTGTGGTCCAGGTTTTGGACGGAGTAAAGACCCCGCTCTCTCGAAAGAGGAGTAGAGAACATGTTTCATTCAAGAATGATTAGATATCTATCGACGTTATTTTTCAGCAAGGTACATTAGAGCAGTATTTATGTTAGGTTTTAACGCCTAGTCCACGAGCCATCATGTCTTTTATAGATTCTCAGAAAGAGGCGATCACATGGGCGGGCAGTACACTTACGTATTAAAACCAGGCGCCATCGTGGCAGGATAGCCACCGTGTTGATATTGTGCTATCTGCCCTTGGCTCGGCTGTTGGTTTGGCTGGAAAGGGTAATTAGCTTGACCCGAATAGTTCGCATGATCCTGGCTCTGTACGGCGTTGCTGTGGGCCGGAATGTTAGGATGTAAGTGCGGCTGCAGCTGGTGATGGTCGCCCACTGGCATTGTATGATGTGGTACGGAAGGACCGCCTGTGGCTGGAATCTGATACGATGGCATTTGGTGGTTGGGTGAAGGACTCGTGTAAGCTGGATAAATAGACGACTGATGGTGTGGATGTGCTTGAGGGCGTGGTGTATTGATCGGCACAGTAGCTGGGTTCGTAGAACCAGTACGGCCAGCAATGTGATGATTATGGGCAGAATGTGCTTGAAGGTGTGGTGTATTGGTCGGCACATTAGCTGGGATCGTAAGACCAGTGCGGCTAGCAGTGTGATGATTATGGGCAGAATGTGCTTGAGAGTGTGGTGTATTGGTCGGCACATTGGCTGGGTTCGTAGAACCAGTATGGCCAGCGGTGTGATAATTATGGGTATAGGGTGAAGGCGGCACCGCCCGAGTGGCAGGATCGTGAGAGCGGTAGAGGTTGTCATGTCCTGTCGACTGCAGTGGGTGGTGGGGACTGGAGGGCGGCCCATACTGTTGGTGAAGCCGAGCAGTGAGATGAGCTTCGGTATGCTCAGAGCTACTGTGCAATTGCGAGGGGAGTGATCGCAGAAGCGATTCCAAATCATGATTGGGCATGTGCGCAAGAGATTCATCAGTGTAGCGCAAGGTCTTCAAGGCCTCCTCTTGTGCCACTGACAGGACTGTACACTTTGTGTTTTTCGAGCGGCAGTGGTCGCAAACGTCTTGCCCATTATTAAATTCACACTTCATTGTAAAAATCAGCAAGGGTAAAGAGGGAAAAAAAAGAACTAGCGTACTTTGATTTTACGTCTGCGGCAGATTAGACATGCCATGGGGTTGCGCCTCCTGGCTGAGGAACGTGAGTGGAGACCGCCATGTATTGCGTCGCCCTCAGCGTAGTTGGCGCCGGAATGCATCTGTGGATGCGGAGTTCACCTATTGTTGGTCCCCTTAAATACTTTTTGGGAATGAAAACTCTTTCCTTTAACTAACATCTAAATTTCGCACAGTTTAGTCCAGCCTGCATACCAGACAGATCTAGTTACCGCGGAAATAAATGGCAGTGTGCACTTGAACCGGTTTCTTAACACTTACCAATAATAGGCATGGACGCCAACCAATCAATAATATAACTATTTGGGCGTCTCGAATTGACGAGCGATATGTAACGCCAGCGAAGCTACTATTATCACAGGGGTTACCTTCCAAAGACGGAAGCTGTGGCGTACACAAAGAACAGAACCTGAACTGTGGCGTCAGTCCGTATAAGGCAACTTGCCGCAGCCTCGAGCTGTGCTCGGAACATTACTTCTGACAGCGCCTGTTTGCAACTTGACTAAATGGACCAACGGGCCAAAGAAATTCACCACGCGTTCAGAATCAATCAGTTACTGTAACAGTGAAATCAGAAATGCAATACCGTGAGTAATCTACAAAGCTAGGTAATCCCGCACTTCTTCCTCACTTAGTTTTCTAAATGTTGGCTTAGGGCGTTCCCCTGGTTTCTCCTCTTCCAATTCGCCAGCTGAGGGCACGGTTATTATTCCTATCTCGATAGTTTTCTCGGTCATTTGGCCTTCAAAACCTTCCTTAAGTGTAAGTAGCGCCGTGTGTATTGCGTCTTCCAAACTGATATCGTCATTATAGCTGTATGCCACGAACACGTTAAAAATGCGTGTTTCAAAAAACCCTGAATCGGATGCCTCACCGCTTCTCAAGAAAGGTTTTGGCATTCACCATGTTCTTGCCTATTGCGCTCGCTTTCCATGCCCAGAAGGATCCAGAAGGATCTACCTGGTGAAGGGTTGGTCCGCGGGTGATATCCCAGCCTGCGACAAGTAATGATACACCATATGGCCGGACCCCACTAATAAAATTAGAGCCAGTTTGGAATTAGGAGGGCAAGCCTACCCGGATTGTGTTGCCTGTTGCATAACTGCTGCGAGTTCCTGGGTTAGAACGCGAGTCGGCGGGTACTCGCCATACATCTTCCAGTAGGCTTGCGCACTTTTGCGTGCCTTCCCAATCAAGACGCGAAAGTCTGGTCCCATCCCGGAATAGACGATGCCGATGTTGGGGCAAACGACAGCTACCTTGTCGAGCATGGAGTCATCCACGAGGATCGATGATGCCTTCTTCTCCGTTGCGATTACGATACCATTTGAAGCTTGGGATATCAGAATAAGACACCGTTGCCGTACATATAAGATACCGTACCCTTAATTCCAAGACTAGTGGTTCCTTGGGCCACGGCCGCTAACGCATGTTCAATTTGGACTAACTTGCCGCTTGGAGAGAAGACAGTCAAAGAGTAGCTGTGTCGAGTTAGGGAGGTCGATAATAGTCCGTAAGTTGCTTGGAAGTCGTACGAACCTGTATGCACCACCGTTCGCGTTTGCCATAGTTAAAGATCAAGTTTAGCAAACATCTAATACGATATGCTGGACGCGTGTCCTTTGTTTTGTCTTTGTTTATACGAAACAGCAATCTTATCTGATTTTGAAAGTGCTACACTTGATACATATTTTACATCACGATTCTATATTCAGGACTAACATCAATCCACCTTCAGAGGCGTGGTTCTCAAGTACGACTGTAAGACACTAGATTAGATAAAGCATCTTGTCTTGAACGAGAAAAACTAGCCTTGTGGGTGGTGAAATTAGGGAAGAGCGTCTTCGCCTCTTCGTTCGTCACACCTGGATGGACAATTACATCTTCACCCTTCTTCCAGTTTACTGGAGTTGTGACGCGGTGCTTGTCACCGATCTGGAGGGCTATCAGGATATCAGGATTGCTCATATCTCGTTTTAAATGCTGGCTTACAATCAACAACTCTGACAAGGATCGGGTGTTATTAAATGAATGTGAACTTTCAGGTGCTCTACTTACCGAAGGATTTCATCGAAGTTTCGTCCAGTCGATGCAGGGTAAGAGACCGTCAAACGGATCACTTTCTTGGGATCGATCACGAACACTGTGCGAACCTGTTGCAGATCCTGAGCACTGAAATATCAGAAAGATTGTCGAAAGCAGCCTACGGTAAAAGGAAGACCCTTTGCATCGCGGTTTGTTGCATCCTGCTCATCAAGCATGTCATACAGGGTCGAAATCTTCCGATCCGGATCGGCGATCTATGTAATTTTATCGATACCATAATCTTCAGCGGCTGGTACCATAATAACTCACGATAGGGAACTGAACGTCAGTCGGCCCAAACTTTGAGCCGTATTCATTGATGTCCTTGACCCATTTTTCATGGTCATCAAGGGAATTGGCGGAGAGGCCAATAAGCTTGACATTGCGCTGCGCGAACTCGGGAGCCCGACGAGCGACTTCACCAAGTTCGGTTGTGCAAACAGGAGTAAAGTCGCCAGGGTGCGAGAACAAGATAGCCTGTCATGAAGTTGAGATAACGCTGATTATCGCGTGGGTACTACATCTACTTACCCATGTGTTGTCGATCCATTCATGGAACTTAATGGGCCCTGCGGTAGTTTGGGCTTCGAAATCGGGCGCGATGCTACCAAGGCGGAGAGAAGGCATTTTGGACTTCAAAGCGCGGCCTTGGACTTAAATAGGAGCAGTTTTGCATTGCGCCTTGCTTTCTCACGCTGTGTTAGAAACGACTTACTTCACTATTGCGTGCTCTAGACTCATCGCAATCATGTTCAGCTGATCACATTTGCATCATCAATGAATTGCGGCCTTCCTTGTGGCGGGGGAAAGGGATCAATATTACACTAGGCGACACAAGGCAATGTACTTCAGTAGTAACCGACGGCGTGTATGATACTGTGGGGATGTTTCTCCTGTTGAGCAAGCAGAATCTGATCAATATTTTCGTCTATGTCATCCGCCTCCTCTATCTGTTATGATATGAGTTAGCAAGATAACTTGGCGCTTGAAACGGGAGCTGACCGCAGCGGCAAGATCAAGCATCGCCTTCCCAGCGATCAATGCTTCTTCATGGTTATCTTTTATTTCCATATTAATAATATGAACTGGTTTATTAAATTCCCCTCCTCTGCTCATCAGATCTGCGAATGATCAGATACGTCACACTGTAAAAGAGATAGCATACCGTCACAGACAGCGTCGAAGCAGCGCTCTTCACAAGTGACTACAATATCAGATATCGTCTTGTTGTCTTGCCAGCGTTCGGGTGCAAGCTTTAGTTTGCGATTGCGGTCAAGCATCTGTAATAAGCCATTCGCTGTATACCTGAAAGATAGTCACGAACCATACTTTGAAAAGATGAACAAGGGCACGCACAGTCGGGTGTCTTTGGCGTACAGTTCTTCATATATCTTGTTATATGGTGTCCCGAATGAATATATATTTGGTTTGTCTATAGATGGTCCAGGTAAACGAACAGCAGAGCCTGTTCCAGAGGATATTACACGATAGCCTGCTTTACTTCAGAATTTTATGTCCCGCCGTGTTCATGCAGTGGTACCGAAATAGCTTACGATAGAACGTGGTGCCCTTCCATGGATCGATTCTGAAACAGGGTGTTTTTAGTTGAGCGCTTGCGATAAAATCTACATACCTGGTTGCTGGCGCAGACAATGCAAAACAAAGGCCGTTGTTTGTACGGCAGTGGTGCAGGAATGTTCAATGATTGTTCCTCATGAATGCTGTCTTGTGATGAAAGTCTTCGAGCTTGCGGCATTGAGGACTCTGGCGTATATATGCCGTTTTCCAACACATGGTCATGGGTCTCCTGTGGTGTGTGGTTCGGAACCACTGGTGTACCAGACGACACGCGTTGTAATCGTGGATCGGCTCTTGCTAGTCGAGGATCTCGAACTCGGCGTGGGTCCATTATTAGGTCGCAGTTGCTATTCGGACCTGAAAGAACCGTTTAGCTTTTGCATGTGCATGATTTCGGAAGAACGAGTTGGGACGGAATATCAGCAGTATCCAGAACATTCCAGTCATCACCACAACACCAAAAAGAGCATTTGCTCTGGGTTGTGAAGTTTCCACTCTGAATCATCATTTCTTCTGCTCCTGAACGAGGAAGTAAGTATTACCTGTAAGATAACCCGTATATATCCTTGGTATGCTTCCCAGAGAACACGTTGACGCGTAAATTGCAAACGCTAATACAAACAAATTCAAACAGTTCCCCGGTACGGCAACATGTCCTATAGTAATGAAAAATTTGAACAATATGCAAGCTTTGGGACGGTTAGTCCTGTTGTTCACATATTCGAGAACAGGCCATCTCAGTCAATTCCCAGTCAAAGTTCCGCACGCAGGACTTCGATTCACTGAACTCCAATGTCAAGGATATAGTTGCCCATTGTGAGAAGGATATTGCTCAGATCGACGCAAATATTGAGCAGTTATTACGTCAAATTCAGCAACTCAAGTTTGAGAGGTCGCAGAGGGAGGGGCTCGTCAAACGATGCCAAGGCATGGTGACCTTAGCCCGCCGAATCCCCGCGGAAATCCTTGCATCAATTTTCGAGATATGTGTCAATGATGGATGGACTCTGACCCCACTACAGGTGTCCCAGGTATGCTCTGAATGGCGCAAGGCGGCAAATAATCCGAGCATTTGGTCCCATATCTATGTGAACTGTGACGTGCAAGATCCGTATCGCAGGACCAAGTTTTGGTTGGACCGGGCTCAAAATTCACCGCTCAAAGTAACCATCGAAGCTCGGCAGGATCACAGGCGTCTTCCTCGTGTCATGGCACTATTAATGACTCGGATTTCTCAGTGGCGCTCGTTGAGCGTCATATGTAATTCTTATCTTCATGTGATGCAACTACTTTCCTATTGCAGGAGGCCATCACCTGCATTACGGTGTATCAATATAACAATCGAACAGGAATTCGACATCACAAACCAGGGTGAAGATAATGGTTCAGGTACACCTACCCTACTGCATGTGGCCTTCCCAGAAGCGCCCCAATTGCAATACCTCCGATTTCGTCGCAGTGTCCTTCCTCCCCCACGTTTCTGTCCACCTTCCATAACCGCGCTCTGTCTTGATCTGGCTCCGGACCAAGCAGCCGCTGTTCATATCACAATCGGCGCTATCGCGGAGCTTCTTCGATTCCAACCTAATCTTCACACATTCTCACTATCGGTGTCAGGTAGTGTGTTGATAGAGACGGAAATTGACGAGATCGTTACGCTTGCAATGGTTCCAAATATGCAACGGCTTACACTTTCAGGACCTCCTGGATTGCTTGCGGTGTTGCCATTTCTGCGTACAAGTGCCCTAACAAACCTTCATCTCATATCTCCATTAGATTCCACCGGATACCCTCGTCATGACAGGATAGACGCTCATTTGAGGCAGTTCGTAACAGATACCAAACCACCACTGCAGCTACTGGAGATACGTGACATAGATATTTCTTCCGGAACCTTCATAATCTTGTTCACGAATTTGCCGGATCTACGAGAGCTCCGGCTGCATGAGAGCGAAATTCCGGATAGTGCCTTGCAACTGCTTGAAGGCCCTGGAAGTGCTTGTCCCCATCTTCAATTTCTAAATCTACGATGGTGTAACCAGATTACTGGTGACGCTTTGGTGAAGCTTGTCAAAAGCCGCCTTGATAATGACATGGACTCGATAACAGCAATTACTGTCATCAATTGCGCCTTTGTAGGGAATTACGACATAATGGCACTCGCAGAGATGACGGTTTGTCGGTTGGTTTTGACAGACGAAGACGATACGTGTCGTAAGTAGCCAACCCACAGGTTAACGTGACCCTCACTTTCACCACCAGGCCTCGTTGGGTGCTGCGTCAACGCGAGATACCGCAGAAGGCTAGAATTACTGGCAAAGAGCTCAGTCCAATCTAAACAGCGCAAACTATTATTGTAAAAAGACTCGGATTGAACAGTATCCGTACTACATGTTGTCGGAAATTTTAGGATTATATGCCAAAAAATGTTTGCCACAAACTATGACAGATGGTGGTGTGTAGAACACCATTTGCCTCAAACCAGGGCATTCCTACTGTTCCACGTCCAGGGTTTGGGCGTCAGCGCTAAAATTGATACGATGCCGCCCTGTTTAATTTTGCACCGAGTGGATAAACATCACTGATAGCAAATGCACTCTCCCATCAGGCGAGAGCATCTACCACCAATGTGGGGTGTAACCAGCTGTTATCTGAAGAAGCGAGGGAGAAATAATAAAACACAGCTGATTATGTAGAAGAAAAAAAGGTGATTGCAGTGGATACTGCTATTCGGATAAATGCTTCAGATCACATGACTTTTGACTTTTGGCACACAGGAACCACGTTAGCTCACACCAAGCTTTGGCATGCCATTCTTTAATCGCACAGCCGACTTCAAGGACGCATTAATTGAGAAGGAGAATGACATCCCGAAAGCAAAGCGTAAGAAATTGAAAAAGAAGAGCGAAACTCAGCTCGACGAGCTTGGTCAACTCGGCAAGAATTACTTGGAGGAAGCCTATAATGTTGTAAGTGCTCACACAGCGTCTAGGTGATAAACAGCCTTGACACGCACTAGTTGAGCCATATAAACACTCTGACTTGGATGCTAGCTACCATCCGTAAACCATACTTAAACATCGACGCGCGGGAGCCTCCGCTTGCACAACGAGCTGCTAGGAGCCTGGATTTGGATGAGGGGAAAGATACATGGGCCAATATAAGGTATCTCACAAATGAGGAAAGGGACCAGATTGATATTCAGGCGCGCGTAATTCTCTCTCGGTGTGCCGACCGCGTCAAAGAGATGGAAGCACTCGAGAAACGTATGCATATTGTTCCCTGTTCCCTACGCTAATGGGCGCTCATTAATTCATCGCAGGTCGCTCGGAACTTGTTGCTAAAAAGAAAAATCCGCTCGCTCGTTTCCTGCCATCACGACTGCGTCAGGAAGATTCTGCATCTTCCGATTTCATTGCAGCTCACCATTCCAGTATCACCTGGTACCTGAGCCGCAGGTTAACAGAAGCTAGTCAGAGTCAAAAAGAAATCCAGGAAGAACGCGTGACTAGACAGCTGGAGAGGACGCGGACGCTCGGTTCCGGCGCTGGTTACGAAATGCATCGTTTCAGCGCTAAGGATGCCCGTCCTGTTGAGGCACCCGCCAAGGGATATGGAGGCGCCTCGCCCGGCTTATTCGGTGCCATCGGACAACAAACATCAGCCAAGACGAAGACGCCTCCCGTGGCAGATGTCGCAGCATCAGATGATGAAGACGAAGAAATAGAATTGACTGCATCTCAGATCATGCAGTTTGAAACAGAGAACGCCAACATATTGAGAGGTGTTCAGGACACTCTAGAATCGGTTCAGCAGGCTGAATCTCGACTGATGGACATTAGTGCCCTGCAGATGGAATTAGTTTCGCATTTAACACGGCAGACGGAATTGACAGACCAGCTGTTCGAAGACGCTATTGCCACTTCTTCCACCGTTGAGAAGGGCAACGAGCAACTTCGGGAGGCAAGACGGCGAGCAAAAGATGGACGAATATTCATTCTTCTTTTTCTTATTGGCGCCAGCCTTAGCTTACTCTTCCTACACTATTACTGATCACCTTACTATCGTTAGATGAACTACAAATACAATAATTTTTATGACAATCACGTTTGATATGCAGTAGGTTATGCCGGAACAGACTATGCATTATGATCGACTGAGCTAAGCAACGGCGCTTCCTCATTAAAATCCTCGATTGCTTCAGCAGCAAGCTCGTCCACGTCAGGAGGCACGTCCTTGAGATGACGTATGTGCCCTTGTACAAGAGTGTATACCAACCTTTAGGCAAGGTGAATCACAGCGATTATGCAACGATGATTAGGACTGACCAACCGGAAAGGAGAGCGAGTACCAGACCGCCGGCAACGAAAAGGGCGTTGGCTATCTTCGTCTCTGTGGCCAACATCAATGAGAATGGATGCTTAGAGGATGGTGAGTCACTGACGCAGGTCCATTTGTCCACGTTGTGTTCCGTCAGAGAGCGCTGCGATTTTGGAACCAATGAAGACGTGCAACAGAAGCTTCGGGGAAATACAAATTGTTGCCGTGGTGAACTGCCACAACTTAACGGTTTCAATTGACTGAAGAATCTTAAAATTAGTGTCCTTCTAGGAGCGGAGATGTATAATACGGACAGCAAATAGAGAGTTGGAATAGACCCAGGGCGGAAATGGGGAGAGGCGTATGAGTATAATGAGAGGTATCCCCTTCGCGCGCTACAAGTAGGTCATCCCATTAGATCTGGAGCAATTCATAAGGCATTCCATAATCTTACCACAACTTCCTCCAATGCTTTCCATTTCTCGTTGTTGGCAGACCAACCGCGTAATCTCTCCCTGAAGAGGGATCTCAAACAGAAAAATGATATAGATGATCCGAGCACGGATCCAAAGGCAGCAACATAAAAGCCTTTCATGCCATACGCAAATCCGCAGAGTGTAACGACAGTTGTTTGCCCAATAAGAGGAGGGAATGAGACAACAACTGCGGCGTAGCATGAGATCGTTTCACCAACGGTGGTTCGTGTGCATACCTAAACCTGCTATCAATACCAACCAACCGAAATTGGTGGATGCCAGGTGAGCGGCCTGGTCATACAGGTATTGGGCAATGCGACTTGGCGTGATAATGATTATAAGAGCCCCTTTGGGTTAAATCAATCAACTATGAACTGTGGTCAGGCCGGTACGCACCTATGCACGCATAGAAGAGTATCAGAGCCCAGATGAGAGCCTATACACGGTTAGGAGGAGGTTATACTTCTATAGCTAGCGTACCTTTCCATAGAGGTGTAGCTTTTTATATTTTTGAAAGACAAAAGTTGTGTAGAGTTTGAGGAGAGACCACGCATTCTTAACCCTGGAATACATGCAGGATGACGAAGGCCGACTACAGCCACGTGGTCAAACATGGAGAAGTTTAGCGCATACAGAGTAAGTACACCCTCGTCCTCAATTGCTTATTCACAAACTGAGGATAGGATCCTGGCACTGGCATTCAGGTACTTTCTCGCTATTTCATCGCCTATTATCCCGATCCAACCACTCCCATAGCCTTTCTTGACACCTGTTCCTCCAAAATCCGACAGTCTAGGAACTTTACTGCTCCCGCTAAGATACTTCGTTGGAGTTATCAGAACAGCATTCGTCTTGTGTCTGTTAATTATATACATTCTCCTTGTTCACGGACTTTGTGCTTGCTTCGTACGTGGCTGTCCAGCGTTTGTCAATTCCTATACTGACAAAAAATAGAAACCCCTCCCTTGGTTGCATCGGCCTCTTAGTCAAATTCTGACTTGCATCATTGGACGAACAGCCCTTTTCTTGCTGGGGCTGTATTGGATCCCTGTGGAGTATGTGTCAAGGAAACGGAGGTACGTGTCAAATAACACCTGCCAATATAGGTTTTGAAGGCATCATAAGACGAGGTGAAGCTACCGAATGGGTATGGAAACCTGATGCTGGCGATGTCATTGTCTCGAACTGGGTCTCCTGGTTAGAGCTGGTTTGGCTAGCAGTTCGGTAACAATTTCCCTTCAATAATGCTTGTACCCGTTTATCTTACTTGAACAGGTTTAATCCTATATTCGTCGTTCCCGTTCCTGGGCATGATGCCCCTCAGGCAGCACGGCCGCCGACCACGAAAGTCCAAAAAGGGAACACTGTAAAGCATGTGCCAGAAACTTCACCGAATCGCCGCATACAAATTATTGGCTTTCGAAAAGTATCCCTACTTTCTATGATTCTAATGACAGGACATACGCCATCGCATGCCAAAACCTACGCTTCCTTGGACGACCTAAGACGCAAAGCTGATCGGTCCATCGTAGTATTTCCAGAGTGTACGACAAGCAATGGCCGTGGATTGTTGCAATTTGCCAATCTATTCCATCAAGATATTCCTGTCAAAGGGTACCAAGTATTTCTGATATGTGTCAGGTCAGTTTATTGGTTCTTCGTCTTGGACGGCGTCCTTAATCTTAAGACAGGTATGAATCCCCTAGCACACTTGCTCCTTCGGCAACGCATTGTATCCCATCCTCTATCTTCAACCCCCTGCCACATCTGTTCAAGCTAGCAACGGCTTTGAAGCCTTTGACACTCCACATACGAGTTCTCGTTTCCCACGAATCTCCTAGCTCCCCATTGTTCCTAACTAGTGAGGTCATCTCTGGTAATGTTGATGATCAGCTGGCAGAAGCATCGGCGGTACTCATATCTCAACTCGGCAAGCTGAAAAGGACTAATGTGGGCTGGGAGGATAAGGCTGCCTTTTTGGAATTCTACCACACCAAAAGTAAATGACAGTTTAGTTAATATGGTAAATAACCACAATTTCATCTACAGTTTGGCTTTGACCTGAGGCATATGTTAGTGAATTGTAAGATTTTTACCACATTTTTGCACATACTTGGTAGAGCTGTTGGAAACCCTGACGCAAATCTGCCTTCAAGTCTTCTAGTTCCTCTACTCCGATACTCAAACGAATGAGTCTTGGATCTGCCTTAGGGTCGCTCTGTCGGCGAAGTTCGATCAGAGACTCGACTCCGCCAAGACTCGTCGCAGGCTAGTGAAAGCTGGGTGAATTTTGCCATTTAGATTCAAAAGCACCTACGACAAAATAGCGCAAGAGGTAAGGTAGCTTGTTAGCCAAGCCTGGGTGGCTGAGCTAGTAAAAGGTTTGTTCGGAGTGCTACTGTCGTAAGTGATGTCTTACCAAAATTCCAAATGTTGCATTCCATCCACCTTCCATTTGCTTGCTTGGTTCAAACCCCCTGGCGTCCTTGACCTGCAGGGAGGAATGCCAGACTTTGCTGACAAGCCCACCAGGTACGCCATCGTACGTTTGGCCTGAGGGAGTTTTCGCAATCTCGTTTAGCCAGCTCACAAGAGCAGTAGCTGTCGCGGATTGGCGAGGAACGCGAAGATGCAACGTGCGCAAGGAACGGAGCAGGAGCCATGCTTCCAATGAGCCCATCATGTTGCCCATGTACGTTCTATTGTAATGCAACTGACAAGGTATCTGTCATTTATCTGCAAAGAGTTAACGTGCGCTTACTTCGTTCCACTCTTCCGGACTTTTGACGACGAGGACACCACAAAGTAAGTCCGAGTGTCCACCGAAGTACTTGGTACCTTGGTAGCTTGAAGTCAGCTGGATCGTCTTTCCGTTGAAACCCACATACCAGAGTGCATAATACTATGGAGTGCGTCAGAATTGAGTACATGACATTGACAGAAGACATCACCAATCAGCACCCCATTTGAAAGGGTATTGTAATGGAGGCGGGCCAAAAGTAGCATCTATCACCATCTTTCCCCCTACCTTGTGGATCTAGATGCGCATGACTTGGTACGCTTTGGTCATCAGAGAAGTGCCTTGCATTACCTTGTCAGCGTAATACTGGATATCCCTGGTAATGTCTTTAATCGATAATCCTGTCAAGCACAAGCATTATAGACCCTTCACCTTGACTCGCCAGTGGGGTTGAGCGGAGTCTCTAACCAGCAGAGGTCTCCTGGCTTATATTCGTCGTCAAGGTCGATCAAAACCACATTTGAACCCGCGGGCGTCTTCTTGTATACTTTGATGCTTTCATGGCACCCATGATAACCCTCACTAATAGCTATACGCTTTGGTTTGAAGAAGACCAGCGCCTTGGGTTCCAAAACGGGTTAAGAGAGCGTGCATTTTTGGACCTACGCCAACCACGTACGGAGTAGCAGGCTGCCAAGCCAGACGAATATGTGACTGCATAACCATCCTTGTTCGACATTAATTCACAAGTCATTGTGGTAATTTTCTTTGACTTACGCAGATACGGCTCAGGATTTGCTCTGTTCGAGTGCTAATTTGTTGCGTGTATCTGGAATAGAGGTGAATCGCCGGGTTGCGATAGTCAATGGCTCCGCTTGTTAAGCTCTGGTCACTTTGCGCTGGATCAGGCTGGCGAAAGGCTTGAAGCGTATTTTATATGTTTTCAGGCATTGATACTTGTGCAAGAATTGCAAAGACATACTTGTACTGACGGAGATGGATGGTGCAACTGCTGAGCCAGCTTCATGGCTCGCACCATCGCCGTGGATAAGGTCTGTGCCCTTCAGCTTGTGCTCACCACTATCGTGCATTTCCGAGTAAAGGGTTGTTTACTGGGGGGAGAAATTTGTGACTCATGCCATAGAGATCACACGGACAGTTGATCATCATACGGACATATGATCAGATAAAATGGGATATTCTCATGCCATGCACTACTTTCTCACGGTATTCAAGTTCCTTCTCAACATAAACTCAAGTTTCGACCATGGCCATTCTTTACCTACTTTACCTTCTTTTCTCGCTCCTTTTCTCTGCATCAGCATACAGTTTCTCTCAGACTCAGGCTTCAGTGAAGACCAGGTACTCTCAAGCGCATATTCTTCCTGATTCTTATGTCTTCGACCCGCGGGATGGGTGGTTCTCAAACAACGTCACGGATCTGCCTAGCCATGCTCAGATAGGGAACTTTTCCTCAAGAGATGACAAGAACCAGAAAAACGCAAAGGGCGTGGCTGCTTCTGTTTCCTCACTTGTCAACGATCGTCTCAAGGGCTTGGGCTTACTTCTACCTGTGATAATAACCTGGTACACTGATACTCACAGGAAGCCGTTCCAATGCTAAAGAGCTCAAAGGTATACTGGTTTCGACCTGCTGAATCCAAGTTGCTGGTCTAAGATCGCTTGGGCACCTACGGTATTCTAATCCCAAGAGAACCAAGTATTTTGCCAAGCTTAGTCTACTAGGACCATTCATTTGTCTGCGCAGTGACCCAGGATGGCTGGGAGGGTCGTCCTCGATGCTTTGAGTTTCTAGAAGGCAAGAATCGAACAATTGATGAAACTGATGCTTCTGCGGCCCTCTTATCTCCTTATCAGTTTGCAGCTCTGTCAAAAGGTGCATTTTCGTCCGAGTGGTCGACACGTGCGCTGGATGCGCACGAGGGAGTCAGCACTTAGATTTAACCAAGGGAGCCTTCGCACAGTTAGCCGACCTCAACGAGGGGAAGCTCAAAGTCCATTATCGGCCAGCTACGAAACCCGAAAAATACTGGTCTGTCGACCACTTCAGTTCCCTTCTTCCCCTTACTGAGATTAAGCAGGTCTGTAGATTTGTGGGGACCGAAGAACTAGGCGGTTTTACAATCTCATCGATTTGTATGTAACATTAGACTATTGTTATTAACAAAAGTTTGCATCGACGCCTTCACGATTTTAGATTGACTCTCTTTCTTTTCTTGCCTTCCGCTATCCGAGTCCGAATTGTTTCTTCGCTCACTGTTTCTTCCTCGTAGAACTGGGCGGTGCGATCTGATTCCTCTTTCTTTCGTAAATACTGCAAAGCAGCAAGATTGTAGCCAATGGTTTCCTTCTGTCGCTGTAATGCGCTGCGAAGATGTTTACGCAAAGGAACCAATGACGTCCTCATGATACGATTGGCCACGATTTGGTGATGATGAGTCCGTAGCAGGAAAAAGATGATACGCGACGCCAGGACAATACTCCATTCCTGGCAGAACGTTAGTCTTTCATAGAATAGTATAAAGAAACGCCAACCTTTTGGGCCCAAATATTCAAATAGTTCATCAAGGAGATCACCTTTTGGAAAGGCAGTACGAGTAGTGCATCGTGCAGCGCAGTACTGGGAACCTTCTCTACCACCCTAAGGACATATGCTTCTGGTTCCAGATCATACGCTGCCAATACTGGATTGCGTGGTGGCGGCTGCAACTTCATGGCATCGTTCTCGCTCAGCTTTGACATAGCCTGGTTATAATCAGCGAACGCGTTCCGCTCATTGTCAGCTAGGTCAAGCGCTTCAATAATCTTTTCACCAGCCATCAAGGTCTCTGTAGTTTGCTTAGATACCGAAGTAGCTTCAGTTTGTGCAGCATTGTCGATTGGAGCCACGCCTTCTCCTGCGCCGCTGCCAATGGGAGCATCGTTGCGGTTTAAGGAATCCGCGATGCCACTTTCATAGACCGCTTCAAGTTCACGCTCTCTCTCCTCCTCCAGGAATAGCTATAGGAAATGTAAGATGCTGCAGGTGTGAAAACATGCTAAAATAGACGCACAGGCTCGTCCAATTTCTCCCAGACGCGGATGGATTTGTCGTGAGATCCAGTAACGACAAAGTTTCCAAAGTGGCTCAAAGCCAATGCCCATATTTCGCCATGATGACCTTCAAGTTTTTGGATGTTTTCAAACTAGTGAGTTGCAGAGACTGTGAGGAGCCAGACCACGCGCAGTCAACATGTCTACTGATTACCTTTTCTCCGTCCCAGTATTTGACCATTTTGTCTTTTCCTACAGACCAAAAGTAATGGCTCTTATTTTCAAACGCCACTTGCATCACGCTCTCTTCATGGGCGAAGATCGATCTGTGGCAGTCACCAAAGTCTAGGCCCCATATCTTGATATTCTTGTCCGCAGAACATGTTACAATTAATTTTGAATCGTGGGATATATCCATCGACAACACCGGTAGCTATTCAAAACAGTCAGAAGGAAACTCTATGCTCTCGGAAATGTGACATACCTTATGTCCGTATAATGATAGAAAGAATTTAAGCGAGTCTTGGTAGAAGACTTTGACAGTCGAGTCCAATAACGAGACAGCGAGCAAATTGCCATTAGGGCTATATCGTACAGCCAACACGTCATCTGACATTCTAAGCGTGCGGACGTGCACTAGCGAGAGCGTTCGGGTAGACTGTGGGTTGCGCTTTCAGCCGTCGAAAGGCCACAAAAAAGGCTACTTACAGCGTCGCCAGAGTCCTTGTGATCGAACTCCCAGAGCTTTACATCCTTGTCAGCGCTGCCACTAACTAAAGCCTGGCCACATGATCGAACATGCATAGACCAGACCGCGCCTGTATGCGCTTTGACAGTCTCTAGAAGCGAAGAAGAAGCGATATCATACAGAAGGATTTCTCCTGATTTTGTCCCGACAGCAATCTAACGGTGGAGTTGAACATGTTTTACTAAACGAATGTTGCAAAGACTTACATGGCGGTCCCCTGGTAGAAAGGTGCTGCAGATGGCATGACCGCAATCCATGGTACGAATACAGGCCAAAGACTTCATGTTCCATATTTTTAATTGACCTTATGACGGCTCAGTTGTGACTTAAAGTAAGTTCGCAGTGAATACGTACCATTCGACGCCGACGCGAGCAGTTGATCGTCGGAGCTAAGGCATAGTGTCCTTATATCTGTCCGATGCCCAGGAAGGTCAACAGAATATATGCGAGAAGCGTCTGGAACCTCCTCCTTTGACTTCACAGGCTGAGGGATGGTGTACACTTCCAACGCGTTATTAGCCAACGCCAATAGGATCTACCCAGAAAGACGTCAAAAGTGCTTCCAAAATGATCAGATATGACCAACCTGAGCGCTGCCCCTGGCGCTCACCTCGTTAGCATCGAAGCTGAATGAGCGAATCTTGCCACTAGCTCTGATGATAACGTGAGGAGTAAAAAGGTCAAGGAGAGTGATCTCGTCTAGTTGCTCGTCGTCATTTGTTTCCTCAACAGCATGCCCCTCTTTCACTCTTTTCTCCTTGACCCGTTTTTTGCGTCTTGTTTGCTTCTTCCTGACTTCTGCTTCTGAACGAATGCGGAAAATCTCAACCGACCGTTCATGTGACTGGATAGCAAGGTACGGCTGGCAAGGGTGGAAGGTGATTTGGGACACTCTTCCACGAGCTGACAGTGGAAGTGCATTTATTGGTTGTATAACTTTGGCTATCTGCGATTGATTAGCCAATAATTGGGAAGTGTGACCGGTGAACTGTACCTCTCCAGTGTCTGTCTCCCTCAAACCTTGACCCAATGTTTCGTTGTCTATTTTCCAGGCCTTGAGATCACCTTCACCACTTCCTGAGAAAATGAGATCTTGCTCGCGGCTGAGGTCCATTGCCCAAATCTCCGAACGATGAGCGACAAGAGTCTGAATACAATGCTGCGTGGAGAGATCCCACAGCTTCATAAATGTGTCCTTTGAGGTCGTGAGCAAATATCCTAACGCAGAGGCTTTTGAAGTGGAGGGTAAATCATCGCGGGCACTCAAAAATCGAATGGCCGTGATTTGATCTCGGTGACCAAGAAGCCTGGAACAAACGGTAAGAGGAGAGATAAGCCTGGAGAAGTAAATTACCTGCAAATGCCCGCTTCTGCAACAACATCCCATAGAATCAAATCCGTGTCCTGCGAGCCAGACGCCAACCTTGTGCCTCTCTCATCAAATGCCAAAGTAGTGATGGCTTTTCTATGACCATTAAACGTTGTCAGCACTGAGGCAGTACTGGCGTTCCAAAGTCGAACAGAACCATCTGCGTAACCCACAGCGAATATGTCCTTTTGAGGTGCTTGGACTATGCAGGTGACTTCGGCTCTATGGCCAGTTTCGTGCCACATTGCGAGCTATAGGACGGCATGAGTAGAAGCAACAACACATAGAAAGGCAACGCACCGATTGCCCTTTTTTCACGTCCCAGACGAGAACGTCTTCCAGTGCCGGAACGTATGCCAGCTTTGCGTCATAATGTGAATTGGAAGCAGGACTGCACACCAAGCCAAATGCCTATAGAGTTGTTCAGAAAGTGTTTTGAACATTGCAATGTGTGCATACCTGAGTTGGCCCATGCCTCTGATAACTCTGCACCATGGCTGCCCAATCGACGTCCGAGATCAGCAAAAAGTGATAATCACGTGACACTGCGATCTGCAACTATTAATAGCAGCAACGGTTCTTACCTAGTGCCAATGTATCTTCGCCCGTCCGCCCCAGAAGCTGCTACTCGCTTTCTCAGCTTTGTCAACGCATCCCCGACTCCCTTCCATGCAGTGCACAATGCTGCTATACATTTAGAAAAGGCTGGGTTTAGAAAGGTGAAATCATCCTCGTGGAACTGCAGACGCAACAATCTCATTTTGTAGATTAGAGAAAAGGATGAGTGGGAAACGGTTGTACAACCCGGTGGGAAGTACTACTTCACTAGGTATGCTGTATATCGAACATGAGCTGTGTGCGATCCCACTGTGCTCAGGAATCAAGCAGCCCTCGTGGCCTTCACGTTGCCTCATAACTGGACTCATGGATCTGGTCTGAGCATTGTCGCGACTCATGTCGATAGCCCAAATCTCAAAGTAATAAAGCACCAAAGCTTCCTCATATGATGATTATGAATCTTGATTCAGGTGCGACCGGTCTCCAAGAGAACCAAGTCTGGCTATCTTCAAGTTGGTGTAGAAACCTACGGTGGAGGTATCTGGCATTCCTGGCTCGATCGTGATCTTTCCGTGGCTGGCCGGATAGTCGTCACCGATAAATCTGGCAACTATACTTCTAAACTGGTCAAGGTCGACAGACCAATCTTACGCATTCCTACCGTGGCTATACATCGTGCGTCGATTGGGGCCGCGCGAGTAGAACATATCTGACAACAATGCTAGTGGATAGGGATGTCAACAACCAGTTGATTTTCAACCAAGAGACTCAGTTTATCCCTATTCTTGGGTTGATCGAGAAACAGTTGAATGGACAGAAAGAAAAAGAGTCGAACGACGCAGGTACCGCATCTGCAACGCAGGACAACCACCATGCAGCGCTTCTTGAGCTCCTTGCAAATGAACTGTCAATTACATCCGAGGAAATACAGGATTTCGAATTGTAAGTTGGATGTATTCTATTTGGGATCAGAACTTGTAACGCCTTTTCTTTCCAGGTCGCTTTACGATACTCAACCTGCAACGCTTGGCGGTATCAACAATGAGTTTATATTCAGTCCTCGTATGGACAATCTTGTTTCGTCGTACGTCCATCAACCTCATGTTATGCTGCTAATCAACATTGCGCAAGCTTCTGTGCTGTAGAAGCTTTGGCGCAATATTCCCCAACCCCTTCCTTCCCTCCCAACGAGGGCAATGTAAATTGCATTGCCTTGTTCAACCACGAGGAGATTGGAAGTGTTTCCACTTCTGGCGCCGAGTCAAGCCTTATCCCAAGTCTTCTAAATCGATTGTCCCCCACGCCATCTACGTTGGCTCAGAGCATCACTCGCTCATTCCTTATCTCTGCCGACATGGGACATGCCATTCATCCAAGCTACACATCAAAGCATGAAGACAATCATAAACCTTTGATGAATGCCGGAGTCGTAGTCAAGACGAACGCCAAGCAGCGTTATGCCAGCGATGCAATAACCTCTTTCATAGTCAAGCAACTTGCCGCCAGGAAAGGTGGGAAGGTGCAAGAGTATGAAGTGAGGAATGACATGTAAGTAATATTTGGCCAAAATGATTCGACAAGGATCTCATGTATTGCAACTAGGGCGTGTGGTTCGACTGTGGGACCTATGCTATCAAAGATTGGAATTCGAACGGTGGACGTTGGAAATGCAATGTTGTCCATGCATTCTATCCGCGAAACAGCCGGTTCACATGATGTTCAAAACGCTGTCGACTTGTTTACGTCGTTCTTTGAAGGTTTCGCAGAAGTAGATAAGCAATTAGCTATCGATTAGTTCTGATGCAGTGGGTGCACCAGTTTGGAAATATAACAAAGGATATATGACCAGCTTTGGAGCTTTTCAGTAAGGGAGAACTGAAAAAGATCATTACTTTTATGTCACCGCTTCACTTTCTTCGTTGGAGGTTCGGATGTTTGTGATGCCTTGTAGCCACCCGCAAGAAGACTGCGCTTCTTCGCGGTTCGTGAATAGTGAGCTAATACCCATTCACGATCTGCTTCGTTTTGTTCGATGGTTCCCTGTCTGATTTCGTATGCTGCATGGCCTCAAGATAAACACATAGAGGCCCAACCCATGTGCCTAAGGGACGTACGCTTCATCTCGAACCGTGGACCCACTTCTGCAAGTTGGACGTCTCTTGGAGGCGTTTTAACGAACACATGGTGCCTGAAAAAACCTATAAGTGAGCGATGACAAGCCATTTTCAATGGACTGTACCGAAACGAGATAAAGTCGTTTTCATTGGCGAACGTCATTACACGTTTGCTTTCTTCCTTCGGAACTGGGAAAAGATACTTGAGAACGTCTCTTATCCGTTCACCTAGCTTTGAGGAGAAGCTTTCAAAAATTAAATGTGGGTACTGTTCAGAAACTGTCGAATCCTTGTAGGAACCTATGTCGTGCCGTAGCTGGACATTGCTCAATGTGAAGAAGACAGTAGGGCCATGCGGGAAATGCGACACAATCATTGCATCTAGTGACCTGCTGAGAACGGCTAGAAGCTGTCATAATCGATCTACACACCTGGAATGCCTCGATGCTCGTGAAGGACAATCAAGTCTGTAACATCATTTGCCCTGCATGCCTCCGCTAGCTCCTTGACCACGTAATTACCGCGGTTTATGCGATGAGAGTTGGGGAAGACGAGTCTCATTTCCTGGAGAGATCAACGAAAGGGAGGGGGGGTGAAAGCTATTGATATTCACTTTTGTAAATTGTAACAATTTCGAGCTGGGATCCCTAGAAGTCGTAATCACAATTTTAGGGTCTTGAATTCCAGCTCTCGAGTACTCGTTATCGATATGTGAGGTGGGCTCTGTCAGACCGAGGTCAGTCTGCTGCTATGAGAAAAGCCTGAAATGAGAAAGTAACCTGCTTGAGCTTCATCGAATGCCAAGTCTTTGCCTAAGGCTGTTGCTTGCTTTCGTAGTTCTGTAGGGAGCGATTTGCCTGACGCAAGAGCTTCCTTCAATTGTTGTTTTCGCTCGTACGTCTGCCTCTCCTGGGCTTCCAGCGACTTTGCATATACATACTGACGCCTTTCCCTTATTTGTCTGCGAAGCTACTCCTAGCTAAGAGCTGCCAATAGGTGCTGTACAGGGACACTCACCATGCTGAATTTTGGAAATTTTGTGACGTAACCTTTTGTATTTATTGTCTGTTGAATTCTACTCTTGCCTCACCCTCCTTGATTACAATGACCTAGTACAAAGGAAATGCTAAACTTGAATGAAAGTTTTGTAAACGAGTCGTTTCACCATTACCGTCTATTGAATTTAATTAAATACAAGAAAAGGAGATTGAATAGATCTTATCATTCTACTCGATATAAATGGATAGGCACGATGGAATTTTGACTGGATCACTCATGTCGACGTCCCGAAAGACAGGACTACCTCTCTCGAAACTTCTGCACCCAACGCCTGGATACATTCCTCCACTTCGGTCAGCGATTCTTTGTGCCTCGCGATATTGGTCATCTGTCCGCTATTAGAACATGCGCAGTGAGGAAAAACGACAATAACTGTAAATGACCTTGATTGGAACCACAATAGACTTGCCGCGGTGCGTTAGCTTGACACGAACACACTGCATCAGTTCTTCGCCAGGTGAGGGATATGATGTATCATCTACAATAGTCAAAAAACCATCACCATCACATATCTACTAGAATCGTGGACAGTACCAGGCTGCCTGTTGCCCTTGATCGATAGACTAGGATCCGAAAAACATGCATAACGATTTTTTTCAAGCAGCGGGATGCAATCCTTTAGCGGATACCACTGGTAGGTTACCTACGGATTGTTGAGACGGCTGTGCTATGTGAATCTCGTTAAGCAAGGAAGCATACTGGATCAGCAAGATAAGATGGGGAATAGTCCGCTTTATACCGCATCTTCGGGCACGAGAAGATGTAGAAGCCTTACATGTAGGCATCACTTCGACTGGGCATGGTGAGAAGTGGAGAGTCTCACCCATGTACAAATAGTTCATGCCAGGTGCACCTGTCTCTTTCATTTCATGCGCAAGTGAGGCTTCGCGCATGGCACTCAGCTAATTGATCAAAGAGAGAGGTCAGGAGATTATCAAGATCATGAAAAGCTTGCCTTTCCGAATGAAAACTTCTCCCACTGCTTATCGTACAAAAAGTACACACTGGAAACACAGGATGGCAAAATATCAATGACGGCCATGGCGATCAACTCTCCGTCCAGCCTGTACAGCTGGTGATATGAACCATAGTCTTTAGGAAGGTGCGGAGGAGATTGCATTGTATAAGAAATGGGTTCTCGCTTGATATACTCGCCTAAGATTAAAGAAGACACGGGATAACTAGAACTGCCCACCACCAATGGAGAGTGCACGAGAAATCTCCGAAAGCTCGAAGGCGTGTTATGGGTATCGTGATGTATTTCTTCTTGGTATTTCTGATACAGCTCGTACTTTTCCAAGCTGTACGATGATGGTTCCAGGGTCACCTGGTTAGATGTTTGTTAGTGATCCCTCTTGCAGAGTTGTTCGCACCTCTAACCGATGTGCGGGATGTTCGTTCGTAAGGAACTCCAGCTCTGCTGCGTGAATGGAAGTTGCAAGTGAGAAGCTTGTGTTTTTGGTTTTATGCCCGTGCTGTTTCGGTTCATCGACGTCCATAGCTTCACCGTCTTTTCCATGCAAAACGTAGCGATTCCATCTAGTAGACGCGCTAAGCCAGCAATTAGTGTATTACTCGATTGGATCGCACCGATTGACGAGCTTCCGCTGGCTCTTTGAAGGTTTAAACGCAGAAGCATCTAATCTATATGAGTTCAGTACGCATGATCAGAACAATTCGCAGCGGATACGGACCGAATAGTGTACTGCGGACAGCACGAGTACCTCAAATCAGGTTTATAACAGAAAGTACCTGACAGATATCGGATCTCTAACGACTGTGCAGTTGCTGGAGAGAAGTAATACCAGAGCGTCTCCATCCGCGATCTATCATCTGTTGATACACCTGGCAAGGCTTTGGATCAGAATCGACCGATGTTTTGGTGCACTGCAGTGCTGCTTACTTTACATGATAACTGAGTCGCGTCGAGGCCCGCGCTGTGATAGCTAGACCTAGCCGCGCTGCGCTGAGCTGGAGGAGAACAGTAACCGCAAGTAGTTGACCTGCGTCCAGAAGGAAAGCCGGAGGACGACGGCTCAGACATGGAAGTAAATGGACGAGTGCTATTTACACCAGCTAGAATTAGATGGCTTCCCCATCTTCTGGTGTTCCCACCCTCTTCAGCCTCTTAGTCGCCTCCAAGTTGTATTGCACGTTCTTACGATACTTGGTGGACAAGTCTGCCGCTGTCTTGACAGAGGCGTTTGCACGGATGATTTCCTGGAATTTCAGATCTCAAGATTATTCGGACGCGTCTATTTCTGACAGATACCGACCTCCATGCATTGATTCAGCTCGATGATCATTTCGGTGCATTTTGACTGCGTCAAGTCAGCCTTGATGTTATCTTGTGCTAAAGAGACTCACCGTGGTCTTTAGAATTCGCTCAAGCAGGACAGCTTGCCTTTCTGCGTGCGGGTTTTCCATAATGTCACAAGAGCGGCGTTACAGGAGAATGTAGAATTATATGTTATGATACAATCAATGCAAATGAGAGGTATAGCGAATGGATCATGAATGTGCGATTAACCCCAACCGTCCCACCGTCCATAAGTCCGATATTCCTCGAGTATACAGTCGGTCCTGCCATCTGTCTCCTCCTTTGCTTTCCCTTTACTCGTTCTTGACACACTCAGCGTCCGAGCTCTGGGCAAAGCAACGCCTTGGTGTGGAAGCGAGAGACGATACCATCCACCGGTGTAAGTCAACGCGATAAGCTGGTATTCCACGGCTGGCTCTCCATCTCCACGCTCCTTTGAAAACTGGATCCAGCCAACAACGCATTTCTCCTCATCTGGTGGGTCCAGCATGGGCGATTGTACAGCAGGATTCGTAGCGAGTGATATGTGCGACGATTGAACCGGTATTCGAAACTGCGCGTATGACCACTCCGAGTCAAAATACCTCGGTAGCGGCAGGAACGGAGTGAGTGGTGAAAACGTAGACTGTCGATTTCTGCACAGCGTTATGAGCAATTCAACGTCCGAAATGTGAGAAAGACTTACGAAGTGGCACCAGACACCATTAATGTGAAAACGTGAATGGTACCCTTATCGCTCCAGACGCACAGCTCCCGCTCGTCCGGTCTAAAAGCGACGCCATAAATCTCTGCTTTATCTGTTCCTCTTCTTAACTCTCTAATTAATTTCCCAGTGACTGAATCCCATATTCTTACAAGTGTTCCGCGTGACGATGTCGTAGCTAGTAAACGGCCTGATGGTGGTAATGAGATGGAATTAAGAGCCGATGTGTGTGCGGCGATGATGGATGTCGATTGCGTTGTAGGTAACTTGTGCGATTTCTGTAGTGGAAAAGAAAATGGCTCTCCGACTGGACCGGGACCGGGACAGGGCGGTAGATGTATCAGTTGCACGTGTCCGATTTGCCGTCCAGCAATAGCGAGCAGTGTTGAGTTTGGCTTTGTCGCCAGAGCGAGTAGACCTGGACGAGTGTCCGTGAAAGGAGTAGAGAATGCAAGCTACGCCACTTACCTCGAGGATTATCCCCGGTATCCCACTCTTCGTATCGGGTGACCTTTTCTCCGACCTGAAAGACGACTACTCTTCGCCGCAGAGCGACAGCGAGCCAGCCACGTCTACAGGCTAGTCCCCGGACCCTTTCTCTAAATTCGAGTTCGGCGACTTCGGTTCCGAGAGCGTCATCCCAGAGGACGACCTTGTTCTGAGGGTACATAGGGCTTCTACCGCCGCCGAGAAGAAACATGAGATTTGTGGTGTGCAATGGGACAACGGCGGCAAGAGTACCACCGGTGAGCTCTGGCAAGATGAGAAGTGAGTAATATACGAGTGGCACGACATACCGCGCTTGCGGATGAGTCTGAGGGGACATGATTGGTATACAGCAAAGCCAGCAGGGGTCGAAGCAGTGAAAATGGTGAAATCAGAGTCGAATGTAGCGCCAAAAATCTGGATAGGACTTGTTGAGGAGAGCGAGTGTCGGGCAAGATTCATCAAGGAAGAGAGCAAACTCGAGTTTCCAATTCCGGCAAGTGCTACGCTAACTACCTTACTCACTTCCCTCCTCGCCATGACTTGGGCGGTCGCAAATCAACATGCGCCAGCTGCAATCGCGCTGCTTTGAACTCCATTTCCTCCATCTGTGTCTGCGCAAGCAGCGCTGCTCGAGCCTCTGCTTGTCTCTGTAACTCTGCCTCCGATTCGTCCGATAAATAATCAGTGAAAGCGCCATCTGACACCACAGTATTATCAGACAACGATTCGGTTCCATCACTGCTTCCACCGCTGCTTGATGCACTGGACAGCTCATCGTCCCGTTCCTTTACGGGACGTGCATTTGGTAATGTGACGCGGGATAGGGTTGAAGTAGAAGACGACCTGGAATGGGTAGGTTGAGCGGCCGTCACTGTGTTACTTCGCCGCACGGAACCATGCACCCGGTTGTCTGTGCTGGTGGTGGTGGCGGGAGGAGTTGCTTGCCGTACACTTGTTGAACGCCGCGGAGTAGCAGATGCCTCAAAGTCCGGAAGCTTCATGCGGCTCGGGTTTGAGTGGGATGATTTATCTCCATTTTCAAGAAAAGACGGCCGACGTTGTTCCGCAGTGGCTGGTGCTACTACTACTGCACCCGCACTCCGAGTGAGTGTTGCCGTCGGTTGCTGAGGACTGCCTCCCAGGCGCGGCTTTCCAGGGAGTGCGGTTGATTTAGTGGTGGGACTGGAGTTCCCCGTACCCTTGCGCTCCGAAGCAGTTGCAGCTGGTTTTCTTGGACCTCGAAGACTACCTGCGGGTGTGGGTAATTTTGGGATTTCAAGCATAGCCTTGATTTCTGGGGGGATCTGCACATGGTGAACGATATTCACAGCACGCCAGACATAGATGGGTATTGAAGCATATTCGGAATGCACTGGTGGCCTGCAACAACCAGGCCACCCGGGGTTGCTGCCTGGCTTAGAATTGGACTCTGCACGGGCAACCTAGGAAGCAGTCAAGACGGGTGGCCGACTTGAACACCTCTGCTAACCTTGCAGTAGCCACAGCCATTGAACCAATCAACTACGGTGGCCTTAGTATAGTGAGAAACAAGACACAATAATCACAACCGACCTTCGGCATTGGTTAGATATTGAACATCGAAAGAGGGATGGTATTTGCGATTCCGACAAACAGCTGACTGATGTTGACACCTTATCAAGGGTGTAAAGAGGGTAGACAGAATAAGGACATAAAGGCATGCCTTGAATGAGGAAAGACTTTGCACATAGGACAGACATGGTCAACGGGGGCGGTGAGCGGGCGACACATGAGGAGAGGAGGACGGAAGTGGCAGAGACCGGCGACTTAAACTCGAATCGGCCTAAATGCTGTGTCCCTGCTCTTCTCCCTTTCTACAATGGGCAAATCACAGAGCAAACTCTCTCCAGAGCAACTTGCCGACCTCCAGAAGAACACGTATTGTACGTATATGCCACCCTTTCTTCCATCACCCACTAATTCTCCAAGTCGACAAGAAGGAGCTTCAGCAATGGTACAAGGGTTTCCGGCGAGACTGTCCCTCGGGTCAACTCAACAAAGCAGAGTTCTGTCAGATCTACAAACAGTTCTTTCCTTTCGGAGACCCCGCCGAATTCGCAGATTATGTCTTTGATGTCTTTGACGAGAACAAGAATGGCTTCATCGACTTTAAGGAATTCATAGTGGCACTCAGCATCACCAGCCGCGGCCGATTAGAAGAGAAGCTCAGATGTGGGCAATCACTGCAGCCTATCGTCTCACTCGCCGTTGACCATATCGTTAGGGGCATTCCAGCTATATGATATAGACAAGGACGGCTTCATCACATACGATGAGATGCTACAGATCGTGCAGTCCATCTACAAGATGACCGGCGACATGGTAAAACTACCTCCGGACGAAGATACGCCACAGAAGGTTCGCTCAACGTCCACGTAGCTCTGCCTATATCTAATTAATTTCTGATTAGCGCGTAGACAAGATATTCCGGAATATGGACAAGAACGCAGACGCTAGATTGACGTTTGAGGAGTTTGTCGAAGGAAGCAAGTTGGATCCTACTATTGTCCAGGTATATCGATCGTCGTCCCGCATCGCGAGTTCAGCGTTAATAACCAAACGCAGGCGCTATCACTATACGACGGCCTTGTGTAGTGCCAAGTATCGCTCTACATCCCATCATCCAAATACGGTACTTTGTTTTATTTTGCACTTTTCGTTTCGGGACCAAGCACAAGCGGGACTTCACCTCCATTGTATATTAGACGATGTAATACGGTCACCTGGGGATCCCTCCCTTGTATACATATTTCTATTAGACTTTATCGATTGGCAAGTTTACCATATTTGCGAAGTACCCTGTTCTCGATGTTATCGCCGGCCCAGCTGTAGATCCCCTCGGCAAATTCAAGATTTTCTAGCTCAGCCTTGAATAATTTGTTGAAATCCTGTACTGGCGCTGCCGCTACTGCTCCTTGTTGTGCAGCAAACGGTGAAGCCATGGCCGATGAAGAGTCGGCAGCTGCCCAAGCACCCGTTAGCAAACCTGGCCGATGAACGTGACTCTCGTCTGGGCTCACAGTTTTCATTACCCAGAATGAGACGATAAAGTCCGTTTAGGCCGAAAAAGTTTAAAAAGTACCACGAAAGCGAAGACACCCATCGCACGTCCATATCTGGCGTTTCAATTCCGCGTTGCAGCATGGATTTAAATCCGAGTGTCAACGGAAACGGTAATTTGACTGTGTAAAAAAGTCAGTTTTGCTCAAACCAAGTACCGACACAAAACGCACTAAGAACGAAGCCTTGGAAGAAGAAATTGATCCAGCCCATAATGACCATTTGAGGGACCATCATGACCATTTGTGTCTTGAGGCCTGCCATCATGCCATCCATAGCGGCTGGGTCGCTCATAGGATTTGGTGGTGTCACGGGTGCATCACCCTTGGGTGGGCCATCCTTCAGGTAAGACCCAGCTTCGTATGCTTGCGAGAGGTGTCGCGAGATGGCAGAGTAAAACGATGGAGGAACAGGTGAATGCGCTGCCGTTGCTCGTAAAATCTGAGAACGAGCCAGGGCACGCCTGGTGCGGTTATAATCAACATTAGGCTTTTGCAATTGGGAAAGAAAGACACAACGGACTGTTCGCGAATAGCGCGGCGAGATAACTGTTGAGGGGACGATTGGAGTAGTAGAACGACATAATGGCGTAGAACGCCAACAAGGATCTGCCAATGCAACTGTTAGCACTGACCAGACTAGGATTGTGAGGTCAATACCATGACCATGGTGATTGGAAACAAGACCCAGTCTCGTATTTGGGGGTCCAAGTACAGAGACACCCTACATGCTTGATTAATGGAGGAAAATGCTACTGTGCGGCAACGTACGCAGAGCCAGCCATGGCTGGTGTCGTGGATGAGTATGTACCAAATTTGGAAATTCTCGGCATGAATAGTTCTCCCACTGCCCTCTTCGACTCGTATCACAATGACTTCCACCAGATCGTTCAGTCCATTAGGGACAAGCTAGAGGGCGAAACAGATGGTGACAGTTCAGGTAAGGCTGCTTGCAAGTGTCATTGTTCCATGCTAATTTATGGCCAACTCGAATTGCGCAGCACTTCTGCGGAGAGCGGACATGGACTTGGAGGAAGCCGACGAGATGGTTGTTCTTGCTCGTCGTTGGTATCAAAGCAGCTTATGTCTCTGTCATCTAGGTATCTCAAATGGAGCTGGAGCTTCCGAGCGTGCCCTCCTCTATGCGATCAAAGTACCACTCTCGACTGCAAGACGCCAAGAACGAGCTCTCACGTCTCAAGAAGCTCGCAAGGGACGCGCGGTCTCAAGCGACCCGAGTGGACCTTTTGTCTTCGTCACAACATGGTCCATCGGCATCGGATGACCCTTATGCTTCAACGACGGACCGTACACGACTGTTGGCCGGTACAACACTACTAGAAGACGGAACAAAGCGACTACAGGATTCGTATAGAGTTGCTCTAGAAACTGAGAACCAGGGTTCCGATATTCTCCTCAATCTGCGGTCCCAACGGGAGCAGATTGAACATGCTAGGGACACGGTGCGCCTCTTATTCATTCTTTCCAGTCAGTAGAGTGGTATTGACGTTGGGATTGATAGATTCAAACCGTTGATACCGCAATAGACCGCGCTTCTGGTACTCTGAAGAAAATGATTAGACGGTAGGAATCGTTGTACGGAGACCAAACGAAATTTTAACTCATGCTCGTAGGATGTACCAGCAACGTGCCGTTACAGGAGCTATCATATTTGTTCTCTTGCTGCTCATTGCCGTCATTTTATGGGAGAAATTGAGCAGATGACCTTATACCTACAAGCTGTAATTTATTGGATAATGGGAAACGAGTCGCATTTCTTCTGTCCGTGTTATACAACGTGCAAAGAATGTTACCAGAACTAGAAAAACCGGTACATAAACAAAAAAGGAAACCCATCCTACATAGCATACCCGCCACCAGATCCTCCTCCATATCTTCGGCCACTTTCCATGTCGTAGCCCCTGCCTTGCGGAGGATAGTGCGCCGCAGGCTGGTGCGAGTATCCAGCATGGAAGTCTTGGGAAGGTGCATCATCTTCATTGTCGTACGCCAGCCCACTGGAGGGGCGGGTTGGATTCGGCGTCCCGCGTGACGCTTCAAGAACATGGCCGGCATGTGCTTGGTAAGCGCTGCGTGGATCATGACTATCGCCTCCACCTGTTGGGTAATTCTCATTGGGATAGGCAGAGTGTTGATAATGAGGACCTGGTTGTTGCCCAAACGGAGCGGCCGCTGCAGCGAGGTGGGCGGTGCTTTCGTTGTCATCTCCGTAGATAGACTGACTGTATCCATCGTGATTGGCAAGCGTAGCTGCTGATGAATTGAAAGCAGAGTACTGATCATGCCCATGGGCGAAATGCGGCATGTAGGAAGGCATTGGAGGTGGATAATTATCTGAAGCGTAGTAGTATTGGTTCTCTTGGGTATAAGTAGAGGAGGGTGGGAAACGATCGCTCGTCTCGTCTTCGAGAGAAACGTTCGGCAGCGTAGGTTCCGGCATGCGTTTGGCAATAAATTCTCCCTTTTTATTCTTCAAGTGAGAGAAGTCTCCCATCGCTTCCTTCTTGGCGCGGCGCGCTGCCTCTACCAGACGTTGCTTCTGTCTTCGCTTGATAATCTCGCTGATGCGCTGTCCTCATGTCAGAAGATTATGGGTATGCGAATGCAATGGATTTACCTTATCCACTTTATGGCAGCAATACTCTTTAAGGTTGCCTTGGATGTGGAGCAACAACGGAACATAGCAGATTGCAGCCATAATGAGGATGATGAGAGAGACAACAAAAACGACCAAGGTGAAAATTGTGGATATCAACAGTGCGGACGTGGAAATGCTGTTGTTGGAGAAATATTTCGAAACGTCGTACCAGGGCAGCGGATGACATGTACCGTTCGCAATGTCGTTCACTTGACAGGGATAGTCCTTCTTCGCCAGATATAGCGCATATACTGTAAACGCGTTTATTGTTTGACGAGGACCATCAGATAAGATGAGCCGCTTCCAGCCTAGAATTCGTATTCAGATAATAAACCGACTTTGTGATATGCCCCACGTACTCTTGAACGTAAAAAAGACAAAGAAGGCAAAGTCGTCACTGAGCTTGGTGGAATCCTTGATGTGGTCGAAAAAACAGAAGTGATCGTAGGAACCTTTGAATGAACTTTAGGCAACGTCGATTCGGGAAAAATGATGCGCACGTAAAGAGTAGTAATTGTTTGCCATAACGTTGGTAAAGGCGAAAGAGATGTCGCGGCTGGCAATGATCTTTTTTGCTTTGTGCGACTCGTACGCGAGCTGAGACTGGGGTCAGGACAACTTGCGAGTAAGAGAAAAGGATGTACCAAAAGGAAACCAAACAAGATGCAGCCGAAGAAGATCCACTTGGCGGTCATGAAGTCGATGAAAATGCAGCCTTTTTGGTCTTTACATTTGGCATAAATTTGATTTGACCACTGGTCTGTGGATATCATGGTAGTGGCTGTAAATATGTCGGACATATAGACAAGGAATGACTTGAGGACGACGGCGTAGAGGAACAGGTACCTGGCTCTCGGGGTGAGATGCAGCCCCGGATACAACAAGATACCTACTTCATCCGCATGACAAAGCCATTATCTGTGAATTCTCGTGTGTCCACAAAGTCGAACTAGGAGGAAAGGTGAGGTTGAGTTCCATACGATTGTCTGTGAATGAAGGTAACCTTGTGGTCTGGGACTTCTTCACGCTTCCACTTGGCGCCACTGCAGCACATATTGACGTGAGTTGAAATGAATGACTAGGTTGAGTTATATTGAAGGGCAAGCCGGTTGCATAAACGAGAGGACTGGTAGCGTCAGGCACCAAGAGTGTTGTTGTTGAGGAAACCTGTCGCTGCCAATAGCCACGCTGAGGCTCGGCATCTCCCGAACATAACACAATGACGACCCTCCAGAAGATAAAGGTGCGGTTTATTTATTGTTGCACTCAATGTGCCTCACTTTTACTAGGAAATCGAAGATGAAATGGTATACCTTTCTATTTGATCCTGGTTATCCTTCACAATTCACCCGATCTTACAGGGCAAGAGTACGTCATGCCAAATTCGATGCTGTATGACAACTTCATGTCTTTCTAGCCCAAAAAAACAAGGCCACGAGCTATCATCTTGGCCAGCTCAAGGCAAAGTTGGCAAAGCTAAAACGTGAATTAATCAGTGGCCCTTCTGGCAGTGGCGGAGGTGGAGGCGGTATTGGTTTTGATGTTGCAAGGTGAATTAACCTCTTCACAGATCACATTGGCATGTTCATATTTTTCTCAGAACTGGAATTGCTTCTGTGGGATTTGTTGGCTTTCCTTCAGTGGGAAAGGTTTGTTGTCCATGGAACTCGTAATTCGACGGTCCTCAAAGTTCGCAGTCGACCTTGATGTCAAAATTGACAGGCACACATTCCGAAGTTTCTGCTATTGACTTCACAACCCTTACTACAGTCCCGGGGACGGTGAAAGTACATGGAGCCCCAATCCAAATACTGGACTTGCGTAAGTTGGTCTAGGCAGCCTTTGGTTTCACTTCTTATTATAATCCTAGCCGGAATCATTGAAGGTGCCAATGATGGTAGAGGCAGAGGTCGACAAGGTGAGTCTGATCAGCTTTCCTAAGGATGCACGAGGGCCTCTGACGTGTAATAAGTTATCGCTGGTATGAATAACTAATCGAGTCTTCGCAAAGTCCGCCATTAAACTGAGCGGTTAACTCAGTTGCTCGCACATGCAATCTCATCTTTATTGTGCTTGATGTTCTGAAGCCTCTTGGAGACAAAAAGATCATCGAGTCCGAATTAGAAGGATTTGGCATTCGCCTGAACAAGCAGCCGCCAGCAATCACTGTTCGCAAAAAGGACAAGGGGGGTATCGCCATCATGAACACAGTCCCATTAACGCAAATAGATCAGGACGAAATCAAAGCGATTTTGAGCGAATACAAGATTAGCAACGCTGACGTCGCCATTAGGCAGCCCAATGCTAGCGCGGATGATCTCGTTGATGTGGTTGAAGGCAACAGGTATGTCGGCCTTTCTATCTTTTGTCATCAAACTGGATATCGGGATAGGGTATATATTCCTGCAATCTATGTAAGTTTTTGGTTGTCACTTGTCTTAAGCATGATTTAATCTTCGTCAGGTCCTGAATAAGGTAACCGTTACTGGCCACCAACTCTTCGCTCTCTCAAGAACCTTGTAGATCGATGCAATATCTATCGAGGAACTGGACTTGCTGTGCGTCATGACGTTCTTTATGGGATTTCAATGGAATACATGATTGTTCAGGTACAAGATCCCTAACTCGGTTCCCATCTCCTCCAAAGATTGGCTCAACGTCGATGAACTAGTTGAGAAAATGTGGGCAGCACTTGACCTTGTTCGAGTGTACACGAAACCTCGGGGTCTTCCGCCAGACTATGATGCACCAGTCGTTCTCCGCCGCGGAAATTGTGCCATCGAGGATCTCTGCAGCGCGATTCATAAGGAAATCGCCAAACAGATGAAATAGTGAGTATTGTGACCAACATTCCTCGCAACTCCTGGTGCTACTCAGTATAGTGCAATCGTCTGGGGTGCAAGCGCAAAGCATGCCCGTGGACAAAAGGTGGGGTTGGAGCATGTACTTGAGGACGAGGATGGTAAGGTTTTTGTTTAATTGCTCCAGCATTGAGTGCTGAGAGTCCATATCTAGTCGTACACATTGCGAAGAAGTAGTATATACATGTACTGTGCTTTTCTCTTGCAAATGACCAAGCATTTTGTTACAATGCATCAATATTGCCAATTACCCAATTTCACTAAGTTGTCCTTGATACGTATCTTCGTGCAAGTAAATGTAGGTAAGCCTGACATATCCCCAAACCAAGCCTATGGCACAGTAGACGCTCGTTGCCATGAGAGGCAGGAATTCCATTGTGTCTGTGCCAGACTCTTCTGTGTTTATCATCCGTCGCTTTACCCACAAGGTATATGCGTTCACAAAAAGCAAAAGCAATGGAAATCCGGCCAGATAGAGTTTTTCTGCAATGTCGAGTGCTACAGTCGCAGGCGTTGTCGGAAATCTGTGGGATATAAGTGATGGCTAAATAACTCCAATTGTATGACTTACTCATATATGCGCTTGCTCAAGGGCACATATACATAGGTAACCCAAAGGATAGAATATATGACCTTAACAAAGGACTCTAACAAGAGGATTAACAGAGAAGGCATGCGTTTCCAACCGAACATACCAGCTGGTGTATACAGCAGTGGAAATAGAGAGTACACGCCGGCGACACTAGCGATAATAAATGTTCTAAAATATACTTGTCGCTCTGCTGCTAGAAGGCTAGGAACACTTCGTGAATCACTGGACACCAGATAAGGGAAGGACGAACCTAAGAGGTACCAGGACAAGCAATACAGCCTTTTCGTGGACATGCCAACCAAATAAGAAGGAGCTATAACCGCAGAGTGTAATAGCCGTAAGAAAAGACTTGTATGTCGGCGTCTTCCATAGCTTGAAGAGGCATATCTGTAACCATTGCAAGTGAATTATTGATCGAGCAAGAGACGAATAGTCTCACAGATTGAGAGGCCAAAGTCGCCGTAAAGGTGTGGATAGGTTGGACATTTGGCAGTATTGCAAAAACGGTATCACCAACTAATCCTCTAGATGTAGACGCGACTCCTGCGGTGTTCACGGAAACGTTCAGGTCTCTGTACTGTACATCTAGACGGACGTCAAGATCCGACTGCATAAAAGACGACGGATTACTTGCACCGAAGAAGTACACGATCAACTGCTGTCACCAGAGCCCATGCATTCGGCGCCCAGTATGCATGATTGAGACCACGAGTGAAGGGAAATAACCGAGAGAAAAGTTGAGGTAACTGACCCATCAAGGCAAAAGGGCCGAGAGATGCAAGGAAGACGGCTATGACCATGTTCGCCAAAGATAGGAAGTTTCTGACTTGCACCTGACCAGAAGGTGTCATGCAGTAGGAGCGCAGAAGGTAAATGAAGTACGCAGGCTAAAGAGATATCAACGGAGACCAAGCAGAAGTATTGATTCTCTACCCACAGCAAGATACATGTAGATGTGTTTGAAGTTGAGCAATACCGCGAACAACGTGCCACTGGCTAATTTGTTTCCCTGCATCAAGCTGAAGTCACTGTAGAAGCACTTAGCTGTAGAGATACATACGTTGCGTGCCATTAAAATCGACCACAATAGAATTCCAAACAAGAATCCATTATACTGGAAATGGATGTGGTCGACTATGAGGAAACCGGGGTGTAAGAAAATGGAAGCGGATATGATTCTCTGTGTTGATGGATCGACCGAGTCACGAATAAAACTGGTAGCTGCCTTAAGGTAAGTGGCTTGCAGAGGACACTTTGACTCACCGATGCAATGCTAAGACAAGAACTAGTTCGCTGACGATAACAGTGGTCCGCTGGTATGCAATGACTGACCACGACTCGTACTTGAGGTTATGAAGATCTACAATTTTGGAATCTAGCAAGAAGGCTGGCACTGAAAGCAGTTTTTCGAAGTATGCAAAGAAGGGAGGGTAATCGAGCGCTGCGCTGATTCGGTCAGTCTTTGAAGTAGGTTGGGACATTCACTCACTCCATTCAGATGTAGTCTTATTTTCCAAATATGCCTCGATTCAAACGATTGATCATGCGCGTAATCCTACACTCACATCGTAATACCATTTAGATATGGGTAGAGAATGTGTTATGGCCAGCCAATTTCTGTGAACTTCAAAGTCGGTAGAACGACTAAAGAACCAACGAATGTGAACACACGATGCTTTGACTCATTATTCGCAACTTACTAGGATGGAAACAATAGCAGTTTCAACACTGTCGCAAACACAAATATATCCCACTCTCCATGTTCTATATCCCATTGGAACCAGGATCTCCAGTTTGCGGTCGGGACAGCATCCGTCTTCTCTCCTTGCAGCTCGCTTGGACCTGCCCGTGACTGGATAGACTTCGAGTGGCCTTTCATCGACATCGACGTAAGAAGCACAGGCGCGCCTAACACGTGGCATTGATTGCCGTGACGCGTCTTGTCGCTGCGCCACCGTTTGGCGACAGATCCTTCAAGTTCTATTATCCGCAATGAGCGAAAAGAGTGCACCGTCGCAAATAACAGCACAAGCTGCCTCAGGGTACTGCACAATATATATCAATCTGCTGAGTGGACTAACGACGCTATTATAGGGCAGTACTGGTGAAACTTGCCGTCTTCAGCTTGTCTTTAGGCGTTGTCCCAATAGCTTCTTACTTTGGATCACTGAAATACGTCTGGAACGGTAGTTGCCAATAATGACGGTACCTTGTCTTGGCTCACTGCTTTTGTAGGGAATGCCACATATGCTGCGATAACTGCAATTGTGGCGGCGAACCTTGTCCTTGTTTCATACATCATTTCTTCTGTGATGGATGATAGGGGAAGTAACGAGCCTTCGAAGATTCCTGCAGAATCAAAGAAAGAAAGATGAAAAGCACTGCACGGCTTCGTTCAACACAGAGCTATCAGTGCAGTCTCCGCTCGTGCTAATGACGATACTGTGATAATCATTTATGACATCTACGGGCGTAAAGGTTACTACTAATATATAAGTTGTAACACCCTTGCCTACCTCCTACTAGGTATAGTATATATCCCTACTCGGGTTCATCTCTTCAGCCCGCTTTGGGAACATCCCGTTCCGAACGAAGGCTTAGTAGCCTGCGGTTTCATGTTATCGTTTCCCCAAACGGACTACTACATACTCCTTCAAGTTGTCTGGACAGCTGGAAAGTTATTATTTTCTACCCGCTGTTTCCGGAAAAACGACCACAGCTGTTCGGACTGGGAAACAGCCTTATGGAATATCTTCTGAGGTATATACTACTAGTACATACTGCTTCGAGTTTAAAAGTCCAATGAGGCACTCTTCTTCGCCCACCGGTACTCAAATCATTATGATTCGCTTTTTCCAACGAATAGGGTGTTGCAATCCCAGCTCCGTCAATTTGAAAGCTGAGGATCGTCTAGTTTATGTTAGCGGGCAGGAAAGACATGGTGAGTGAGAATGAACTCACCGGCATCTCAATACCACGACACATGACGAAATTTTCAAAGCTGGCTTCTAAATCAGTTGCTCCTCAAGACAGTAGCGTAGGTGTGTTTCTTTGTCCCACGTGGATGTCAAGTTAGTCTCAGTCGTCTCGGGATTTATCGCCACCAATAAAGTCGCCGCCGCCAGGGGACTTTGGGGACATAGTAGACTGCTGCTTATGGCGATCCATCGCATCTTGGATGGCGGCGATATAGATGCCAACCTGGAGTTTCCCGTACCCGGGATTTGCGCACGTAGGCGGTTCGATGAGGTCGGAAACATAAAGTGTCTGAGAATTTCGATGGCGGAGACACACGAGCTCGTAGTTGCCAGAATGAAGGATGATGACGGTCCCATCGACTCGCACGGCTTGTGCCCACGCCTGCAGAAGCCGTCACATCAGCATTATTTCGACAAGTATTGTATTGCACGTCACCTGTAGCACTAGACTTTGCGCAGTCAAGTTATGCCGATCTTTGTAGGCCTCGTCATCGTCGCCCAATTTGCGTTTCTTGCTTCCCTTCGTAGGAGACACATATTTTAATGCACTTGGTGGTGGTGGAGGCTGCATCGAAGGACCTGAGGCTGCAGCTGAGCTAGTGGCTTGTGGAGTGTCCGGCCGTTGGGATGGCTCGATAAGAGGTGGTGATATGTCGATTTCCTCATCGCGATTTTCTGGATCAAGGGAGGTTTGTACCTATAGTATGGTGAGTATCGTTTTCGCGATTCAGAGAGAATGAACATACAGGGAAACTCCACGGGGGGGTCTGCGCATCAGGTCCAACCTTCACCAGCGCGACCTTGTCCCTTTCATCCCGATATCTAGAGTTCAAATCGCAATGGGAAGCATCGCAGTACGTCCAAGCAAACTTTCCCGGAGTACGAACTGCGGCCATTACTTCAAGAGAACCTGTAGATATGGTCTTCATCTCCCACGTAGCCAAAGGCCGCATAGAATCCCTCATCTTCTCAAAGAAGCGACGGTTTTCACTCTCCATGCTTTTCACGATGGCTGCCCGTAGAGTTTTGATATCATCATCATCATCATCATCACCTTCGTCAATGAAGCGGAGCACCCCGTCCGTAATTCCATAATCTGAGGGAACCGTCCAGAACAAGAGACTGCTCCATTGCGAAAATGAAGCGGTGGGATGCAAAGCGAGTGTCGAAGCCAAGGGCATGCAGTATCTGGCGGTGGTTTGTAGGTAAATTTCGACAACCCCTGCCTCGCTTGTCACTTTCGTTGGTAAACTCCGTCTGACAGCTGCTCGCTGTTGGACTGTGATGAAACCATCCAGAGGTGGAAGGGTATTTGAAGCGGCTTGAAGTGCTGTGTCGACATTTCTTGCGAGATCCTGGACTAGGGATGGAAGACGATCTATGTTCTCAAGAATCAAATTGCTAGAAAAATGTTTATCATAAAATGCAGGTGCGCGGGTGGTGGTTGATGGCTCCTTGATAGATTCTGGAATCCTATGAATGAGACGAGGGGGATTCCAAGATAATAATGCCTCAATTTCGGTGAGGACTTCATGACGTTGAGGCCCTGCAGTGGGAGAAGTCATGGTAAAAAGGCGAAAGCGAACACAGCTGCTATGACAGGTCTATAAAGTTCGAGCCCCAAGTCAGACAACTGTGACTACGACCACAGTTTCGCCTCAGCCACGACGTATGTTGGATAAGTAGTGCATGAAATGGAGTCTTGGATATCACTCGGTCGATTTACTTTATCATCTTCATGTGTACAAAATTGGAGCATCGTTGTGAGAATCGTACAATTCAATAAAATTGCGAGAGTCCGGTGCACTGATACGTTGGCCTCTTCAAATCGCTCCGGAAGTGTGCCATCTCTGGCTCCAGGTCTGACGTTGAGTCGAGGATCTATAGCTCGATGAGGGAAGTGTAGAGGCACGTTTTGGGATATTTTTAGCCTCACACCTTGCTGGATGAGACTTTGGCGTAATGTACCCAAATCGCTTCGGACGGCATTGTACTGGTCCCCAACAGCTCTATGCTTGGCCCATTCTATATCAATAAAGCAAATATCCGGTCGGAGCATGCAGGTATTTTCACGTTGCACCTGTACGGTCCTCCATCTTACCAGCTCAAGCAGCCTACACTTAACCCGGATTCATCAATTTGGAAAGACATCGCCATCTTCGACCGTATAACACCGCTCTTTATGCGTCCCTATCAACGTGGCGACATCGTAACAGTACGGTAAGCTTCACCACTGCGCGTTGTAGGCATCCTCATTCAACAATAGCATCAAGATCCCCTACTGACCCAGAGCGAACACTTATTAAGAGGATTGTTGCTTTAGAGGGAGATATAGTCGAAACTCGCCCCCCTTGTGCAGAGCCTGAAGTTGAAGTCCCTCCAGGGTATATATGGATTGAAGGTCAGTATAAGAATATCTCTGTAGTTCTTGATGGGTGAGAGAGCCAGTCTAGGTGATGAATCGTTTCGCACTAATGACAGCAACCTTTTTGGACCTGTATGTGGCCGTTCTTCTCATTCGTGACACATCCTGAATCAGACAAATCAGGTCCCACTAGGGCTTGTGGAGTCACGACTTGTGTTCCTCGTCTGGCCTTTGGACCGTATAGGGAGCCCATCTATCTCTGTTCCTCAAGACAGAACAAACCCTGCATATCGTCTCGCGATGGATCAAATTCAAAGAGAACGTTCTCGTCAATCCAGGATTATTCCTGCCGTTGCCCAGCCGCCTGGCTAGCTGTCCTACTCGATATGGCATTCGACTGTATAACTCACACATTATATAGCACCGAAATGACATGACAGTAAAAGATGCACTTGATCCAACGCCAACTGAACGAGCTTCAATCTATTCCATGGGGCTGAACAGAATCCTGAGTATGATAACGATACTCAAACCAGTGTCCCGATTCCACATCATATCCTTGGCCTTGTTTATTATGTGTTCACGCTCCCGCCGATCAACTCTCTCTCTCGCAAGCCGCGTCAGAACGGTTGACAGCAACGCACTTGTCATTGTAGAAATACACAGTGTCGTGTCGGAGACAGGACGAGGGCGTTAGCGTTGCAAGGCTGTCTACCGAGCGCCTATTGTGCGCAGTAGCCAGTAAAACACGGGATAACAACACGATGCGAAAGAAAACCGAAAGAAAACATTTGCCCAATACCTAGGCATACACACGCACTATGGTATCCTCCAAGTGCATCGTGCATTCCATCTACTCAGACTAGTTCACCGACCACAAACTTCCATATCATTGTGATTCCGGGACATCGACGGTTTTTTTCCCATTTACAGATGCACAAGTTGGCATGCAAGGGCGCCTTTCATGTCTAAGCAGATTTAGAAGATATTTGGCAATCGAAAGCAACCACGCCAACTGCCACAAGTCTTCATAGTTGGTGATCTAAAGGCTAGGTTGCGCTCATGTCAGTCATTCGACACCATCCAGCAATCATTCGACACCATCCAGCAACACGCGCCTCCAGATTGGCCACTGTGTTCGCCCTGGATGCACAAATAGACACTTGAGCACTTCAGCCGCCATTTCGCAGCAGGAGGTACATATATATATAGATCATGTAAGAAAGTCCAGTATGTTAATGCTAATATACAGATAGACCAAGCAAAACAACCAAGGGCATTTGTGCCCATAATATACATGGACGATAGATAGAAGCAAAAGGATAGCAACATTCACCCCCATTCGTCTGCCACAAATGGGGTAACAAGGTCATAGGTGTCTTCATTTCCGCCGCGCTTTCTGTTGTTATTACGACCGATTACCCTCTTGAACAAATTACCCACGCCTCTTCGTTCGGTGCTGGCAGTTTCGTCAGCATTCGCGTTAGGATAGCAAAAATCGATCATCTTTGCTAATTTTCGGACGCCGCTAGAGCTGTCATTGATATGTCGCCTTGATACTTCCATCGCGGCGTGGAGATACATGGCGAGATCGGGACAGGTAATCGGAAGCTTTGGGAATGATAGGGAGCTAGTAACTGGAATAGTGTACGCCTTCGCCAATTGGCTATCGGAGCCGCCTCGAAGCAATTGAGGTGGCTGTGAGAAGGTATAGGACCAGGGGAGCACGTTTACGTCATTCACGTATCTGGGACTCCCGGGGACATTTGAAGGCACAGGATGTTCAAGCGTAAACCAAAGAATAACTCGCCATTCAGTCGAGGCGAGGTGAGGCTAAACTTTCCAGTGAGTATGATCGATGTGAATGCACGGTTTATGCCAACCTTGGCAAATTGGATTACAGTGCGCAACTTGTGTTCCGTCTTTGTTTCTGCCAATGCTTCGATGGTAGGCTGTATAGAGGTTCCTGGTAGACGTGCTAAAAGCTTGAGCACATGTCGCCAACTAGGGGCCTGGATATGCAGCGGCACGCTTCGGCCGAACGGCAAGGATATAATAGTAGGTAAAGCCTTGTTCCAAGTCCCAAGCTGGGCAGACATCGGGGGAGGCTCAAAACCAATGGCTACAGTGTATCAGTTTTTAGTCATGATCAATGAGCACGATCACATACAAACGCCATTAAGAAGGTCATCAGAAATGTAGGGATTTGACGAAGCTCCGGCTGTACTTGGACTTGGGGCAGGTTCGTAATCAAACTCTTCTGACAGATCGGTTATTTGCGTGTTTCGAGCAGCGAGATGTGTATGGTCAGAGGGGCTGGTCAAGCTTGACTGAGAGGGGCCGGCAGTAGGAGAAGGAGTCAATCGCTGAGATGAGCCGCTGACATTTGACTGAGGGATAGTAAGAGTCGGAGAAGAATTCACCCTTGGTATTGATGGGCGGTTCAAACTGCTTTCATATTCTGTCGCAGGAGATTCATGTGGACTGGAGACGGTCGAAGTCGTTGAAGGGGTCTCTGTTGACGAGGCTAAACTAGAAGGTTCATAAGGGGGAGGCATGTCTTGAATGTCAGGTAGGCGAGTGGTATTCAAGGTCGCCATAGCAGATTTAGATCTGCCGCGAAGAGACGCGTCTTCTAACCCCCGCATGATCGTTCGTTTCCTGCGCTCATCACTTTCTGCGACAAATGTAGACGCAGCACGAAGTTGACCATTTGACGACGACGGTACATCATTTCTTCGCATCTGAGCTACATCTTTATTAACTGAGGGTCCTGGGGCACTGCCTTCCTCTTGCGCTAATCGGCGAGCAAGAATTTCATCGTCAGCACAAGGATTGACGGCGGGAGTGACCGGATAATCTGCTGCAAGACTGCGAGCTAGGGCTTCGTCTTGTACGTAATAGTCAGAAGGGCCACCAAAATCAATGAATGATTGTCCAATTGGGTCCGACTTTAGGGTGACTCCACTGCCGTTAATCTTGCCGTCGTCTATGCTTCCGAGTGTCAGTCTAGTACTGTCCGAGGTAGGAGTTTGGGGCGACGGAATAGGATTTGCTGAAGAAGATTGTACTGGCGTTTTTTCTTCTTCCTCTTCTTCTTCTTTAAACATATGGGGAACGACGCTTGAAACATCAGTTGATTGTCCTTCTCCTGATGACGCGGGGATATGTAACGGCGCCATTAAAGTTCCGTTCGTGTCGGCCAATTTTAGAGATTCCTGTAGGGCGCGTGCGAGATCTTCGTCTTCTTGACTAATGATCGGCTGTTGTTTCTTTGACTCTGACCGAGAGATTTCAAGCGCAAGAGCTAGCTCATCTTCTTCGCTGCGTATTTCTTTGACCTCTTCGGGTGGTGGCTCTGGAAATGCCGGGGGCGCAGGCTCAGGATCCGCCTTCATTGACTGCAATTCAGATGGCTTCGGAGGGACAGGAGGTGGGCAGGTGTATGATCTATGAAACGCATGGTTGTCGGTGGGTGAACGATAAGTTGGCGGATGGGGTCCACTAGGGGCAGTAGTGGGCCTGGTATGACGGTTTGGGCGTGGTGGGGCGGGCGGCAGGGGAGGAGGAGGGAGTGTTGGGGGCGCAGCAAAGAATAAATCAGGACTATGGACAGTGCTTGGGCGGCGGGCAGGAAAGAGAGCGGGATGGACTGGGACATTGGATATTGTACGGGACCTTGTAGAAGGAACATTCTGGGGCGTATAATGGTTCGTGCCCTGGATGAGCTCCCATGGGACTGAAGACATGGTCAGAGTGAGTGTCTGGTGGGGCGAGCAGCGCTTACTAGTACCCTGATTGTGCATGATAATTCAGTCACTGGCGTTGTGATGACATCAGCAATAGTTTCCAGTTGAATGAAAGTCAATGTTATCAGTGTTCTACTACCTACAGATGCTGTCGAGAATGCCAAAAAATACTATGTATATGCTGTGCTGGTCATGAAGGAGTGTGCATGTGTATATGAAAACCAATATAACGCCGAATAATCAGAAATATGAACATAACAAATCGTTTACGAATGACCATGGGAAGCGGTGACTTTCGTACGGCCCCGGCCTTTCATAGTAGAAGTTTTGAAGCCTAGATCTTTCATCACATCTTCCAACCTTAGCATGGGTACCCACTCAGCAACAAGGTTAGACTTACTCAAAAGATCTGCCTTCTGTACAGGTTTACACAAAGAAGCTGCGAAAAGGCTGTTGCTGACGTCGCTGGGGTCGGTTCCGCTATATGCACTGACGGCAATGATAGGTGTGCAAGCATTCTTGCCATTCGTGCTCTTGATGTAGCGCGCGGCACTTTCACCATCCACTATAAACCATGATCAGTTCAGGCTTCCCTAACGTCAGCAATCTGAGGCTCACAAACTGGCATATGGAGGTCCATCAAAATACAATCAAATTCTGCAGCAAAGGTCGGTTCATGTAATGGATCAAAAAGTGTGCCATTGATAACTTACTGATATCCCCCATGGCAACACTAATAGCTTCTGACCCATCCGATACGATGATACACCGACATCCGAGGCGAATCAGCAAAGTTTCGATGATCTTGGCTGTGATGGGATTGTCTTCTGCCAGCAGACATGTTACCGCTCTATCATTTGGGTCAGGGGTCTTTTTCAAATCGATTGAATGGATAGACGAAGGTGGAGTGTTAGACCCTGGCTGACTGCCTTGACCGAGAGAACTCCAGATATCAGAACCGGAGCCATCACCCAAGCTCGATATCGATGAGGTCCGTAGCCGGCTTGGCAGCGTATTTCTGCGCTCCGCTTCCAGGTGATTGAGTTTGAAGCGTTCAACAGCTCCAAACTCTGACGCCTTGCGGGAATGAGTGGCCCCACTTCCTGGGGTCGGGGGAGGTAAGCTCGACCGTGATGGCGAAGAAGCAATTGAAGAGGTGGATGTCGTCGGAGAGGGTGGATTGTTAGCGGTCAGTTTTGGGTCTAGGTTAGTGACTACAGAAGGCGGTTTCTTGATACGTTGGGAGACGCTCCGCTTTCTCTGATGAGAAGTGGTGGGCTCGGATAAAGCGTGCGAGAGAGGAGCCATTTGGTCGGTCTTCAGCTTCCGAATGACATCGTCGTTAGCTTGCTTCAAGATGGGTAAATTCTTAAAATTAAAAGAACCAAAATCATCCGTGCTAGGGGAAGGCGCATGATCTCGACTGTCAGGCTGTAAAACATTCTGGAGAGGTTCGGGTGAAGCGGTATCATTGACTTTAGGGCTTTCTGTGATCACTTGGTTTGGGATAGTAATCTGGTCATCTTCCTGGAATAGTTGTGGAGCAGCACCTCGAGGATCAAAGTAATCCGTCGACTCGGGGTCAGTTACTTGTGGGATGAACGCAGCTTCCGTAGCTGTGACTTTTTCCCAATCTATGCCAGTGAAAAACGGATGCGCCTTCACCTCTTCCGAGCCCCGGGACCCTAGACGCTGACCAGGATCAAGAGTCAACAACCGTTTCATAAAGTCCAGAACTTCAGGTGAAAAATCAACCCATTCCTCGTGCCAGTCAACATGTCCAGATAGAATATTTTCAAACACTTTCTCTGGCGTATCGGCGTGGAAAGGTGGTATGCCATAGAGGAATTCATAGGTGATGACACCCAAGGCCCACTGATTGGCCTCCAATTAGTGCTTATACAAAAAGTAATACCAAAACTTACCCAATCGACAGCAGCATCATCGCCGCGCAGACCAAGTATAGTTCCGGGAGCAAGGTAGTCTGGTGTGCCAACGACCTTTTGTTCCCCTGGCGGTGTACTACCGGAATTGGAATGGGAGTGGGATCGCAAATCAGTAGTCAGCTCTGTAGCGAACGATTGAAGTGGACTGTCAATATTGCGTCCACTGCGTCTTCCGAAAGCTGGGTAGGATTCCGACCCGCTAGATTCGCTAACGTCGTCCGCAGAAGGGAAATAAGGAGAGTTCGTCACTCGAGTAGTAGCAGAGCTTCGCTGATTGAAATATGAACTACCTGGTGTGCCTTCCGTAAAGATTAGAGGCGATGAGAGGTATGCAGAGTCCATAGATGGCGGCCGAGACTGGCGAGTATGTAACCGTCCGAGATGACCATCGCGAGTTTGACGACCGAGAAGACCTATCCGGCTGAGACCAAAGTCGGTCAATTTCAGATGACCATGCTGGTCGATCAGCAAATTATCCGGTTTGAGATCGCTGAAACACTAGATTAGCACATGCATGAATTGGCACTAAACTTCGACGGCTCACCGATGAACAATTCCTCTCTGATGGAGATATTCAAGACCAAGTACTACTTCTGCGATATATTGCTTTGTCCACTCTTCGGGAAGACAACCTAAAGATTTGATCAAAGCAGCGCAGTCACCACCATTAAGGTACTCCATGACCAAGTAAAGATTATCTTTGCTCTGGAATGTGAAATATAGTTTAGCGACAAACGGAGATTCCGCCTGTTTCATGAGAATCATCCGCTCTGCCTTGACATTGGTGATTTGATTCTTAGCGATCATATCGGCCTTCTTCAATACTTTGATCGCATAATAATCACCGGTAGCCTTTTTTTTCGCCAAGAACACGGAACCGAATGCGCCTTTGCTTATAGGTTTGATGACGTCGAAGTCTTTGATGGAAGTCGGTGTTGTCCGCGACAAAGGAGCAGCGGATGTTTGCCTTGGTGATAGTGGCCCGGATGTCGAACAGACGATAGGGTTTACTGTTGAATGCCGACGATGTCCACGTCTAGTCGAATGTTCACGGGTCAGTCCTGTCCCATCTTTTGCTAAAACTTGGGGTGACGCAGGCGGCGTTATGATAACTTTGGGTTCTAACAGATTTGATGCCGACTTGCGTGTTTTGATCATGCTGAGAGACAGATTGGATGGTATTTCGTCGAGACTAATTGGCGGGACAACCTCGTCAAAGATGGGAGAAGTCGACGCTACAATGGGTTCGGCCAGAGCTAGAGGTGATGACACTGACGAAGGTGTCGATGATCTTGTTTGCAGTTGCTGCTGGCGGATGGGATGGACTGGTACTGGCATTTGGGGGGGAGGAGCGATAAAGATAAAGCGCGAATCTGGAGGAGTAGGGAGCATCGGTGACGGTGAAGGTAACGTGGTAGGCTCCGGCGATGAACCGAGAGCACTGAAAGCGCGGGTGACCGCTGTTTCTTCTCCCTTCTCGCCTTCGCCGGCAGTGGCTACTGCTTCCTCGCTTTCAGATTCGCTAGCACTAGTGCCACTTCCGTCCGTTTCTGCGTCTGACGCTTGCCCGATGGTCTCTTCCCATTCATGCCAGATTTTCTCCGCATATCGAATAGTGTTTTGCATCCGAACAACATTGTCGATCTTCTGGCGCATTAGCCGCTCTGTATCCTGCACTAGTTGCGCTAGGGCCGGATCCTCAGTTGAAGGTTTGGACCAATTTCGAATTTGGGAAATTTTGCGTTCCGAGCTAGGAGAAAGTAAGCGCTGCCGTTCAATGGGTTCCTTGTTGCCTTCTTCTTCCTCTTTTAGCGAGGGTATAGCAACCTCTGCCGCCACCTGTAGTATGTCTTCAAGTCGTTCCAACAAGCGTCGTTGCGCCTTTTTTGCGCCGAATCGTTGCAGCTTGTTATTGGCACGAAACAAGTGCAATGGTGAAGAGATGATTGGCGAAGTGGACACGATTGCCATTCCGCGGTACTCAGGAGTAGCAACAGGGGACGAACGGTCTACTGCAGTGCACAAATCTCGGATTGTATTGCGCAGTTCGGCAATCGATTCGTTGCACTCCAGTATCTCAGCTTCAAGACGATGAGTTTCCGCACAAGTCTCGCTATGCTTTTCAAAATACCACTGAGGGATTTGACACTCGCATATCCTGCACAGTATTGGTTCCGTCGAAACAGGCTGATCTGAGGGGAAAGGGGTGACAGGTTCCTGAACTTCAAGGAGCGTGGAAGCAGCAGGCTCCGGACCACGGTCATCAGCATCAAGAATGAGCTCGGGAGTGTCATATTCATAACGAGGAGGGGCAATGGGCTTGATAACCCACATAGTATGCGAAGGCTGCCCGTCCTCACGGTCAATCATCAGCATACCTTTGCCATCCATTCTCTGGTACAAGGTCCCGGCAGACGGGTCCCGTTCGACGTTCGGTTCAATTTGCAGCCTAAAGCGGACTTCGACCGTATGAGAATCGTCCGCTTTTAGACGCTGTGTTGCCTCCTTAAAAACTCCACTGTCACTTGGAGCGAGAAGATTTGAAATGCGCATCCCGGATAGGCCATCAGGATCCGTCCTACGCGGAAGAGATTCAGTGTATGTCATAGGCATTGAAAATTAGGGGCATACCCGACGACTAATCTCCACGCATGATTGACCCAGATAAAGTGATCCCCATCAAGACTGAGTTCCATCACAATATTCTGGTTTTGAGCAGTTTCGGCTTGCAATCTCAAACGCTCTGTTGCCAACACTCTGGCGGACTCGGAAGGTTCCTTATATGAGGAGGACACACGTGCCTCTTGTTGAATATCGTGAAAGCCAGAGGCAGATTTCTGCTCTTCCGGGGCCGCGTGGTCCAAACCGGGTTCGCGGATGGGAAATATTGACTTGTCATCGTCGTTTAATCGGAAAGTATCAAGGTCCCTGTCACTCTGGTCCAAATGGATTTCGAGATCATCCCCGACTGGCTTGGTCACAAAGGTCAATGGTTCATCTTGTTCACCATCATTGTCATCAAAGTTCCAGAATTGTTTTTCGGCTTCCCACCACTCGACAACTCGGCTGAGACTGGCAACCGCAAGTAAAATCTGGACATACCAGTTTCTACCGTGCCAGTCAGGATGGTCGTCCCAAGTCTTGCCGATCATTTGCACTCTTTGCACTATTGACTCACAGATCTTAGGTTGAGCTGTTAGTTGCGCGATAGTCATGTCCATGACATCGGTGGCAATAGCAATAAGTGCATACAGTGTGTTCATAATGGGGTCAACGGGATTGTCAACCAAGACACGGGACGAGCGACGGGTCAAAGTGTTAGTGGGGGGTATGATGTCGGAAAAACTAGCATGTGTCGAAAGTGACGGAAGGGGAGAACGAGAACAAGAAGTGGACCGCGAACTAGTTCCAGAGCGGGAAGGCTTTATGGGAATATGTATGGTCCGAGAAAGGCGGCGAGTGGGGGGGCTGCCCCAAGAAGAGGACGCAGAAGTAGAATTATTTTGCTTCCGGGTGAGTGGAACGTCAGGCAACACGGCTGCAGAAGAAGCGGGATTGGATCCTACAGCGTTCGAAGATAGTGAAGTGCTGATTGGCCTGTCCCAGGGGACATTGCTTCCTCTACGTGTTGCTGGACTCTTTTGGGAACTCGCCGAAGCTAGCGAGTGGTAAGTGATCGGACAGGGAGAGCACAGCAAGTTTCCAAACACATACGTTGGCGACTGTGACGACCATACTCGACTTCTGCTTCATACCCACAGTCGGAATAGTAACCATCACTGTGTTGTGGCATAAAGTCTGGCTGATAGGTGAAATAACCATGGTCAGTTTGCCGGTCTTGGTCGTAATCTCTGTCTCTGTCCCTGCCACGACCGCGGTCTCTGTATTCTCTGTCATTGTCATCAGCCTCCCTTAGCCTTTGTTCGAAGAACGTAGTGATGCTATTTGTGACACGCTGGAGCTCCTTATCGCAATCTGCTTTGGCAGCCTTGAGACGGCGGGTTACATGGCGCCGGACAAAGGGCATAGAGACCATGTTTGAACTGGAGACATTGGAGGGGGGGTTCGGGGGCGATAAGACGGAATCTGAAGAGAAAATGAGAGGACTTGGAGGTTGCCTGCGAAGGAGGACAGGATCCGACATGGAAAAGAGAGAGAAAGTCGGTCAGGAGGACATTCGGGGAAGATTGTGAGCGAGGTTGAAGCCAAGCTGGAGACGATTTCCATCCTGCATCCTTTATTATATTTTTATTTATTTATCTATTTATTTATGGACATCATTTCTCTCTTCACGTCTCCAATGCGCCTCCTCCGTGTGCCACTGCTTGCAACCAGCATTCGTTCAGTCCTGCCTCCGAGAACATCATTACTCTCATCGTTTCGCCTTGGAAACCCTCTCTCTCACACTCGTCGCCGGTTTACGTCACGTGGTGCTCGGGGTCCTCACACGTGGCTCTCGCGGTCATCTCCGGTGTTATTTACTTGCAACATCCATGCTCCGTCCACTCTACCGGCTGCTCTCCAAGCCATGCTCATCCTTTTATTCCACTCAGTCCACCATGCGCGATGTCGAAAGCTTGCTGAGAAGTACTCCAAACACGTTCCCCACCAGTCAGTGTTTCGACTTATGGTCATACTCAACATCTTGACGCCTTGTAGAATCGTCGCGTCGCGCTGCACAGGGCACCTGGAAACCGTTCCGCCCTAATAGCGTACCGGATTCCTTGTTCTCTAGGCCGCTACCGTTTCTGATATTTCTCGAACAGGTTATCCGTCCTCACGACTTGTCGTACAAGTCACGAAGCAACACGCCACCCCCTCCCAGAAGAAGGGCAGGAGTAGGACCGCCTCCAGCGCAAGCACGTTATAACGATGTCTTCCATCAATTCGACCTAGACCCTGTTTCCCAAGCCACCAATTCGCGACTTCTTTCCCTTTTTGTCTCGGAGATTGGCAAGATTTACTCTCGTCAAGTAACTGGCTTGACCATGAAGAGCCAAAGGCGGTTAGGCAAAGCAATCAGGCGCGCAAAGATGATGGGAATAATACCAGTCCTAAGTGCACCCAAATTGTCTGGCACGTACAGGAACCGTAGATAATTTTGAAATTTCCATGGCCATTACAGAACCCTGCATATACCGTTGTTGGCCAAAAAAAGCATCGGCGGTTCCAGGCTTGTGGAATACCCCGAAACTTACTGGTCGTGTGATGTGGCTCCATACAGTTCTCAAGCTTCTGCGTATCTACGGAGCTCGGCATACTAAATGTAGAGCTGGATAGCACTCGGCCCGCCTTCTTGCATTCTCGGTAATGCAGAAACAGGAAGTTGAAGAACGGATCTATGGATACATACAAGACATTCACACCCCTTCTTGACGCCGCTATACATTGCATTTAGCTATAGCTCAGCCAGTAACATCGTGCCCAGGCTTTGGATCACTTGATCACCCATGGCTTTTTCCACCGCTTCTTCCAAGTGCCGTTTTGGATCTTGTTTCCCCACATGACGCGTTTTCAATTGTTCTGAAGTAAGGGTCGATTCCTCTTGCACAGATTTGTTATAAGCTTCGGCTAGCTTCAGCATTGACTAAGAACAGGTACAATCAGTTTATTCAGAGGAATCTAACACGATCGCATTCACCTTGATAGATGTTTCGTTCGATTCTTTGTGAAGATGAAAGTCTCGAAGTTTGAGTCCTTCTGTCCAATTTCGTTTGTGCAGATTCATTAGCATCGTCTGCTCTAGTTCCGTTTTCCGGTAATTGACAACAATAGAATAGTAGTGTCTATTCAAGCCATGGATTAAAGCTTGGATGGAAGGCTTGTTGATGTGTCCTATGTTCGACGTTGTCTGCCGCGGTTCACGACCTGCCATGACAGGGCGCGGGTCGATTAACCGGAAAGCGTCAATAACCACCTTGCCCTTGACCGACTGGATGGGGTCAATCACAACTGCAACAGACCGAACGTCTAATTGTTCAAATAACTGGCACAACGGTTATTGGATACCACGGTTTTGCCACAACACGTACCTGTTGGGTGTTGATGTCTACGCTTGATAGCCAGCATCCAAAACCCGGATGTGAGTGATACCACCCTACGACCATCTCAGGTCTACTTTCGTCAGATAATAACGTTGCAAACTTGGACGTTACTTGCCTCCCAGTCTGCTTTAACATCTCCAACATTTTCGTTTGGAACACATGGTCAACTGACTCGACCGTGACTGTGGTTCCAGATTGTGGCATGGCAAAGACGTCTATCACTTGTACCGTGTATTCGTCGACGAATTCACCAAGCATCAATCCCATGACTTCCATTGGGACACCGGCTCGACCGTGTTTAAGCATCTTGAATTTGTTCTGTAAATATTCCAATTAGAATGACACGAGATGACCTTACCTTGAGCAAAGCCAAGGAAGATATATGTATGACTTCACCGCTAGGGACTGTATTAGCGCTAATGAAATAACGGTAGCAGCGTAGCTCGTACTTGTCTGGGACTGTAACTTCTGCAGCTGCGGCATGATTTCCATGGCGTCCCGCGGCTTGGCTTAGCATGATGCGTTCGAATTCTGGATCCATGATTACAAGATCTTGACAGTCGCAAGGGCTGACGCGTTCCAGTATCTGTTGTTGACGCTTTATTTGTACGTGTGTTGCAGAAACCTCACAGCAATACACATCTTGGCAACTGCTTGCCGCGACAAGCAATGGTCCAAGCACTCGTACTGGTCGATGCCTACAAGCGAGCTCTCCAATGCTCTCAATCCATATATCACTCAGGAGAGACCTAGGCAACAAGTTACAGAATACCAAACGTCTTTGCCACAGGTAGCGCCACCTCAGCACTATGTTCCACACCGAAGTGAGCTGGAGCTCGCTATTTCTGTACCTCAGCCCATACCACCACAGCCAGCTCCTCAAAGCCTGTAAGTCTCGACTCAATCGGACTCCCGCAACATAGCTTATAAAGCGGAAGTGCTCCACCGACAAAACCACGGGTACCTCAGGAGGGTCTTAATCCATTACAGGTTCTTCGTCTTGCAAGGGAGGCACAAGAAATCGAACGAAAGCGTCGTTTAGCATGGGAGCAGGAACAAGAAGCAAAGTTCGCCCAACGACAGGCCGAGACGGAAAGATCTATGCTCGAAATGCGGCAAGAAATGCAAGCCTTGCGAGCTATGATTTCCCGCCAGATGCAAGGGTGCAATCCATCGCAGCAGCACCAGCAGCCCTCACAATCCCCCCAGTTGCCCCAACCAACGCCCCAACAACCAGAATCTTCCATGACTGCCATGTTTGCAACACATTACAACATGTCACCAACCCTGCAGGAACAGAACATGCCGCAACATCGCTCAACGCCCAACCCAATGTCTATCGGTCAATCTCACTCACCCACTCAACATGCTCTAGTTCAAGGTTCTTCTAATGACTCTTATTCTCCATATCCTCAACCCACTCCTGTAGAACCATCTCTTCGTCACGTCGCTCAGCAGCAGATGCAATACCCACTGCGGACGACACAGCTTCGAGCTATGTCACCTAGGCAGTCACAACCTCAACAAGTGTACCAGACTGGTCGTGAAGACCAGCAGACGCAAAATCAGCAATTCACATCATTTCAGCCAGAGATGACGAAACACCCCGCAACGCAATCTGCCACGCCATCTCCATCTCCACAACTCTCAGTGTCTCAACCACCCACAGACTCTAGCAGTACTCGCAGGAAGAGGAAGACTTCGGAAATATCGAGCGATGGGGACTTGGGGACTGATTCGGATGATTCGGATCCAGGACCGGCTCAGCGAATCAGGAGGTTTAATCATCATGATAAACGTTGTTTGACTATTCAGGTAATTCACAACTGTACCCATAGTCGGTGGTCATTAATTCTATATTCAGCATGCTATGCGCCTACATTTTCTGCGTTGCATGGACATGGATAGCGACAAGGATCTTCCAAATACTCACGCAGAGGGTATTACTCTTGATGATTCTCAACCGGTGCGGTTTGTCTGGGATAAGACGACGAAACAGTCCGTCCATAACGCACGGATGAAGGCACGCATAATTGCGGATCTTAAATCCAAGAGAGGCCTCTATAGACACGTTCCAGACAAGGATTTTGGAAAGAAGGCCTTGGACGGCACCTTTGAGCAGTGTTTCGTGACTTTCCGGCAGAAGTTTAAGGCACAGCGTGATGCTGCAGTTGCCATGAGTTTGAAACAGAAGGAAGATCAAAAGGCACGAAGAGCAAGACACCTGTCGAGAAGGAAAATTGTGTGTACAACTATGGTCATTTTACTAATTCATTGACGCCTTTGGACGATCACAGAAACTGAGCAACCGCGCCGAGTCTCGACAAAAGTTGCCAGCTTTCGAACATGTAATATTCGATGGTGCACTCCAACTGGAGTGCATGTCTTCAGAGGAGTCCGATGAAGATCACGCTGGCATTCCTGGCGCATCGAAATCAGATATTCTTCGGACTCGGGGTTATGCGTGGCGCAGTTCACGATTGATCCAGTTCTTCTGCATCCTTGACGATGAAGAGCGGTCCGATAAAATGACGAAACCAAAGCGAGGTGTAGGGAAGAAAGGGCGATGCATTGGGCCGTCAAAAGAGGGGTTGCACCTTCCGCCGAAAGGCGCGGCGACGTGGATGATTAGTCGCAAATGGTTAAGCTCCGTCCAAGCGGAACAACCAGATTTACCAGACATACTGAGCAAACTAGTCCTCGATCCACCTGGGTTCGACTGGGATCATTTCGACGTTCTGGGCTTGGACAGCGACGCTGAAGGACAGGAGCACAATGGACGTGACATGCGTGGACATGAGATGCAAAACGTACATATGCAGCAGCTGGACATGATACAAATGGGACGAACTCAATACCCGGGTACCTCGTCGTTAAATTATGCACTAGTGTAAGTAGAAATAAGTTGTATAACTAGTTGTATATATGTATTGTATATTCCAGAGGTAAACGTCACAACGAAGTTAGTCCTGCACTGTTACATGGCTAGTCAACGTGATGGCGGGCACCATGCGCTGAACGATAACGAAGACCATGCACTACATTTCTTCTGTAAGCCCTCTTCCGTTATTCATTTGGCCATCCCTTAGCACTTCACCACAACAGACCGAGGTAAAGCAACCGAGTTCGTCGAGCTTCATGACCAGGTCCAGGTTTGGTTCTTGCTTATAACGCCACCTAACCATCTCTTGATAGAAAATTATTAGACAAGCGTTAATCTCCTTGATTCACTGCAATCTTTCCTTTCCACTTTCCAAAAGGACCTGCAGGCCGTCTCTAGCCAGATTTCTGAACTGCAGGACAGAAGCAAAGATATCGAAAGCAGGCTAAAAAGTCGACGAGTGCGCCAGTCTGCTTTGTTCCCGTTTAGAACAACTAACGAATGTTTCTCTGCAGAAAATCGAGAGGCCTCTGTCGAGTCTGATATCCGACATAACCCTTTCACCACGACTCGCTACTACTATCCTGGACACAGATGTTGGGGAGCCATGGATAGCCGCTATAGTCGATTTTGAAAGGCGACTTGTAATGATCAAATCAAGGGCACGAGTCAAAGGCGCGAGAGACCTCGGAGAAGTCGCAGAAGGTTTGAGGATTGTCGTGAGTGTCATTCAGGCGCGCAGTTGTTTGTTACCCTTAAAGTCTAGTTATAGGCGGCTACGAAGCTTCGTATATTCTTCCTAGCCCTATTTCAACCCATACGAAAGAGCGTTACCACAAATATGCAAGTTATGCAAACTTCCGTGCTACTGAAGTACAGCCCGCTTTTCGCTTTTCTCCAGCGCCAGGCACCTGATGTGGCTCAGGAAGTCCAACGGTCTTATGTTGGCTCTGCTCGTGTATACTATGAGACTGGCTTCCGGCGATACGTACGAAGTCTTGGTTATATCAAGGTCTGTCCTCGTCTGGCGTTCATAAATCCACCTTGACGCGTTAGAATGCAGGCGAGAAGGAATGAGCGGTTTGAACCTATCACATCCGCTGAGCCAAGTGTGGATAGTGGAGTCCACTTGGATAGGCTAGCCTACGCAAGATTGGACGGACCAGCTGTCGCACTATCTTATATGGCGGATGATAAGACACATGTAAGGCTTATCGTATCTTTTAGCACCATTGTTGAATCGGATGGGCAGAAAGAACCAGCAGAGGCACTCCTGCGATCTCTTTTTCTCGTGTTCATGGACAACTCGACAACGGAATACACCTTTATCAAGTCATTCTTTAATCATTCCCCAACATTACCTTCGCTGGGTTCGAGAAATTCCATACCCGTCGTGCAGGCGCCCCAGTCCCCTGATAGGTTATCATTTGCAGAAGAGCGAACAAACATAGGATCCGAATGGGGTGATGAGACACAAATGACCGCCGGTCCCGCCGCACCAATTAGTACTGCTTCCCCACCCTCAACGCTGAAAAAGGACCAGACCAATATAGATCTAATATGGAAACAAGTCATGGAACCTGTACTTGAGTATTGTCAGGTCTGTATCAGTACAGCTCGACAGACAGGTCGCTTCTAATGCACGATCAGAACTTCGTAAACACTATAATCGAACCACCACCACCGATCATACCTCTTTTAACAATGATACGTCTCATTGAAGTGGTGGTGGTAGAGATTCAAATGCGACAGTGTCCTCCAGTAGAATCATACGTCTTTACGATACGATTGCGACTGTGGCCGGTGTTCCAGAAACTCATGACAGAAAATGTCGAGGCTTTGAAGAAGCTTGCCGAAGGATCTTCCACAAGTTATTTTAGCAGAGCACCAAGTACGACGGAGACGATCATTAATAGCGTGCGTGTCATTGGTTGCCATCATCTTGAAATGCTGACGGGCAGTTTTCAGATATGCAGTCGCTATGTCACCGTTTTCAATTCCTTTGTACATCTTACCGACCATGAAGAAGAGACAATGATATTCTCCAAGTAAGCATCTTTTCCCTAGCCGCAGAGTCCTACTGAGTTGGCTCGAGTCTGCTGCGCCTCAGACAAGAACTTGCGAAATTGATCGTACGTCATACGAACCAAATCTCGGATGTCGTATCAAGAGTGACGAAGCAAGCCTCCATCTATCAGCATGTATTGCAAGGCATGAGCGTATGTGGCACTACCATTTGAAGGATCGGAACTAAGAATGTCATACAGAAAGGAACACAGCTGACGGCGCATCCAAAATTGCAGCAGGAGCTTGCCTATTGGTCGAATCTGGAGGAGGAAACATCGCGTAAGATTGTATCGATGGGACAGTCTCGCACACGGCATTAGATACTTAGTAGACATTGTCACATTTGTCACAATCTAGACACCTGCTACGATGGCAAGCTCTCAGATGGCTAGCATTTCACCGTTGACAATGGAAGAAGAAGGTGAAGAGCTCGTCCTGTTTCTCTTGGACGAGCTGCTGAAGTTAGGCTAACAGAATTCACTTGAACAGATCAATTAATACACGTTCGTATCACCAATGACGAACGCCCCCTGCGACGCATCATCAAGAAATTTCACAACTATACTGCGCTGTCGCACAAGCCTATTGTCCCTTCAGCTTACCCATCTGGAAGCGGTTCGATAGAAGACGCCAGAGAGGCTTTTCTCGTTGAACTGGCGTCCTTTCAACTCTTGTTGAAAAAGAACGCTATGATATGTGAAGCAGAAGCGAGACAGGTGGAAGAATACAAAAAGGAGCGTCAGAAAATAGGTAAAGGATATGGTTTTTGCGCTTCCAGTTCTCACGTCGCATGAGCCAGATGACGAACATGGAACTTTGAGAGGCCAAATCGAGCAGCTTAAAACCGCGTTGGAACACGCGCAGTTGCAGCGTCAGCGTAAAATAGAGTATGACCTGGTTGCGGAGAAGATAAACACCCTACCCAGCAGGGAAGAACTCGAACAGTAAGTCAATCTCTAGTGTTCATATCCCCTTGATCTCAATCAGCGAAGGTCCATACAGGCGTTAGAAAATGATATGGCTGCCATCAAGGCAGAGCATGATCATCAAAGCAAAACTATACAGGAACAAAAATTGTCCCTGGATAGGATTATAAGTGACCTGAGCTCCCTTCGATTCATTGGCAGGGGCGGGGAAGCTTCGCTCTCCCTTGCGACGACTCCAAGAGAGACCCCAGCACCTGACAACGGCAATGTTGAAAATGAGGAGGGATCCGATGTGGCGCCAAGCGCTGATGCTCAAGTTGCCGTAGAAGGCGAAGAAGGAGAAGAGGGAGAGGCGGACAAACCCTCAGAAGGTGCAGCGGGGATAGAATCAAGCGGAGCGCGAGAAGATATCGAAATGGGTGAGGTTGAAGAAGACTTCAAGGATAGTAGCAAGTCGAAAAGGAGATCAAGGGAAGAGCTTGAAGAAGGGGAAGCCAGTGATACTAGCAGCCCCTTGTCTGATCCTCCTGATGATTAAAATTGCATAGCAATGATTTTTTGTCTAATATACTGGTCTTTATTGACTTGGTTCTAATGGGATATCAACAGTCATTAAATCGTCTGCACAGATCACTTCATGACAGTACTCCTTGGACGCCAGACTTTGAATGGCAGACATTATGTCCTTTGCTTCTTCTGAACATCGAGCACTTGAATATCGTGCGGAAAAATGGTTCAAAATGAGCTTTTTGGCTCGTATCCGCTTTGCGAAGGCGCCTGCCATCTGTGGCGTCGAGTGGCCTCTCGATTTGGTTCGAGCCTCAACACTTTCATATGTGTCGGATTCCTTGGTATTTGGGTCAACGCCTGGTAAATGTGCGTTCGTCGCTTCGTGAATCAGCAAGTCGGCATCCTCGGCTATATTCACGATGGGCGATGGATCATATGTATCGCCTAAGATGACGATTTTACGCCCTTTCCTCCGTGTTGGCCCATGAAGAATTGTCCCGTCCGGAAGTGTCACGCTCTCGCCCTGCTGCAGGCGACTCATTAAGGACATTGGAGCATTTGTGCGCTTCAAGTGAGGAATGTATTGCTTGGGATCCATCTTGCCGGGAACCGGTGCCTCAGCGACGACGTAGCCGACACAAGGAACGGAATGGAGTATAGGGGCCGCTGAGACGGTAACAACTTCATCCTGATAGATATTGGTCCACACTCCGTTGACTTGAGGGATGTTGCGGCCATGAGCAGACTCCGCACGGTGCAAAGGACGGTCAGTTAAATCGCCGTCTTGAGGATCAGATGGCATCCGAAGTTCATGAACGACGAACGGCGCATCGACGAGGGTGTGTGTATAAGTTAACGATGCCCGCAGGTATGCGCGGGTCCCCAAAGGTCCATATATCTCTATGGGCTGCGCCCTTGTGATAGGCAGATTAAGCCAACGAAGTTGAGCTTACCTGTTGGAGGAGATCGACTGTCATCCTTGAATCATCTTGTCCAGGCATGACACCACCTGCTCCGTTTAACATGGACGATAGCAGGGGAGCAAGCCCAAATATGTGATCTCCTGAACGAGGATAAGTTAATCAAATGAAACCATGAAGTGTTGAGCTTCCGCTACCATGAGTATGTGTTATGAATATCTTCTGTACCTTGCCCATCTTTACAACACTCTTTTGGATCCGGTGTTGTGTGGCTTCACCACAATCAAAGAGCCAGACATCGCCATTTAATCGAAGGGCAAGAGATGAATGGTTTCTCGTGGTGGATGGTTGGGCAGAGGCCGTACCCAAAAAAGTGATATCAACGTTCGAAAGTGACTTCAATGCCATGGTCTGCCAAACTGATGCGCTAACAATCAAAAGTACAATACTCATGAACATCCCAAGCGACGTTATCATGGAAAATGACACGGATAAGCTTATCCTCCAGGTTCTTCACGATACCTGGGACGACTTTTATCGATGGGAGAGGCATGACTGTGCCATAATACTGGAGAGTTTGCGACTTGGACAACGATCATCCGACCAGCAGTGCCTTCTGCCGCAATGGATGAGACCTGATCCCCATGCTCATGACCCTCTCCAGGCTCCCTTATTCCAGGATGCTGGAAGTGACTCATTCGACGACGACAGGGCGATAGAAATAGTAGAGTATCCCTCGGTTCCTACTAGTTCTGGCCCAAAGAAGGGAACTGGAAAAGCAACTTCCATCACGTTAGAGGCACCTCAAGATATCATGCCGTGTCCTCGGTATGAGAGTTGTCTACCTCTACAACATAATGCACCTCCGTCGGACGATCCTAGCTCAATGCCTTTCATGCCCTTCGCCGACGACCCTGCCTTTGACTTTGTGGAACACTGTCGCAGGTACTACAAACGCTTTGATTGGCAAGTTTCAATGAGAGACCCCAACCGTAAGTCAGTTTGATTCAGTCCAGAACATTCATAATTTCTTGTTTTTCTATAAGTGGAGCTTATTGTTGCTGAAGCGACTCGAAGATTATGCGACAACTATTCGTTGACTGTCGAACAGATCCAAGAGACAGGTATCATCACTGCTAGAGTGTGGGTTGACAGTCGACGCAAGTGAGTCTCTTGGTGTGTGTAGGGAACACAGCGGTTTGACTTAAGAACAGGGATTCCCTGCCTTGGCCCAAGGACGGTTCTAAAACAGTGAAGCCATGCAAGCCAGTGCATAGTACTCCAGAACGTATCGCTCGGGCGATGACACAGACGTTCTGCAGTACATGTGGGACTGGTTATTGCTCGAATCACTGTAAGTGACTCCAAATTATCTGCTAAATGAGCCATGCTTACAATGAAAGTCAAAACCGTGTTGCCCATGCCCGTCCAAGCCCTGGTTACGAACAAGGCCCTGTTAAGGGACACTGAAACGTTCTGCAGTGATTCATGCTTTCTGCTGGACTCCGAGGGATTATTGGTGGGTCCTCTGTTGAGCTTCTCATACGTACGAGGCCTCACGCAGGCTCAGACAGAGTGGACACAAGAGGAGATGGAACGTATGTCGTTGTGTGTCAAGTATATTCCAGATATGAGACCCTGTGAGATGGCCAAGATATGCAGGAAGCCATGTTCTGAGGTGAAAGGATAGTACCTCAGAATGGCAACAGCATCCTTAAGCGACTTGATAGGTTTTTATGCACCGAATAAACATCTTACCACACGAAAACAAGAGGCAAGCAAAGCGACAAGTCCGACCCTCGCCCTTCCTTGGTATGATTTAACCAAGCACACTAATATTTCTCTAATCGCCATGACAGATCACGATTCTCTCTCATTCTCTTAGTGAGCGCCTTGTCGTTGTCTGTGAACAATGCTTATTCCGCTCTTTCAGTCATGAGGATTCGCCGTGTACACATGATGGCCCCTGTAGTAACGAGGGAGGCTGCCCTTGTGCACTTAGTCATGCTCATTGCACCAGCAAGTGCTTGTGCAAGCGGGACTGTAAGCTCTTCGCACCGTAAATTTCTCACTTAACGTCGCTTTCTCAGGTCTGCGGAGATGGCAAGGATGCAAATGTGCCCAATCAAAAGCAAGATCAACATGCGCTGAAAAAAGATGTCCTTGTTTTCGTTCTAATCGTGAATGTGACCCGGAAGTCTGCATCAGATGCAATGCAAGGTGGGTTGATTCATATTTCATGTTTCCGGGAAAAGATTCACAGTTACAAGTAAGCTTTGTCTCGATTAAAAAAGAACAGTAACTCTCATCTAAGGCTAGTTAGCGCATTGAATGCAAACGGTTGCGGCAACGTTCAGATTCAACAAAGTAAAAATAAGGTACGGATCATAGTCATTGAAGGGTTCCTATAATCATCATCCAAATAAAGAGGACGTCGGTTCGTCAGAGCGCATGGGGATTCGGTCTATTTATCGAAGAAGCTGCAAAGAAGAATGAATTGATTGACGGTATTTATCGATTGAACGCACCTCTGCAAATAATTGAAATAACAATTTGGCTTAGAGTACGTCGGTGAATTAGTTTACGAGGAGACTGCACTTTCTCGAGGGTTTGTCTACTGTCGTGGCTTTTAGCAGTTTATTGACAGAACATTCTAGCGATGCGGCAGAGCATCGAGGCCGCAACTACCTGTTTTCTCTCAATCCAACCTTAAACTTGGATAGTTCAATTGCGGGAAACCATACAAGATACATAAACCATTCTAGGAATGATGCAAACTGCTCAGCAAAAGGTACGTAGAAATGCCTGTTCAAGGACGAGATATTACACCGTCAATAGTCTGGGTTGTTGATGGCGAACAGCGTATCGTGATAACTGCCAGTAAGTACAACATTGTCTGTTCTTGACATATCCCAGGAATATTTCAAGGTCAGGATGTCAACGCAGGGGAGGAGTTACTCATGGATTATGGTGATTCGTTTTTCATCAACGACCAAGTTTTGCCAGGCAGTAGGGAAAACACAGCAGACGCAGAAGACACAGCAGACGAACTTACAGAAGTTAATGCACTCCTGGTAGAAGATTTGGCTCAGACATTCCCAGTGCACCATCCCTCTTCCGACGAAACCTACGAAGAGACAACACACGGATCGGATTCATTCTAACATACTTCAGCTCTTAAGAGATAAATGCATAGAATATGCGTCCTCCCCATCTGCATCTATGAAAGAAAGAAAGAAAATGAGGCATTATCGAGTTGCTTGACAAGAGACTTACAGTATTTTTTCTCCACGCCTTTGACTGAGAATCCAAGAGTGTCCTTATACAAACTCAGTGCCGCCCGATTTGATTTCCGGACATGTAAAGAAACATATGCGGCATGAAATATAGAAGCCATCGCCTCCTCTGTTGCATGTCAGTAAAAGCTACGCAGCCATACTAGTATTACTCACGAGACTGGATCATGAGCTTTTTGGCAAGGCCGAGCCTTCTGTAGGAACGAAGGACTGAAATTGAGGTGACGTGTCCATGTGGTTGCTCGCCTTCGTTGATATCCTCTTCCCTTGATTCGATATATGAGAGAAGAAGTGGTAGCTAGAACATAGCTCTAACGTACATCTTGGCCAGGATATAACCGACTATTCGACCTTTGTGATCTTCAGCGACATAAGAGAGAGATGGCCATGTCATTGCATGGTACAAATCTGTTTCTGCAGTATTATTAAAACCCGAAAAGGTGGCAGATTGGTATGCGCACAATATTTCATAGTGTAATTTTCGGGTAGGTTTTGCAGGTTGCAGGCTTGCATATCGATAACGTCCTCGACCTGGAAACGCATGCTCGCCAATGATCATAAGTAGCAAGAATTAGCCTTTGCGTACCCTCATTGGTCGTACATTCATGTTGGCTGTTTGGTGACCGTTATTAAATTGATGAGCGGGATAATGATTTTGCTGCTGTAGTTGTTTATATTGTAATAAGCTCTAATGGACTATAATCTCCCCTACGCTTCCTACAAGCTTTCGTTTGGGTTTCCCATTAGCCTTCACCCCGACTACTAATGCTTCCATGACCCTCTTCGAGGCTCCCTCTATATAATGTTCGAGGCTAGAATCTAGAAATGCGAGCGAAGCCGACGTGGCAACGTCCAGATGCGTCATAGCCTCCTTGGTTCTTACAAACGGCAGGATAGGAAAATCGGAGAAAGATTGATGCTTCGATCGCACTCACGCAACATATTAGAATGTGGCTCCATGCCTGAGTAAAGACAACTTACCCAAAGTAATTATGTTACCTGATCCAGGTTGCCAGGATTTGACGACATCAGAAATGATCTTCCCATAATGTGAAAATCTCGGAATTGATTACAAGCAACCTTGGCAGCGCCAGGTTCTGCTCTTTTATCTGTGATTCCGATTCACCTCCGTTCATCGTATCATCTAGAAAAGAACGGACAGAGGTTGCAATGCTCTTGTCAGATCCGGCCTTTAGATATGGTTGCGGACCGGGCGTCGGCAACGGTTCCAACCATGGGTCTAAGAGAAGTGCCTTGGTTGTGGGTATAGGTTCATGTTCTGAAGGCGGTTTCGTCGAGAGGATGGAAAGCTGTGATAATGTACGTCAAGAGAGTCCCAATGTGCTCGCGACAAACGGGGCATACCACCGTGCAACCGCCAAAAGAATGGCCAGCCAAGGTTACGTCTTCACAGTGCTTTACTGGACTAAATCCAGTCTCGTCGTCCATCATCGTCCAGCTATCATGAATCTCACTACCATCGATTGTGGTCAACTCCACAGAGCGTTCGGCTCTCCCCAAGAAGTCACTGAACGTCCGGTATACGATGTATATCTCGTCATGGCGAAACTCGAGTTGCTCTACTCGCAGAGGGTATGGTGCCTGCTCTGTGTTCGGCTGATTGTCCCAACTGAGGGAAATGCCATTGGTTTATTGTTGGTCAAAGATAGAAACGATACTCACACTGCTTGATTCTCCTTCAGATAGTATATAGGCCGCGAGATCTTTTGTCCTTTGTCCAGCCATGAACGGGTTTCACAGGCATGTCCTGTCCCATCACGATGCTCAATAGCAAGAACAACCTTGCCACTTGCAGCTAGGCGAGAACAAAAATGACTGATAGCTGTGATGAGAGACGTATTACGAAAAGCCCTGGTTTCCCTCACGAACCTATAAGCAGTGCGGCTCCCACCGAGTCCATGAGAAAAGATGACTACAGGCCACTGAGGGGGCGGCGTGGTCTCAGAGTTCGACCTGCCAAATGCAGGTCTAAGGAGAGGAGCGTTAGTATAGACGGGTATCTTCAGTGTCGTTAAGCATACGATTACACAATTTAGGACAGCCCGCTTGCCTTGACGAAAATGCCAAAAAGGTAGATTATAGGCCACAACAGCCATGAAGACACCCCTATGCTTCGCTATCAGCAAGCGATTTGACGAGGTGAGAATTTCCGTACTTACCCGCAAATGCGGAGAAGCCCTTTAATGAAACGCTAGCAGGCCTAGCATAACATGAGGACATTTTAGATATACAACCGGGAAATCAATACACGCCTCAAAAGCCAGTCGAGGCCCTTCTGGGTGGCGGATGATGTATCCGCTGGATAATAGGCGGTAAAGGCCACCTCCTCCATGCAAAGGACTGGTTCTAACTGGTCAGATGAGAGTGCATTGTTTCTGCTACGCTTTGCTGACCCATATAATCGCGCAGGTCGTACGGGGGTCACAAAGGTAGTTGCGCCAACGGCATACCATCCTTTGACGAGAGGGAGGAAAAACATACGCTGGTGGCTGCTAAAGAAAGCTGGAACCTGACGAAACACACGTGATGTACAGCGGATATTATACAGTTGCAGCTATCTATACAGTTCCATGTAAATGCTCGTCCGGCAAGCAAGGTAAACCTAGAGTAGCTGCGGGTCAGATCTGCTGCCGCCACCTCTCCTGGAATTATCGTCATGAGCAGAACGTCCAAAAAATGAGCTAGCACAATGCTCAGCGGCGCTAAACTTATTGCGCAGAGCCTTTTTGACACTCCTCCCTCGCCTGTCACTAGTACACTGCACAGATGGACCCTCGGGTTCGGACGAACCTTGGGTCGAAGCTTCAAGATGTGGCCATGACCGACTCAACTCCATAATCTGCATACCGTCGCCATGCTGATGACTGTTGGTATTTTGTTGTCCAAGTAATGCAACGGGACAGTGAACCAGGGTGTGTGTGGAGCCTTGCACGGGTTGTATCCCTCGGCCATGGCCAATCTCGGCAAAGTCCAGATCTGGCGTTAGCACTCCATTGTGTCTGGACGCAAGTGTCGGCGCAGGTTGCGCTGCATTTGTTTCATGGTATCTTCGGAATAAACCATCACCGTTTGAATTATTCCTAGTACCGGAATGATTTGAAGCATCATCACTGGCAGAAGGCGAAGCTGAGTTCGTGTACTCAATAATGGGCAGGTTATCTGCTACGGTCGTCTGGTGCTGACCACGAGGACGCCATGCAGTCCTACTGGATGAGCCCGGAGTGGTATGGTCTGCCGCATAGGGGCTAGCACTAGCAGAACGGTTACTGGGTGGAGGAACAGTGGACGATCGAGAGTGGCGATTGTACAGATGGAGTTGCGGCGCAGCCGCATCGAGGTTTCTAAGTTGATGTGCTCCTAAAGTTGATGGGTCTTCTCGGTAAACACCTGATTCTTGAATCGTGTTGTCTTCGTCTTCGTCTTCATCTTCAGCCTCGGCCCCAATCTCGGCTTCTGGCAGCTCGTCATCTTGTTCGAATTCATCGTCCTCATATTCCGTATCGTCTGTCCCGTTCATTTCCGTCATATGGTCAAAGAGTTCCGTCAAGAACGCTCGCAACTGTAAGACTCCCTTTCCTGAGAAGACGCAGAAAGAGGACTGTTGCATCGCACTGAACTCCTGAGAAAAGAGTTAATACAGTCGAGGTAGTTGATCATTATGTACTTACTCTCGGTGGGTCGCGGCAGAACTGTTGGAGTTCTGGTTGTCGGAAGGCAGGAATCCCAGTAAGACTAAGATGTGTGAGTTTGTGTAGTTTTTGCAGCAGGAAGTGAATAGCCATGACGGAAATCTGGTCGCAATAGGACAAGTGAATTCGTTCTAGAGTGGCATGGCGCTCGGCAAGCGCGTATATGGCTTCGTCTGTCAAATTGTTGACGCGAACTAGTCCAATGCGCCGCAACTTTGGCAAAGTCGCCAACTCGAACACAGACATGTCCGTTAGCAGAGTGCAATCTGCATCAACCGTGAATCTGATGCATGAAGTGCGATATTATTAGATACTTACTAGCAAAGTCGACATAACGTAGCCTTGTGCATGATCTAGCGAGAGTACGAACGGAGCGGTCTGTGATCTTGCTAGCGTGACCGAGATGCAAGTAATGGAGATGCCTTCCCAAGCGGCATATATTTTCGACAGACCTATCTGTCAACAGGGAACATTTAGATAACACAAGGTTGCGAATTTTAGGTGCCTGAGAAATGATGCCTTCGATAGCATCATCGGTGATCAGAGAGCAGGCAGTGAGATCCAACATCCGCAAGTGGACAAACTGGCGACTCAGTATGATCGGCGGAAGCTCGTTGTCCACTTTCAACTTGGAGTTGGGGAAAGGATTTGTATTGTCCGTCTGGGCTATGAGTTCAGGTCGCAAAGGTGATGGGAATGCGGTATCCGTCAATTGTGGGCAGTGTGAAAGGCGCAACTCCCGCATAAAGGAAGAGTTGAGCCATATTTCGCGTATTGCGAAATCGGTGATTAGATGGCAGTGGTTTAGATCGATTTCTAGAAGAAGCGGACAACATTTGGCAAGGGCGGCGATGGCGGTGTCTGTGAGGTTCTCCAAATTACTCAGCTTCACACGGCGAAGGAGATGGCAGTTCAATGCTAAAGCGACAATGCCAGGATCGGAGACTTCGGAGCAGCCTGCCAAGTTGATTCCCTGTAAACGCTTGGCCGACAAGGCCAGATTGATGATGGCGTCATTGGTTGTCCGCACCACGCCACTGAGGTCGATGGCAACGAGGTCTGCGAAGCAAGGAAGAACGCGCGAAAGGGCTGCGCTAGTGATGTACTCGCAATTGACCAGAGTCAGTCGTTCCAGCCTATCACAGCGGGAAAAGGTGGAAAAAAACTCGTCCCGGAGTTGATTCCCTAGTGAGAGGAAATTGAGGCGACGAATGAAATGGGCATAATTGAACGATTGATCGGCTTTTGTGAGGAGTCTGGCCATCTTTTCGAGGGTATCAAACTTTGGGAATGCTGGCTTGTGCCAAAGCAGTTCAACCGCACATTCGCACCAGGTGCGGCAGACACGGAGACAGTTGAAAAGGTCACGGGGCGAATGCAAGTGCTTGAGGATGTGTATTAGGATCTCTGGGGGCAAGCCGGACATGGGAGAATGAGATGAATCTTTGACATGAACAAGGTCGATGGAACGCTTATTGGACCATTGGGCGGGAGAAATAAGGAAAGCCTGATCTTGAAATGGAATGTCGTCGTCGTCGTCGTTGTCTGAGAGGGAGGTTGAGGAGGGGAAACGATGCTTGTACATGGCGGCCATGATGGTTGAGGTACAAGGGCAGCTCGGCTGATGTGACAACTGGCTGAACTGTGATGTCCTCTCTTTCTTTGGTGCGCCCATTTATTTTGGTCTCCTCCCTCCCGCTTACAGCCACTCAAGGACTTTGACCAGCTACTAGCCGCTGAAAATCTACCTCCACCGGGCCCTGCTTACTATGAAGCCCGTAGACAGCTATGGTTGACGCCCCATCCACAAAGAACCGCTGTTGCGCCGAGGACGAACTTTTGTCGCCGCCGAAAGCTAGAAAAGCTCGTTGTTGTCCCCGAACAACAGAAAGACAGCGATCAATATTGCGAGACCATCCGTGGCCTATGGAAGGCTATCTGTTCCAGCAAACGATTCAACGACAGAGTTCCGCTACGACTAATGGTAGGTATAATCACACTGATCTCTCGTCAGCTAATATTCCTTTTTTGTATCAAGATTAGCATTGTACATGCAACCTGGCAGCAAGATGAGACATGGCCCAAGGGTGCAATCGTCCACAGTTCCGATGAAGCGCAAGTCGCATAAAGGGATCTCCTCAAGTTAGGCTCGTGACGGTGGTGACACCTTTGTTCAATCAGACAAACCGTGAAATGGTAGATGGCCACACAACGTACAAGGATAACCCCATCTCCCCTGACGAATAACATGTCCATCTTTCGCTTTGCAACCTATGACTTTCGCATCAGTACCCTGTCGCCACTGCCGAGAAAAATAGCAATTACATTCACAGGCACAGGAGCTTCAGTTGCGCTGTCGGGGTCTACTATTAGGATAGTTTCTTCAACATCGCTTAGAATGAGATTCATGTGTCCATCATATGCCTGATAGCATATGTTCATTACTCCTGATTGAAAGGCAAATCGGCAAACAACATACATGGAGAACACCGGTCACTTCTCTGTCACCTCTTAACTTGATGTAGACGCGTTCGCTCAGTGATAGTCTAATGAGATCAAAGGGCTCCTGGATGCTCGACGATGAGGGGTCCATTTGAAGTTCTTGCTATCACGTAAGCAGAGTTCGTACTCCGAACTTGCTTCTAACTTGCATTATGCCCGTATGTGCTCTCCTCATTTTTGACCCATTGTGCGCTCACTTTTTGCCATAGAAACACTATTGTGACTACTGCGATGTGTTCTTGACGCACGATTCTGCCTCAGGTACCATTTTTCTAGCATGATCTCAATAGTTGCTGACTTCTCTTTTCAGTACGCAAGGCACACAACAGCGGAAGAAATCACTTGGCAAACGTCAGAGACTACTATGCTTGTATGTACAAGGCGATTCTTATGCCCAGGTCATTGCTTACATCTCCTTCAAGCTCTAGGACACGACAAAGCACAGAACATCATTGACCAAATCACAGCTGCATATGAGTCAAGTGGTGGCCCTCCTCCCGGTGGCTTCGGATTCGGTCCTCAACACCTTGGAGCCCCGCCTCCTGGTTTCGGTGCTCCGCCAATGGGCTTTGGTGGTCCTCCTCCTCCCGGCTTCGGTGGCCGTGAGTTGTCCGACTTAAATTTCTTTATGATCAGGACTAACGACCCAATGATAGCCCGTCCACCATTCCCTCCTGGCCCAGGATTCCTTCCAATGATGCCCCCCGGCGCTCCTCCGTTCCCCCCAAATGGAAACGTTCCAGGCGGCTTTCCTGGTGGTAAGTTTATACCTGAACAACGTTCAGCCGAAGTGTTCAAAGTCGTTTAGGTCCACCACCGTTCCCACCCAACGGTCCACCTGGTGGTAATATTCCTCCTTTCCCTCCGCAACTTGCCAATGCTCCTTTCCCTCCGCCTGTTGGCGGCAATGCTGATAATTCTTCTCAAGGCTCTGCAGGCGGACCGCCCCCTCCGAGTAGTGGGCCAAGCATTCACCCTGACAGGTTGAAGATGATGGGTGGAAGGTGAGGCACGTAGAGTTGTTCTACTTAGTTGTCAATATATCTTTTAAGTGTGGCGGTGTGACGGGGATGATATCAAGTGTGACGAGATTCAGTTCTTCCCACCATGTCTACACAACCACTTCTTCAGCGAACGGCTACAAAACGTATAGCCCTACCTATCCGTGTCGAGCCCAAGGTTTCCTTCGCTAACGAGCGCACATTTTTGTCATGGCTCCATTTCACCGTTGTTCTTGGTGGGCTTGCCGTTGGCTTGCTGAATTTTGGTGACAAGGTTTCTTCGCTCGATTTGTGAATATCCTCAGACTCCTGACGATTAAAACTAGGTGGGTAAAATCAGCGCTGCCTTGTTTTCCGCTGTCGGTATGTGCATGAGTATGATGCAACTATGCGCAATACTTATCGGTCTCTCAAGCTATGGGCATTATGATCTACGCTTTATTCACCTACCATTGGCGAGCTTACAACATTCGACGGGGTGGCAGAGGACCTTATGATGACAGAGTTGGCCCGGTACGTACAGCCCTATCCTCGTCACAATTCGGGTCCCTTACATTGTTCAGACCGTATTGTGCATTGCGCTGTTAGGTACGCTTCTCGCAAAGTTCACGAACCAGAAATAATGAAATTTGGACAGTTGCAATAGTCGTCAATTTCATTCTTCGCTTTTCTGAGCCATGATTTCCGTTTTTCCGGGGAGGCGAGGGCTTTTCATGCTTTCTAGTTGGCTCGTACTTTTTCGACAATTGACCCAGGTTTTCTGATAGCGAATTCCATTGCACTATGCCATCGATACTTGTATGTGTAATTCTAAAAAAGAAATAAACGGGGACCAACAGCCGAATCAACTACGCTTTTGTCTTTTCATTACTGCCCTCGTCGACACATTAGCGGCGGTATCAATAGACGAAATTGACATTGACCGTCGGGACTGTAAAATATTTGTGAATGCGCGGCAAGGATCCACTGCTCTACTTACATGTTTACGACTTCTTGTGCTCACCACACTCTGCGATCGCCTATCGTCACCAACAACTTCCTCGGGCTCATTTTCACCGTCCACCTCCATTCCAGCCTCACTGGGACCAAGGCCATGATTGCCGGCCTCCTCTTCCTCGTCTCCTTGACCCTCTCTCAGCCCAAGTCGTGTTTTAAGGACCTTGATGTCATAATCCACCTTATCAACCATCCGCTTCGTGTCAATAAGTGTTGTTGTTGCTTCTACCAGCTGTTCCAGCTGTGCACAGTTATCTCGAGTTGGCATCACGAGCCTTGTATGCAAAATCCCAAGCTCAGCCAAGGCCTGCGTCACCTTCGGTGCAATGGCCTGTTTTGGTATGGGCAACTTGAACGAACGCAAGTACGCTGGTGTATGGGCTGATTTGGTATTAGTTGTCGTTTGTAACAAGTCCGTACGGACGATACAATGTTGGGCATCTGTCACGTCATTAGCACTCAGTCGACACAAACAAATTGGTTCAGTACCATATGCAGCGCTCTTGGCTGTTTGCGCCCTCTTCACGATGGGTGGCCCGAGCGATATTGATGATGGCGTCAGAGGGCTATCAAGATCCATGATTCCACCTTTCTTCTTCTTCTTCGTGTCCGTCGCGAATGCCACTGGCATCTCATCCTCCACGATGTCAGGAAGGCCAGACTCGATGCCCGCCAGTGTTCTCAGCAGCTCGTCTCTTTCCTTCTTAAACTTCCGCTCGTTTTGTTCCAGTCGCCTGATCTCGACATATAGAGCTTCTTCTTCAGCAATTTGTTCAGGGGTGCGGTTGTCGAGACTTCTAAGGTACTTTTTCCTGGTCAACTCTCTCTCTAGAAAAGTCAGGTAATCCTATCCTTTGACTAGACTTAATCAATTTACCTTTATCGAATTGGAAACTCGCAAGTAGTTGGGTCTTTGCATTCTCGTCCCCATCCCAAGGCTGGTTCCGGATCAACTTACGAGAAACGCTGTAATAGCGGTCTTTCAAGTCCTATACAGCAAGCCTCAGACCAAGTACGTGAGAACTATGGCGACAACTAAACCTCAATTGACCGTTCGGAACCTGGGAAATCGTAGCGGTCATAAACCACATACCAGCGAGTGTCGTACTCCTCGACGAGTGCAAAGAGATGGTCAGTCTCCGCTTTCGTCCATTCACTGTCTAACTTGAAAATCAATCCATTGCACACACATACGTGTCAAGTATCTAATTACCTTCCAAGAACTTTGTGTATTCCTCCTCCGAGTACGCATATGATGCAGGTCGGACATTGTATTTAGCAAAAGGGTACTCTGCAGTGAAAGATGCACGATAAGTATAAAGTTCGAAACAAACAGCGTGATTTTGCACACCGGCATTCGCGTCATTGGAAGCCTTCACCCAATGTCGAAGCTCTAGCCCATCAGTCCGGCCAGGATTCTTAAATGAACGGTATTCCCTAGTAAAGATTTAATTTGGTGACTTCGTAGTTAGGACCACGACGCACCATCTCGCTTTTCCTGCAGTCCCAAGATTCGGTCTTTGTTTTAGTCGCGGCTTTGCGAGTTGGGCGGCGAGGGTTGGTGCTGAGGGGCCAATAAGGGAGTACAGCTCCCTGGATATTCCTTCTGGCTTCTTGGTCGTGAAACTGGAGGACTTCTTCGGCTGAGGTGCAGAGTGTATTTCTTTTAATGAGAGAGCACTGCGAATGTCTGCAGCGGTTGCGGCCATGTTCGCGGTCGAGCGCCAAAAGTAAAGGTCAGCCACGTGATCAGAATTCAGAAAGCTTATCTGGGTCAAAAAAGGAAAGGACTATATTTGTTCGCGCCGATTGCAATCGAGTCAGTTCCTTTGCTTGGATCGATCTCGTCTCAATGGCATCCGACACTAATTCCATAGATTTGCATTCACATGCAACAAGATACCTCAATGAAAACATAGTAGACGGGTGGGCAAGCCTGGCAACTGTCATCAATGTTCTTAAGAAAAGCCCCGAATTGCGCGGAGCTAAACCACTTGATGTCAAGAACGCGGTCGAGAAAGTGTTCTTGGAGAAATTCGGGCCAAAAGAAGCTATCAAGCCGAAGGCAAAGGTATGCTGCTATGTCATGCATGCTTATAATATACTTATCCTACTTGAGGAACCGAAGAAAGACAAAAGCCCCTGTCAGCCCGATGCTGCAGGAGATGCTACAACAGATGTAACTGCTTCATCCAAAAAGACTGTATTTGAAGAAGGTTTCCTTGGGAATCTTCACAAGCCTGGACAGAACCCCCAAATCCATGATCACCTGCGCGAAGCCCACCTTACAGCGACCGGTGGTCAAGTTTGGACTCGTTTCCCTCCCGAACCAAATGGTTATCTTCACATCGGTCACTCAAAGGCGATCTTTGTCAACTTTGGATATGCTGCACACCACGGAGGCAAATGTTATCTTCGCTACGACGATACCAATCCAGAGAAAGAGGAGGCGCAGTACTTTGAGAGTATCCTGGAGATGATAAGATGGCTTGGCTTCGAGCCATGGAAAATTACCTATTCAAGCGACTATTTCGAGCAATTGTACGAGCTTGCCATCGAGCTTATCAAACGAGAAAAGGCTTACGTTTGTCATTGCACCCGTATGGTCTTACATTCTCTCCGGGTGTAAAAAGAAGCTAACAATAAGTACCTCTCACAGAGGAAGAAATCAAGGTTGATAGGGGAGAGAAGCGCGGTCAGCCACGGCCCTGCGTTCATCGCGATCGCCCTGTCGAAGAGTCCTTGGTTGAATTTGAGAAAATGAAGAACGGAAAATATCGTCCAAAGGAAGCGGCTTTGCGCATGAAACAAGATCTGAACGACCCAAACCCTCAAATGTGGGATTTAACAGCGTATCGTGTCCTCGACGCCTCACACCACCGAACGGCCGACAAGTGGAAGATCTATCCAACGTACGACTTTACCCACTGCCTGTGTGATAGTTTCGAGAACATTTCGTTCGTCTTATTCATTACACTGCGCTGTGTCCTACTGATTTTGATGAACAGGCACTCACTATGCACAGTTGAATTTATTGCCTCTCGTCAATCGTATGATTGGTTATGCGATGTCCTCGAGGTCTATAAGCCTCGTCAATCCGAATATGGAAGACTCAATTTGGAAGGGACTATCATGTCAAAGCGAAAAATCCATGCTCTTGTACAAGAAGGCTGTGTCACAGGATGGGATGACCCGCGACTGTACACTCTAATTGCACTCAGGCGCCGTGGCATACCTCCTGGTGCCATCATCAATTTCGTTAGTGGACTTGGGGTCTCCACTGCCACCACGAGCATCGAGATCGCACGCTTTGAACAAAGTGTGAGACAGTACCTTGAAGGATCAGTACCGCGCCTCCTTATGGTACTGCGCCCACTGAAAGTGACAATTGAAAATCTCCCGGATGACTACGTACTTATGATTGAGAAATCTCTCCATCCGAAAGTTCCAGAACTTGGGTCCACCACCATCCCATTCACAAAGCACATCTACATTGACGCTGACGACTTTCGTTTGGAAGATTCCAAAGATTATTTCCGTCTTGCGCCAGGCAAGACAGTAGGGTTATTCCAAGCGCCACACCCTATAACATGTATCTCATACAGGACTGATCCAGAAACGGGCGCTGTGGTCGAGCTCGTATGCAAACTGGAGAACGAGGGACCGCCCAAGAAACCCAAAGCGTTTATACAGTGGGTCGCCGAACACGCGCCATCCGGTAGTCCCGTAAAAGCAGATGAAACTCGCATTTTCCACCGCCTTTTCAAAAGCGATCGGCCATCCGGTGATATAAAAGATATCGAGACGAACAGCCTCGAAATAATCAAGGGCGCTCTAGTGGAGGTTGGCTTTTGGCCACTTGCCAGAAGGTCCATCGATGAGGCTCGCAAGGAGGCTAAGGCTAGAACTGAGAAAGCCATAACCGATTCTGATGTTAGATCGGACGACGCTACCCCCCACGCCACCATAGAACAACTTGTTGGAAAAGAATGCATGCGTTTTCAGGGTTTACGCGTTGCATATTTCGCCCTCGATAAAGACAGTCGCATCGCCTGTCTAGACGACGCAGCTGATGCGCCTCCCGTTCGAGTACAAGGGGATTACATCGTACTTAATCGTATTGTTAGCTTGAAGCAGGACTCTGGGAAGGCGGGTTAAAGTAGCATATGACGAGTCGAATACAACAATCCTTATTCCAATTATCCTAGAACGTTATTAAATTGAAAGAATTCCGAAATCCATTTGCCACAGCGAGTGTAAGGTATAGCCGTAGAACATCACAGAGAGACGACATGGTATAGTAAGAGATCAATATTCAGCCTCTTCAACGTCAGCAGAGTCAATGCCAACTTCTTCATAATCTTTCTCGAGAGCGGCAAGGTCTTCACGAGCCTCGGAGAATTCACCTTCTTCCATGCCCTCACCGACGTACCAGTGCACGAAGGCTCGCTTGGAATACAGTAAATCGAACTTATGGTCAAGCCGACTCCATGCTGAAGAGATGGCAGTCGTGTTGGACAACATGCACATGCTGCGCTGAACCTTCGCCAGGTCGCCTCCAGGAACGTGTGCCGGGGGTTCGTTGCAGATACCGAGCTTGAAGCCAGTGGGACACCAGTCAACGAACTGGATTGTACGCTTGGTTTTGATGATAGCAACCGCTGCGTTGACGTCCTTCGATACGACGTCGCCGCGATACAACAGGGCACATGCCACTGTATCACCTCAGTCACGCATCGCGCAGTATAGAGCACTGTTTCACTTACTGTATTTCCCCTCTCGGGGATCACATTTGACCATCTGGTTACCGGGCTCGAAGCATGAGAAAGTCATCTCAGCAACAGAGTTTTGCTCATGATGAGCCTTCTCCGCTGAGATGATAGGAGCAAATGTGGCAAGGGGGAAATGAATGCGAGGGAAGCTGATGCAGATGTTTAAGTGATAGAAGCAGGAGTAAAATGGTAATCTTACGGGACCAAATTTGTCTGGAACTCGTTCAGATCAACGTTCAGAGAACCGTCAAACCTCAAGGAAGCTGTGATTGAGGAGACAACTTGAGCGATCAGTCTGTTGAGGTTCGTAAGGCTGGGGGATGTAATATTCAAATTTTTCTTGCAGATGTCGTAAATAGCTTCGTTATCAACCTAAATGCGTGATGAGCGAATGATAAGATCCATTCAGAAGAACTTACCATGAAAGAACAGTCAGAGTGTTCGAGCGTTGTGTGCGTGGTCAAAACCGAGTTGTAAGGTTCAACAACCGAATTAGCCAATGTGGGGGCAGGATAAACACTGAACTCCAATTTCGACTTTTTACCATAGTCGGTCGAGAGTCGCTCAAGAATTAGAGCCCCAAAGCCGGATCCTGTGCCTCCACCAAAGGAGTGGAAGACGAAGAACCCTTGAAGGCCGGAACAGTTGTCTGCCAGTCTGCGGACCTTGTCCATGACATTGTCGATCTGTTCCTTCCCGATCGTATAATGGCCACGAGCGTCTAATTAAGGCAATAAATTGAGACGAGGAGACAATGAGAAATCACCGCCTACGTACAATTGCTAGCAGCGTCTTCTTTCCCAGTCAAAAGAGTTTCTGGGTGGAAGAGGCTCCTGTAGGGACCGTTCCTGACTTCGTCAATGACATTGGGTTCCAGGTCAATGTACAGAGAACGTGGAACGTGTTTGCCGGCAGAAGTCTCCGAAAAAAAGGTGCTAAAGCCATCATCACTGTGTGATGGCGAATTGTCCACGATACGACCGTCAGGCTGTGGATAAGGGCCATCAGACAAGCTCGATCATGCAGTCAAATATGCATACACTCAAGCCATGTTCAACTGTATAAAGCTCCCCTACGATAACTTGATCAGTATCATTGAAGTTTGATCGCATTAGGAGTGAACACAATTCAATGCCAAGCATGGTGCAAAAGTTGCATAAATGCATGTTTGAAGTGCCCAGACTTACAGCAAGCATTGCCAATTTGGACACCAGCCTGGCCAACATGTACGGAAATAACTTCACGCATTTTGTAAGAAAAGTCAAGGTTAGGAAAGACTGGTCAAGAAGTGTAAGGTATGCTGCCATTGAACGACGCGTGGAGGTGTACTTACAATAGGAAGACTAAAGACCACGAAGGCAGGAGCAAAACAAAAGTGGGGAGGACGCGAATTAATGCAAAGATCAACTCGTGCCATTCCCACGGTACACATGTCGTGGTCCGTGCGTTCGTCCATCATTACACCGTGATTAAGCTCATTAACTCTCAGACTTGCTGTAAGCATGTACAATATGGTTTGGTGTAGAAGGGTTTACGACGATTCGTTGCACCCAAGGAGCGGACGAGAGCCATAGCATTCTTCGCCCTGTTCAAAGCTTTCTTCCCAGCATCACTTCCTTTACGTTCGAAGTATCTAATCATGATCATCTGTGACCTTCCTGATCCTATCTGTTCGATGGGTAATTTTAGAATTGACATATCTTCCAGAGGTTTCACTACCCTATTTCACCCATCAATATCCTCATGGATATGATTTATACGTCCTACAAAACTAATCAGAAATCCTGTTAACGTAGGTAACTGACTCGAAGGGATACCGTTGGCATCCTCCGAGCAGGGAAATAATGGTCCTTCCCCTTACTGTTTGTTCGCAATTCATCAACGTTGCTAACTTGTCTCTCAAAAGTGACAGTTCGACTTTTGAAAAACTATCAGTAACCTTATTGGTTGCGGAGTTCCTGTCGCTTTAGTCTGTGTCCACATTGTTGTTAGACAGTTGTCCAAGAGCAGACATGGCGTTCCTCAAGTGAGGTTAGATGGTGTTGTTAAGGCCAGTATTGTTACAATCCGTGCGAATTCAGCGATGGAGGAATAGCCTTATCAAAGCAGTACGACAGTGAAGTCCGGAAAGGACATACGGAGGTTGTAAACGTATACCGTCAGGGCGTGGCACATTTCTTGCAGGACAAGATTTAGTGGGTTGACTGAGCTGTGAGTACTTGAGTGTTCTATCTACACACTGTGACACCGTTGAATACGTGTAAGTATAGCTGCCAACCAACAACAAGTCAAGATCATGCCTGTTGAACAGCCAAGAACGTGTTTGACTTTGGATGGGCAAAAGGAGCTTCACTGCATTGTTCTTCTGGCGCCTCGCATACCTGGTCTAACAGGAAAACGGTGAACGCCGTGACAATGAGGAGGAGGGGAGAAGTCAATTTGGGCCTCAGAAGCGAAAGTTCAGAAGCATGGTTCTTACAGCTCCTTTGGCGCGCGTTCACGTGACATACGCGCAACCACAGTCCAATTAGGATCCGCACTGTTCTTGACTGACCGATCTTTCATATTTTCTTGCGTTCTTATTCTCATTCTCTGCTCTACGGGACTGGCTGAAACTCACTATTATTGGTGGAATACTTGAGACTTTTCGACGCTTCTTCTTCGAAGTGTACCGATGGGTGGATGAAGCTTTTTTCATAACGATCACGTTCACGGAGGATGACAAAAGCTATGATATGGTTAGACCTGGTCATTGCTGTATTGAACTAATCGGCTTGGTGGAATGGAATGCACTGGCTCTCAAAGCATCCTGCATGGTGTACGTTCCTTGTGCTAGATCAATTACCGATGGACTGAGTGTTCTCCGTAGGTGAGGCCCGAAACCTAACGATTACGACGCGTGCCGTCGGTCTTAATTGTCGAGCTGTACTGATTCCAGGCGAACCGAACGATGCTCAGGCACTAGCCTCCAACAAGCGTCGATTGGCACATATCAGTGTTTGTATGTTTACTGTAATGTGGTACAAGCATCACTGGATGCGGACGACACGTTTGGAAGTGGAGGCACAGAATTATTATCACCGTCGCGAAGAACAGCTGCAAATAAGGTATGCCTAACTTTTATGGGGTTGAACTTGGAGTGAACTAATTGAGCGGCCTATCAGAATCCTCTCCCGTAGTCATGACATTCTAAACCAGCTGCTATCAAAGGCCAAGGAAGAGTACATAGCAGCTCAAGAAGATACCATCTCTGTTTTAGTTTCTGATTCGTGAGTACACCTCAATTCACGCGCAGCAATTACAGATCGTAACGCTGCTTACAGGAACAATAACTGGAGACACTTGGTGCGACTCTTGAAAACCCGATAGCGGCGATAACCGGCCTAAACAACCACTGACTTTGATTATCCTGGATCCTGGTGTGAAGGATGAGCTAATTCCCGATGCCAAAGAATTCTTGCAGAGCAGAAGCTGGTACGCTGCACGGGGAATCCCATTCCGCCGTGGTTACTCCCTCGTAAGCGCTACTGCTGCCATTTTTATACATTGCCCAATTGCTATCTTCCTTAGTATGGCGCACCAGGCTCAGGCAAAACTAGCGTGACACATTGGCCAGAGAATTCGATATCTATGTCATCTCCCTTTCACGTTCAGGTTTAGACGATACCGGCTTAACCGAGTTTGTCTCATCCCTCCCAGGTACGTTCACCTTTGTTCATGTAGCACATCCTAGACTAACCATCTTCGTTCAGAGCGATGCATAGCATCAATGGAAGACGTCGATGCTGCTCTCACTCAGAGCATAACTCGTGAATTAGATGCTTCTCAGGACGGGGACCCGCAGGCGCCACGGATCGACCCGAAAAACAGGCTCCTTCCTCTAATTTAGGTGGAGTCAGTCTCAGCGGCCTTTTTAATGCCTTGGATGGAATCAGCGCACAAGAAGGCAAAATCTTATTCGCTACAACGAACAAGTATTCGTCTCTGGATCCTGCATTATGCCGCCCTGGTCGCATGGACGTGCACATCGATTTCACTTTGGCTAGCAAATTCCAAGCACAAGAACTGTCCAAGGTGTTCTATATGCCAGACTCCGAGGAAGATCGCACCGTAACCATTCCTTTTCCTGCCTGACCGTCGTCTTCCCCTCTTCCGAGGCTTGAACCTGATTCAAGACATGTCACAAAACACATTTTATTTCTTGGTACCCTGCAACACCTTTAACATCCTTGAGTGACGATTGACCAAGTTGTACAGGTCGCTACGCACTTCTCGTGCAGCCGCTGCTGTACACAATCTTCGAGCTGAATCGTACTTTGCAACACAACCACCCAGTGCGAGGGAATTCGTTGCTAGACATACAAGGGTAGGCAGACGGGTCGTGTTGATGCGGTGAGTTTGTTTTTTTAATCGTCGCTTATCAAATATCTTTTGCTTAGAGCGGAGGAACGACAGTGCCTTTAGAGCTCGTTGAGCGATCCTTGGGTATCTATTGGACTGAAACTCAGATCGGTTGTGAAGTGTAAGCAACTTCGGTTTAAGTGTGTTTTCTTCATCAAATTGGTGTATAACATTCTTATTCCCCCCCTACGGGAACGAGGGTAGGAACATCTCCAGAATACTTCCTCAAGGCCGGTTATGCTGTCATTCATGCACCGGCAGTTTAGTCTACAGCCATTCAGCAGACACTATTCTCACTTGACCAACCCTTTCCTCGATTTCTTGGAGACCCCGGGAACGAGCTTCCCGAAATAACTATTGCGCTGGATAAACGCAGGGATCTTCTATCAGTCTTGGCTGCGTACAACGCCGTTCAGGCTGCCGGTGTGCTGCTCGCGCTCACATCTGTGACGGTGAACGATTACCGGTGGCTTCTCCGTGCTCTCAGCCACAAACTGTCGACTTTGGGCAAGAATGCGATGATTATTTCGCAGTTGCAGCCTTTTTCTTGCCCACGCAGAAAATGGTGAGGTGGTCTAAGCATGAACGCTCTAGAAGCATTGGTTCTCACCGTTATTGCAGTCGGAACACAAGGTCAGGAAAAGGCAATCTCAGCATCGAGACGGATCAGGTACGCAAGATTCTCAAGCCTATGGTAGATGAATGGACAAAGGACGGTTATATCGTCTCTTTCAAGGTTCGCGCCATTTGTGTTCTCATCATGTGTGGCATACACCCCCATCTAACCATGCATGAACGCAACAGCTCGAAACGGTTCCCTCGCTCTTGATACCAAAATCTCGCGCAGCGCTTGAACGGTATGGTCATTGTTATCGGGAATGATCTCTATCGGCGAAAATACGAAGTCACCCCAATCCTTGTGCAGCTGAAACCGTGGTTCCGGAGTTTGAGTTGTGGCTACGCATTCTGTCTAACATGTGAGTACAGAAGATAGACATGTGAAAGACATTGAAGAAGGCATTGTTAGTTAGCGTATACTAACGGTATCTATCTGTACATGCAACGCGGAACTCGTGAGTCACTGAAATGCATACTGGGGTCTGTCCTGACTAGTTAACAGACGACCACCCTGGCTCATAACGTGTCTACCTCATTGAGCTCATTGCCCAGCTCAGATAGGTCCCTAGCATGTCGACATCTCTCCAAGTCCACCAAGAAAATACGACCGTTTCTTCTACAAAAATTCCGATGTGCCACATCACCATGGACAAACCCAGCGCTATGGATACGTTGGAGAGCTGCCTTCATCTTTGTGCGAAGTGTCTGGTTGATTTGTTCGTCTTCAGGAATGGCATTACCAACAGGTTCCAAAGCAAGGAGGTGCAAAATCCCCCAAACTTCGTAGAAGCCATACAGTTTTGGGATCACCTTGCCTTGGAGATTTTTCAGAGCTGCATAGGCACTGGCTTCTGTATCTAATAATTCTGCTGTTTCGGGATATCGTGGGGCATCAACAACTTTGCAGACAACCCGGATTTCAGGTTGCAAAACTGTTGATGTTAGAAACTGTGCGTTCACCACGCAGCCCATTGCTCCACGGCAAGCAGAGCTTAGGTCAAAGGAACAGAGGCAAAAGTCAAGAGGGAGACGTGGGTATCTACCATTGACAGGTTGTTCATGATACTCTTGAGCATTGTTACATAATGGCATTTGTTTGTGTCCTCTGGGGAGTGAACGAACTTCTGAAGTTTCGATCTGGAGGGCTTGGGGAGGTAGTAGGGGAAGCGTAGAACCAATTATCCTCTGCTAGCAACACCATCCCAACCCATGCTTTCAACATCGAGAAAGGTTGGCCTTGTCCATCTAGTTCCATGGTGTAGTATTCAAGGGTCTTGCGATCTGGCGTTTCAGCACGGCGCAGGAATAACACACACTGCCAATTGGTAAGGATACCAAATTTGTTGTTATTGAAGGACATGTATCCGTAGGTCTGTTGAAGAGCATGCAAGGATTGTTGGCTAAGGGTGTCCATATGGGTGCCATTGAATGCAGCAACAACATGCTGCAGATCCACTGCCCACCAAGTTTTGTACTCGACCTACACCAGCAGGCTGTAGTAACAACAAGCAAATAATGAAGTGACTGGTGTACATACAATAAGTTTTGGGTGCGACGGTGTCTGTGAATGTGTACATGTGCCTCTGCCGCTCGTAATCCAGGAGAAATCCGGATCTCCTACAATTCCAACTTCCCCACTACCTGGCAAGATGAATGATCCATTCACCTCAAGTCTCCGCAACACCGCTTCAACTGGCTCATGTAATGCCCATATTGCATAGGCACGAATCTTTTCTTCGTTTCCCACAAATACTCCACTTGTCGTTGCCACGAACGGGATATTGAATGGAGTAGAAGATAAACGGGCATCGGTGGTTGCAGATTGGACAGCTTGGTGAATGTCCATGGGGAAGGAGGTCCAAGGTATGAGGGTCGTAAGGTCAGTCCTAGGATATGTCCGTGGAGTTGATTTGGCAGCACTATGGACACCAGAGGGATTAATCTCTGCCCTTGCGTATGTAAACGGGAGATCTGGAAGGCTGGTTTGCATTGTGTGCAGAGGATGGTGTTGAGGCAAAACGTAAATTTTGAACACCGCCCGAGTGTGACGTAGTAAGCCTTTCGCATGCTCGCGTGCTTTAAACATTCAGTGAAGCTGTATGATCACATTTACGCCGCTCTCTGGTGCCGCCAACTCGTCGCGTACTACTCCTCTATGCTATATTCTACAAGTAGACGACGTTCGCATCCTGCTGGACTGCGGCTCTCCTGACTGGGATCCAGAGCCAACCGAGGAGGATGCAGGTGACACCCCCAACATGCGGAAAGAGTACTGCAAGACTCTGCGCGAGTGAGTTCAGTCCTGTTGACTTTTTAATCGACTGGTTAAGTCAAGATAGATGCGCATCTTCCGTAGATCTTGTTCTGCTTTCGCATGGCGATCTTGAGCACGTCGGCCTTTATCCCTATGCATATTCAAGATGGAACCTCAAGGCGCCTGCATACAGCACACTGCCTGTCCAGGCAATGGGCCGTATTGCAGTCTCTGAAGATGTCGAAGGTATCAGAGACGAAGAAGATGTCCAGGACACAGCTTCACAGACAGACCAAGACGACCAGATGACCCCCGAAGAGAACGATGCCCAAACTCCACCTGAAAAAGGGGAATCCACAAGGCACAAATACATAGCGACGTTGGCCGAGGTGCATGATGCATTCGACCATCTCAACACGCTACGTTATTCCCAGCCTACACATTTGCAAGGTATGTACATCAAGGTGCTCTCTTACCAATACTGACTTTCCTGGTAGGCAAGTGTCAGGGCCTTACAATTACTCCCTTCAATTCCGGTCACACACTGGGCGGTACTATTTGGAAAATTCGCTCACCCTCGTCTGGAACGATTCTCTATGCTGTCAATCTCAATCATATGCGCGAGCGACATTTGGATGGGACTGTATTAATTCGACAATCTGCTGGAGGCGTATTTGAGCCACTGGCTAGACCAGATCTATTGATTACCGATGCTGACCGTGCATCTGTGATTACAGCCCGGCGAAAGGATAGGGATGCGTCATTAATTGGTGAGTAATTCGACATTCGATCCGGAACAATGACACTAATTCTAATTCCATGTTAGATACAATAACAGCGACGCTTACGTCGCGTTGTTCCCTACTTATGCCGTGCGACTCCAGCACCAGAGTGTTAGAATTGCTAGTGCTTCTTGATCAACATTGGAATTATTCAAGGCTAAAGTTCCCCATATGTTTTTTGTCGCGTACTGGCCGGGAGATGCTTACACACGTCAGAAGTATGATGGAATGGCTAGGTGGGACCATCAGCAAAGAGGATGTTGGAGAGGAGAGTACAAGTACCCGTCAGAATCAAGCGTTTAAAAGAAAGCGCGACGAAGAAGGTGATGAAGACGCCCTTGGCGCGTTGGCATTGCGGTTCAAGCAAGTCATTGTATTCGTGCTTTCATGGAATCGCTGCTAACAAGATCCCTAGGCACTTGGAGTTTTTCCCAAACCCACAAGCACTTTTACAGACATATTCTTCAAAGGACCCAAAACTAATTCTCGCAGTCCCAGCCTCGTTATCGCACGGACCATCTAGACATCTCTTTGCTGATTTTGCGGCCGTTCCGGACAACGTGGTTTTACTCACTGGGCGTGGGGAGGAAGGGACTCTCGGACGCACCCTGTTCAATAGGTGGAATAATTCACAAAGGCAGGATGATAAGTGGGATAAGGGAAAAATCGGTAGCAATGTTATGATGGATGGTGTTCTGAAACTCCGCGTCCGTCATTTCAAGTTTAACATGGGAGTTAACTAACATTGTATAACAGCTGAACCACAAGGTGCCCCTTCAAGGCGCTGAACTGGAGGCCTATCTGCAAAAGGAGCGTGCTGCCAAGGAAAAGGAAGCAGCACAACAAGCTGCTCTGGCACGTAATCAACGGGTGCTAGAGGCAGACGAAGACGAAAGTGACTCAGAATCTGATTCTGATGCAGAGGAAGATGAAGTTAGGCAGGCCTTAAGAGACGACATAGAGGACACAGAAATGGACACAATAGTAGGAAATGAACATCCTACCCATCGGAAAAAAGTCGACCGGGGACTTGACGGCGCAGACTGGGGATTGGATGCCGATGAGGGATTAACGAAGCAATTACTCTCATATGACATTTATCTTAAGGGAAACGTTTCTAAAGCAACATCGTTCTTTAAAACGACAGGCACTCATGCCCAGCGATTCAGGATGTTTCCATACGTGGAGAAGAAAAGACGAGTAGATGAGTATGGTGAAACGATCGACGTGGGCATGTGGCTCAGGAAGGGTAAGGCTTTTGAGGAAGAAGCTGAAGGTGATGAATTGAAGGATCAAAGGCGCCGCTTGCAGATGGAGGAGGATGCCAAGGTATGACTACCTAGTCGAAGAGGATCACCACTGAAATATAATGCATTTTACAGAAGGCTGTAAAAGAACCACCATCAAAGTACGTGACAAGGAATGTAGAGGTTCAACTAGCATGTCGCTTGTTATTCGTCGATATGGAAGGTCTCAATGATGGTCGTGCAGTGAAGACTATTGTTCCACAAGTTAACCCCCGAAAAATGGTAGCGTTTTCCCCAAATTTAACTCACGTTACCTGACGAATTCCAAATCCAAGATCATTGTCCATGCACCATCATCAGCTACAAACGCGCTGATAGAAAGCTGCGGAAATATTCGGACCATGACGAGAGATATTTTTGCACCAGCGGTCGGAGACCCTGTGCAGATCGGGCAGCAAACGAACACTTTCTCGATCTCGATCAGTGACGAGTTGTTGGCTTCACTCAAGATGTCGAGGGTAGGCGACATGTTTACTTGCATAGAAATCATCGCTCATCACGCAAGCAGTTTGAAGATAACGAGATTGGGTATGTCACCGGGAGGGTGGTATCGCACGCAAATGCAACTATCCCGATCCTTGAACCGGTGTCGGCGCCCATGCAAGTCGATACCTCTGCTCATGTGGAGAACGGAGCACAACGCACGCTTGGGTCGCGACCACCCATGGACCTACCGCGCTCCACAATGATCGGAGAACTGAAGTTGACTGCCTTGAAGACGCGGCTAGCGGCGGTCGGTGTGCACGCAGAACTTGTTGGTGAAGGAGTGTTGATCTGTGGAACGTTGAAAAACTCGCCGTCGGAGTTGCCTGAAGAGGCGGTATCTGTAAAAAAGACGGCAAGAGGACGTGTAGAGTTGGAAGGGAATGTGTCTGAAGTATACTACATTGTACGACGAGAGATCTATAATTTACATGCGCTAGTAGCTGCTTGACAATAGAAATTTGTGGGACGAGATCCGCTATTCCCAGAATGGAAGGAGTATTTTGGTCAACAAATTTGAAGATGCCCTCTAACCACTTGTCCACAACTTTTATCCTTGTTCTCTCACACCATGCGCGAAGTCATTTCTCTCCACGTCGGCCAGGCTGGTATTCAAATCGGAAACGCTTGCTGTACGTCCTCCATCCTTGCCTTCAACCACCGCCTTGCTGACCGTTTTATCAGGGGAGCTGTACACTCTCGAACATGGGCTCAGCGTATGCCACTTTTCAGTACAATGTAATTTCTCTGCTAATTTTTCAACCGCAGCCTGAGGGTCGTCTGATGGAGGGCTCGCCTTCTGCCACCGACAATGGCTTCTCAACTTTCTTTTCCGAGACTGGCGCAGGCAAACACGTCCCGCGTTCTCTCTACATCGATCTTGAGCCGGGTGTGATTGACGAGGTAAAGAATGGCCCATATCGCTCGCTCTTCCACCCAGAAACTCTCATTACTGGGAAAGAAGACGCTGCTAACAACTGTGGGTTGCTGCTGTTACTCCGCGTGTCTGGTTTCATTCTCACATTAATTTCGTAGATGCGCGTGGTCACTACACTGTAGGGAAGGAACTAATAGACCCCGTCATGGATAGACTGCGCCGCCTTGCAGATAACTGTGACGGGTTGCAAGGTTTCTTTGTCTTCCATTCCTTCGGTGGTGGTACTGGCTCCGGTTTTGGCGCTCTGTTGCTCGAGCGGCTCTCGACCGATTATGGGAGAAAATCCAAGCTGGAGTTTTGCGTCTATCCCGCACCTCAACTCTCGAGCTCAGTTGTAGAACCTTACAACTCCGTTCTGACCACTCACACGACTCTTGAACATTCGGATTGTTCCTTCATGGTATGTTACACGTTGATTATCCGAGGCTTGTGTTGATATTTCCTCCCTTCTTTAGGTTGATAATGAGGCTATTTATGATATCTGCAAGAAGAAGCTCGGCGTTTCATCACCAAGTTTCTTGAATTTGAATCGGCTGATCGCACAAGTTGTATCTTCAGTTACAGCATCGTTGCGTTTCGACGGATCGCTGAATGTCGATCTGAATGAATTCCAAACCAATCTGGTTCCGTGCGTCAGTATTTCTCTCCACAAACAAGGGTGCTCAACCACCATATAGATTCCCACGGATCCATTTCCCTCTAGCCACATATTCTCCTCTTATATCCGCAGACAAAGCAGGCCACGAACAAAACACGGTAAATGAAATGACATTTTCCTGCTTCGAGCATGGCAATCAGATGGTAATTCTCTTTGAGCATTAGCAATTACGTTGTACTAATCTTTTGCCAGGTCAAATGTGATCCTAAGGAGGGCAAATACAGTCAGTATCCTTCCACGAATAGTTTTGCGTTTCCTCTCTTACATTAGTCAGTGGCTTGCTGTCTATTGTATCGCGGTAATGTCGTGCCCAAGGATGTTCAGGCGGCCGTTGCCAGCATCAAGACCAGGCGCACCATTCAGTTCGTCGACTGGTGCCCAACTGGATTCAAGGTATATACGTTTCCCGAACTTGTCGCTTTCATTATCTCAACGTACTAGATTGGTATATGCAACGAACCTTCTGCCCACGTTCCTACAGGTGATCTAGCAAAAACGACCCGCAGTCTTTGTATGCTATCGAACACAACCGCAATATCCGCTGCTTGGAGTCGCCTTGGTGAGACTACTTTGTTGTATCATGGACAGGTGGAATAATTCTGTTCAAGATCACAAGTTTGACCTTTTGTATTCGAAGCGTGCTTTCGTGCACTGGTATGTTGGTGAAGGCATGGAAGAGGTTAATTCATCATTCTGCTCATGATTACACCAATCTCATCGTTCTGTCAAGGGCGAATTTTCGGAGGCTCGTGAAGATCTTGCCGCTCTGGAGAAAGACTACGAAGAAGTGGGCATCGACTCCGCTGACGTAGAGGAGGAGGGTGAATATTAAACAGCTTCGGATTATTCGGTGTTGTTTTTTTGTTCTTATTTTCCTTCCACTCCAAAACTGCTTGAATTGCGCTCAATGCAAGCTCGATATATTGCAACTTCGTCTAGTTTTATGATATTCTAATTACTGTTTTCTACCTTTTCATTGTTTCAAGCTTCAATGTCAAGCGTTAAGCGGACACCTTCATCTGTTAGTTCTATTGTTGCGCTAAATGTCAACAAGATTAGCGATGGCATGCCTCTAGAAAATTTCCGTTTACCACGCCATGTCCTTGATGATATAGTCAGGCTTGGCGGCTTCTAACTGATCTCGTGAATGCGTGGTCAACAGGGCAATGGTTTTGCAGCCTGCAGCCTGACCACTTCTAACGCCAGATGGCGCATCTTCAAAGACGATACCTGGAAGGCTTGAGTGAAATACCATGAGAAAGGTCACAATACCATGTACATGATTCTGGTTTATACCCACACTTCTCGGCACCCAACAAGTAAGGGTCGGGACTGGAGGAGGTCCATGATGCAGGCTCGTTGAACGGGACTTTGGGCAACGCACCTCGGCTTTCCATGAACTACGTCTTCCGCTGTAACGAAAACATCCGGTACGGGTACACCTGCTTTCTGGAGTGCGGACGAAGCGTAGGCCCGAGTTGCAGATGTGCATATGGCCCAGCGAGGTTTCGGCAGGTATCTTGCAGGACAAAGCTGTTGTAAGTGACGTCGGCAATTCGTCACTCAAAATGTTGAGCCTGCAATCACCTCTGCCATTGCCTCGGCCACACCAGGAAGTGATACAATACCCGGAGAGTTGTTCTGCCCGGACGTCTCAACAATCGCCAATTCAAATCGTTGTGCTTCTTGCTGTAGATGGCTAGAGTCGGAGCTAGCGGTGATCAGAGATTAAATCTACCTCAAGCAGGTCTGGATCTTGTATCCCACAAAACCTTCTTAAATTATCAACGGTTCTAACGCCGTGCGAGCCTTTGAAAAGACGGTGAGTGTTGCGATCACAAGCGCTGGCAAGGATCGAGCTTACAGCTTAAGATCTCTCCAACATCGATACCAGGATATGACTCGGCGAAGGTTTTCCAAGCGCCGAGTACGCCAGCGGTTGAGTCTACCAAGGTTCCATCCATATCAAAGAGGCTGTGAAATAATTGAATTAGGACATGACATATGGGTGTAATGTGAGGAAATGATACATGGCATCAACCACGAAAGTTGTCATTGGGGTGGTGTTGTAAGATAGTGGGTGATCGGCTACGGCCGGACCGGGGAAACGTGACTGCAATTTCCTTATTTGCCAGCACTCCTCTCGGTTCAATCATGCCTCCGCGTCGACGCGCTCACTATACTCAGGAACAAATTGATCAGCAGTTACAGCAGATCCATCTGCTCGACCCTTCTTCCTCATCTGAGAATCTCGAACAGCTTGGTCCTATAATTAAGCTTATTCACAGCAATCGTCACCAGGACTCATACCTGAGAACCGTACATGGCCTCATCGAATCTAAAGACGCCGAAATCGAGAGAATCTGCAAGGACAATTATCAAGATTTCATTACATCTGTCTCAACGCTGTTTACGGTGAAAGCTTACACCGACAAAATGAAAGAGAACATCACAGCCCTTGACGCCAGCGTATCGCAACTCGGAAAAGGCTTGATTGAGAAGAAAAAGAACTTGCTCCAAAATAAGAAACTGGCTAACAATCTCGACGAGGCCATTGACACGCTCCAGGCGTGTCTGAGGATCTTGGACGTCGTTGATAGAGTAGGACGCATGATTCATGAGGGAAACTATTGGAGTGCATTGAGGGTTTGTCGCTTGCTCAATTTTCATGCCCGACCTGAGCGTACATGGTGCCAATGCAGTCCCTCGAAGACATACAGAGCCTACCGGCTACGTCGTTGTCGCAAACGCCTTTCTACCAGCACATTCTTTCGTCGTTGCCTTCTTTCCGTAGTCAGATCAAGGACGCCGTTACAGCGTCTATGAAACAATGGCTACTTGAGATAAGGAACATAAGCGCAGAAGTCGGTCGGCTAGCCATGGACGCCATGGATGCGAGAGTTCGGCGGTGGCGAGCACGCCGCGAGAAGGATCCTCTACTGCGCGCCAGCCGTGTCGGCAGTGCCGTTGAAATGATCACCTACGAAAAAACAGACTGTAAGCATGTCAGCTTCACTTGTTGGCGCCTTTGCCAATCATATGTAACAGTTAATGTGCTCGACAATGACAAATTGCACGTTGATTTCAAGCCATTGTTTGAATGCATACACATATACACTGCCCTCAACTCCCTGGACGAGCTCAAGCGGTCCTATCAGGGGGACAGGAAGGTAACGGACTTTGTTCATTCTAATAAAACAATGGTTTCATCCGTTATATTAAGGCCCAATCAGATCTCATCATCCCGAATCCCATCACATTGGTTAATCTCCCAACGTTAATCCAGGAGGTATCCGGATTTTTCATAGTAGAGAACCATGTCTTGGAAACCACAGACACTTTTCGTTCCGCTCGAGATGTTGAAGAACTCTGGAACACTCTCGTTAAAGGCTTGACCACTGGGATAGAGAAGGCGCTTTCCTCGGAAACAGACCCAGACGTTTTCCTCAAAACCAAAGAATGTCTAATCAGTTTTATGATGACGTTGGAGGTACGTCTCAAGAGATAAACACTCACGACTCAAGTCTGATTAATATCTCAAGGCATCCTCATATCCTACGCAATCCTTGCATTCCTTTTTGTTGCTCCTTTTCGAGAAGTATGCACAGCTACTCGAAGCCAAGTTCAGCCATAAATTTGAATCTGTAAGCTCCTGTCATTCTCATTTTTTTTCGCTTTGTGCAATGTCAACTATGCAGATTATCCAACAAGACGACCATTTGCCCATGTATGTGGAGACTGCTGGAGAACTTGACACCGTACTCAGCACTGTGTGGATCGGTGACTCGGAAAAGCAGGAGCTCAAACCGTAAGTCTTGGGGGTGCTGATGGACGAAGTCTAATTTGTTTCCATTTAAAGGACGACTCTGCCGCATACACTGCCTTGGTCACAAACGTTCTATCTCTGCTGTCGAGATGTACGTTTAACGTTCGTTGATGACAAGATTCCCTACTTAGGACCCATCCCAGATCCGAGGCTTCATCCAGCAATTCTATGCGTTCGTTGAGGGTGTATCCCAGCACCATAGAAACGTGGATGGTCTCCTTAGCAAGGTAAAGGTGTTCCAAGAATCCTGTCAAAGCGTCTACCATAAAATGATAGTCCTTAGACAATTTCCTTGCAAATCATGTCAGCAGAACAGTAGACCAACGGCTGTCGGGCACGTCGACATTATCCCAAATCGCGCAGATTGTGACCAATCTGGAGCACTTTCAGGCTGCATGTCCTGAGCTTGAACACACGCTCAACAACCTCCGGTCAGTGTTGTTTGTTCACTGATGGTTCCTATCGTTCTTATTATACATATAAGCTTTGTACAATTAGGAAGTGTCATAAGGCTCAACGCCGCCTCCTCTTTCGAGGTCACACTCGCTCATGCTCTCGCACGCATCACTAATCTAATCACATCCAAGCTTGAGCAATTCTTTGAGCTGTCCGAATATGAGTGGAAGCCCCAGACACGAGAAAGCGCCCCGAGCATGTATCTTTATGAGCTTGTCAATTGGCTAACGACCGTCGTGGATTCGTTGTACATTAAAGAAATCTACAAGGACGAAGCTTACAAAGGTGCACTGGACTACATCGCTGGATGTTTGATAGTGAGTGATAGGTTTAAAAGAATGACCGGGACCGCGCTCTCACGGTGACTAGAACTTCTTGACTGGAAGGGATGTGGCCATGATGAACGAGAATGCTATATCGAACATCCTCATTGACGTAGATTTTCTAGAAGACGAGTTAAAAAGGATCGGCCGGACCCACTTGGCATCCGTATTTGTCGAGCTTCGGATGGTAAGACCTAGAATGGTCCAGGCAATTTGCGCGGCTGAGCCTTTTCCCCAGACAGCAAATATACCTCTCAGTGATACTGTCCAGGAATATCTCAATCCCACTTTGCGGCACACCACCTATGCTACAGTAAAACATAAGCGGCTACAAGCTCTCCTGGAAAAACTTGCCAAGTACGGAGCTAGTCAGAGAGACCATATTGCTCGCGAGATTGCAGAACGACGTCGAAAAGAGGCAGATGCTGTAGGTAGATTATACCCTGGCGAAGGACGTTAAGTAATGTACACTATAACTAATCTATACTATAACCTGCATCATTCAATTCTTTGATCACATTTGGACCGCAACTCCGTTTATGCCCATCAAATCAGAATGACAAAAATGGCATTGACAGAAACGACGAGGGTAGACTAGGATAGGAATATGAATGTATGGTGCGAGAGGTTTTCGGTATCGTGAAGGGGATCAGAAACATAGGCAACGTCTATACAAGACCGAGCATGCAAGTAAACCGTATTATACCCGGCGCTTAATGTTTGCGCTCAACCACTCCAATCCCTCATACAGACCGTCACCAGATGTGGCGCATGCCGCCTTGAAAGGCGTTAGGCCATAATGTATCCTCAAGTCAGATAGAGCTTACCTGGATATACCATGTCCTCTGTCTAAGGCCGTGGAGTCCGAGCTTATCAGTAATCTCTGCAGCATTCATCGCATTTGGCAAATCTTGCTTGTTTGCGAAAACGAGCAAAAGTGCATCGCGAAGTTCATCTTCGTTCAACATCCGCTGAAGTTCCTCCCGTGCCTCAGTTACACGTTCCCGATCATTCGAATCGACTACAAAAATAATGCCTTGGGTGTTTTGGAAATCTGCAAAGAATCGCTCTAGAACCGCCGGAATGAAAAAAGGAAAAAAACTCTTACAATGCCTCCACAGGGGACGAATCTTATCTTGACCACCGACATCCCAGACTGTGAAAGAGATGTTCTTATATTCAACGGTCTCGACATTGAAGCCTGGGATGGTATTAGATTTCAACGGCCCCGCTCGAGTCAAAACGGCGCACCGATTGTTGGGATAGTTGTAACGATCTCTCCGAGCTTCAGTTTGTAAAGGATAGTGGTCTTTCCGGCTGCATCGAGCCCGACCTGGCCAAGTTGTCAGATTATCACGTATAGCAAGATAAATTGGTGAGCTGGCTACCATAAGTATACCTAGTCGGATGAGAACGGATGTCAACGGGGACGATAAGGAAAGAAAGAAATTGTACTAACGCATTTCCTTCTTGCCGAAAAGGCCGGAGAGGAGACGAGAAACGGAGAGACCCATGGATGTGGATGTGACTGACGACGAAGGAAGAGTTGTGAAAGCTGTTGAAGGACTGTTGTTTTCTGTTTGTATGCCTCTTCAAATTTAAATTCCGCTCACAAACTCTACGCTTTTATATTGGTGTCCACGTCGTCAGACAACACCATTATACGTGTAACTTGATGTTGTCTTTCATCCGCAGCAATGGTGAATACGCAGCCGCCCGCACACATACTCATTTGACACAATGCGCTAACCTTGATTAAGTCACGAGACAATTGATTCGGTTGCATGGGAAGATGCGCCGGCCTAGCCAGTGACGTGTCTTGATATAATTAGAAAACGACTTGGATATCATACACGCAAGCAAATATGTTTTTGAATATCAGATGCTATTGTTCGCAATTAATGTAAGAAAACTACATTTGTAAAGGATGTTTGGTACAGTAAGTTTGCGAAAAGTACACGAAAGTAGAAGATTACAAGATATTATTGAAGTACACAAGCGTCCGGGTCAGAAGAGGATGAGTTTGGGTCGGAGCATCAATTCAACCCAGCCTCTTTGAGCTTACGATCCAGTTTGGCACGCCAACCCGCGTAAAAGCCATTCGTGGGAGAGGGCTCATAGCGACACAGCTCGAACAAGACCAGCTGCTCTTGAAATCCGGGATTGATCCATATTTGGTCTCTCACTGAGTTTGCATTCTCGGTTCAAAACCATCCGATATGATCTAGTATTGCTTACCTTGTCTGACAGCATTTATCGCGTCGGTTGCCCCTAACTTTTTCGACCACATCACTTGAGAGTAATTTCTCGTCATTTTCAAGTCATAAGCGGAGAGTTATGCCTCTTACAGTAACCAGCGACTAGCGCCGCACTCCTGGACAATCCCTGGTAGCAGTGGACAAGGACAACGCCACCAGAGCTGACGGCTTGGTGAATGAAACGACAAGCTGAGGGAAGATGAATAAGTAGGTCCGCATAGTCAACGTCCTCGATTGCGATACGCATGTGAGTGAGGCCTGATGCAGGGTTGTCTGCGGGGATTGGGTCTGTGCAGACAGAGACGATGTGCGTGATACGGTGCTCTGTTATAGAACGAGTCGAGCACGCTGCATTGATGCTGAAGGGGCTGTTAACCAATACGAACGATTAAAATATATGACCAGCCACTAACTTTCCAAGGTAAAGCTTGTCCGGAATGATGACGTCGATATTTCTCCAAACCATTTGAGACTAGCTATTGAGGGCTGGGCAAGTCTGCTGCATTTTACGTTCTTCAGCTTCGCTTTTCTATTGCTCTGGAGTAGCCGTGGATGACACAGTGCTCCTCATTTTTTTTTTCAATTTTCCAAGTCAACTTCGCGGACGATTTGGTATGCCGTTGTCACTGGTCGCAAAGAAACGTAGATAATTTGCAGTTGACCGCCATGACGGAATGCCCAATGATCCCCAACGTATGGCGATGCGAATCGCCTTCCAAGCGTCTATTGCCATTTAGGTCGACAATCCGGAAGCAGCTCATGGGCCTGGGGCTGTGTTTGTCCAAACATGGTATCCAGCTTTAAACAAAAAACACTTAGTCAACCTCTCTCGGTTTTCTCGTGTTCCCGCACCTCTCTGTTCCCATCGTCGCTGTATCCGGCTATACCGGTACACGTTTAGCGGTCGATTTAAAGATAGAACCTGCAGGTGTCCTCGGATCCCAAACGAGTGACATAGATTAGAACAGCCGACATCATTTTGCTAAGTACCACGTAGCATGTTCAAATGTCGTCCTAGTGTCCCTGACTAAGGAATGCGGTGCTGGCATTGGTTGAACTCATGCTGGACACATTGAACAGAGGTCTAGTGCCTTAATCCCTGCCCGTTCTTTGCGGAGCTGATAGGTCCCATCAGAGTGATGGAATTCAACACAGAACGTGCAATGTCTGTTGTTTACCATCAACGTCCAGGCGAGATCCTCGTGTTGTGGATGCTGTTTGCAATGAGGCAATTAAAACAATGGTCAGGCACTTTACGTAAATTATCACCTTGATCAGTTCTTTATATAACGATTACGGCTTTCAGCGGCGTCCACAGTTTTTACCTCACCCCAAGACCTACTCTCACAATGATCACGATTGAATGGGCCTCCTCTGTAAGTCTGTCATAACCTAATCGTCGATCGAGCGACTGATATGGCAATACAGCTCAGACGAGACGGCTCACGCAGGAAGCCTCCGCCCTCCACGATTCATGGTTGGTTGGCAAAGTGGAGGGGAACATTCCTCGGTGACGAGAGATTACGAAGCATGGTAGGCGGGTCCTTCAGCAGCTGACAGCACGTTAAATGACAGAATGATCAAGGGGATGAGAGAGATGCGAGAAGCGAGAGATAGGAGAAGGCACTGGGCAGCGAAGAAACGACAAGCATCCGCTGTAAGCAGCGGCAAGAGCGTTTTTTCTTTCTTCAATGTTCAGAGGAAGAAGCCGGCGAGAATCTTGGGTCGCACCACTCGTCCCCGGACTTCAGCTCGTAGTGGCGGTGGGACTGCCAGAGCTAAGCAGATTGTTAGGGCAACACATGCCCAAAATCCGGCGAAACCAAAGGGCCACAAACCTTCGCGGGTTGGGCACAAACCTAACTTGAAGACACCAGCTTCCCGTCCCCATACAATTCCAAGGAAGCATGCTGTACGATAGTTGCATGTTATTTATTATAGTATTATTGCTTGAGATTGGTTATATATTTAGGCATTTTGCCTGAGGGTTCTTGCATCACGATAGATTGGATTCACCTCAACGCCCCTGTTCCCCGGGATCTGTAAGAGTGAGAACATGTACATCAGTATCTCCTTGCCTTTCGTTCTCTTGATTCAAAGCGTTTTTCTTCTTACGTCGCCTCCGCTTTTTCTTACGACTCTGATTATTCGCTTGAGTCACTGTTCGGTCATCCTCGCTTGGAGGCGGCCCATCTAAATTAAGAACGGCTACTTTCGATGGAGATGTGAAAGGAGCTGTCGGACTTGGTAGACGCGCAACGTGAATCGATAAAACAACACACCCTCTATTGTATGACTTGGCTGTCTAACTTGAGCTGTACCTGCTTGCGTGACTTGATCTAGTGCTTCCGATTTTGATAATTTGGCAGCAGTGCTGTTCATTGAGTCAACTTCTTTGGAGCCGGTATCCTGAAGTTGCGAAACGGGAGAAACTGCCGGTTTAACCGGGCTTGGTTTTCTAGCTACATCACCGCCGACGTTGAAAGGCTCCTCTGTGCTTTCCTGGCTTGCCGGAGTCGCTCGCGACGATGGGTGACTCCTTGACTTCTTGTTTAATCGCGACATGGAGGCGAACGGATCGATTTTTGTTTTCTTTTTGATGACGCCAGCCTTGCTCTCCTCCTCGTCATCTGAAGCGCTCTTCCTCTTGTCTACTTCGTCAAAGGACCGCTTCGTCTTCATTTTAGCACGAAGTCGTCCTTTGAGACGCGCTTCCTCTCTTGACATATTGTTTTCCTCTGGTATAGATGCGCCAACACCAAGCCTAGGAAGGTAAGGGCGAGCGGCAGATCGAATGCAGTGTTCATACCTTAACGGTCTCTTCATGTATTCCTTCAATTCCTTTTCTACATCATAGCTGCGTGAGGTTGTAGCAACTTTGTTTGGTTCAATCCAAGATGAAACTAGATCTTGAGCATATGACATTGACATGTCAATGCGAGCCTGGAGAGTCTCCAGATCCGCGTTGTCCTCGTCACCGCCTGTTGAGGGGTGTTCGAAGGCTGGTTTTGTCTTGGACATCAAAGTGTGCTGAAAAGAGCATGTGTAGAGTCTGTGCTCCAAACACCATACAAGACGCGGCACAACATGTTTGTACCTAGCTAATGCAACGTTCGCCCGTCTCAATACCTTAACTACACGCCTAATGGCTTCGCTGAAACGCAAGAGGGAGGAGATCGAGGACAGCGAAGATGATGAACCAGCATATGGAAGGCAAATTCTACCAGTTGCAGCTCTGCCAAATGATTTCGATGAAGAACCTGCCAATGGAATGGAGTACCTTTTCACGGTAAGGTAGTGTTCTTAACAGCAATCCATTTAAGCATATTGTATTCAGTGCTTATTCTTACAGACGGGAAATGCGTTCTCTTCCTATTGTAACTCGTGTCGCAAACCCCTATGAAGTTGCGAGTTTTCCGCAGCCACCTACGACTGATAAGTTTTCGCCTTCTCATCCTGCATTGCCATCTCCCGAGTGGCGAGCAATATATAAAAGCCGCTTTTGCAATTTTCGCAAGGTTTGTCGTTTTTTCTTTAAACGAATGAATCGTATTGAGACAACTGCCAGAATTTTAATCAACCGACGATACACGTCCAATATGTGTCGAATGCAAGCCGAAAACTTATGCCTGATAAAAAAGAACGGGATCTTTGGTGGGCCTTTCTATCAGGGAAGCCAGAAACAGAGTGGAACCCTCCAAAGAAATCTAGAAGCCAGAAAGATAGACAGAAAAAGGCCAAGACCACTCATGACTCCACAGACAATGAGGAAACGGTTCTCAATTATGAAGTTTACCAACCCGATTCCATCGTCCGAGAAGCTTCTTCGACGGGTCCAGCAAGCGAACGACTTCCGCCACCATCGAGATTCACGCCCCGCGAGCCTTTACCTTCGCTCCTCAAATGCATCGACGAGGTATCCTTTAAGCTTTGATTTTGATCATGACGAGACTGACGTCTAGACAGCTAATGGCTCTACACCTTTTGATGTATTTTGCGCATTGGTTTAACCTATACCTCGATGGTTGCGAGATCTATTGCCCAACAGAATGCCACGCGCGGTGGATTTTTTCATTATTGGCGCGCACCGAGGATCGCATATCTGGTGATGATGTTGCTTCGCTTCGAGGACTGGCACGAGCTTGCATCACTATACTTGGGCGACTTCTTGGACAACATCCATCAGCGGAGGTGTCTGCAGACCAAGGGGACTTGATAAGTAAACAGTCGTGTTGGATCATCATTTCCACTGTCGTTGACATTTGGGAACAACATGATTTATGGATGGACGCGGAAGATATGCTGAAATCCATCCCATGCTAGTATTTGGGACATGACTCTCGCACGTACTGCCTGTTGATGTTTGTATTGAAGTTTTGCAGAATGTAACAATTGGTGGATAAAAGGGGATACATTGCCAGTCCGCTTCGGAGGATGCTTCACCTCAATTATGGACCATGTACACGCTCAGATGCAGATGATAAACGCGTGAGTCAGCATGGTTCTTGCAGGCTAGGGTTCGACACCCAAACTGCTCATTGAACTTTTTGAATGGCGGTGTCCGTTCTACATCCACTCATACCTCAATTGCTCTGGGTTGAAGATCGAATGTTGGGCGGCTTGCCTCCACGCGGCTGTGAGGTAACTGTAAAAGTTAAACCGACATCAGTCGAAAGACGTCAAGCGTCCGACCACAGTATAACCTAGAAACGCGGCGTTATCCTCGACAGCTGGCGGCCTTCTCGTGCATCTCATTTTCGTGCTTCCTACTTAAGCGGGTGGTTCTCGTAGCGCTCCCTTGACTTTTTACCACTACCATCTCTACACTAGTCCTTATGCGCTCACTGTCTGTTCTTTTCTTGCTCGCTGCTTCAGCCTTGGGATATCAGATCATGTCTCCCAATTCTGCTAAGGGTTGGACAAACTCAGGGCCTCAACTGTCTGTACTTGTTAGACCTGCTATATGCTGCCAGCAGACTGACACCAAACCAGGGCTACATGGCAGCGTGTCGATACCGACGCTTCCAATTTTACCGCTCTCCTCGTAAATGAAGTGAGTGTCCACGACCACCTTTACGTGCTTCTTCCACTCACGTTCTTCCCTAAATTTAACTAGAATCATAATGTTCTAACCGAAGGCAGTCAGGTCCTTTCTGCACTCGTGGATGGCAGCTCTTTGTCGATCAATTTTTACGCACCAAGTGCCGGCTGGCCCCTTGGAGACGGCTTCCGTCTTAATTTTGTGAAGGACGTTACTGACCCTAACACCATCTACGCCCAATCCGACGAATTCACCATCAAAGCTGTTGAACAGCCTAAAAGTTCTACTTCATCACCCCCACTAGTTCCAACTCCGTAAGGTCAAGCCATTTTTTAGTCGTTCTTTTAACGAACTCTGCTTAGATCACCATTTATCATTCCAACAACAAGCGCAAACCCGAACACTGTAATGACTGTGCTGCCGAAGAAAGCTTCCAGCACCAGCGGCGGAGATAATACGGCGCAAGCGACTGGAACTAGTAACGATGCTCTTCGATTCAGTGATGCGCATGTCATTGTGTTGAGCTTGTCCAGTCTCTTCGGTTTCTTCTTGGCGGTATAGATGCTCCGGGTCCTTTCAAAGCTAAAAGATCATCTTGGACAGTATTGCACATAGTCAAACATTTTTATGTACACAACATTGGACATTACATACGGTAGATTTCCTGAACTAACTTTTTGAACCCACGACGTCCCACCACGCTAAGCCAGCAATGCCACCAGTGACAATAGCTAACTGTATAGGAACGCCAAACCATTCCACGGAGGTATACGTAGCAGCAGAAATTGCTAACCACCAGGGTTCATCGGTCAACGGAGCACCGCCTGTGTGGTCTGTCTTCAGATAACCTGCCTGCCACAGTCGGTAAACAGCAGTATAGATGAGTCCAACAGCAGCTGCATTCATTCCACGCAGCGTGCTGAGAACGGTTGGGTAACTCCTTATCAAGTGCCAGCCACTTTGTGCTCCAACCGCCAGCAGTATGCCGGGTGAGAAGAGACCGAGAGCACCCAATAAGGCCCCAAGTAGGGTATTGATGGAGCTTCCGTGGCCAACGAGTGCCAATGAGCCCAAATAAACGGCGAAATTGAAATTTGGCCCTGGAAAAGCCTGGATGAGAGCTAATCCCAGTAGGAAGTCGCGTGGAGAAACCCATCCAGGCTCCACTATGTATTCCCATAGCAACGGAGTGACTACTGGCCCGCCACCCACGATGAGACAGCCAGCAAGGTAGAAATTTGTAAAGACAGCCAAAAGTTGCGGCGGTGCTATCAGGATGCTTCGGAAGACGAGCAATGCTACGAAAGTGACTATGACGATAACGGTGAGTGTGATTCCCGTCGTGACCGATGGTGAATACTTTGATATATTGGTTCGGGAAGGTGCCTCTGCTCTTTCCAGTGTTTGCAGCGAATCGTCGTCTCGATTGACGCCAGCACCAGGACCGTGAGACTCGTCTGCAGGGCGCCTGAATATGGCCAAGATGGACTTGCGTGAATCCCAAAGGAGAGTTGCGAATCCTCCTCCAAAAATGAGCGTCGGATAATACCACATTGCGCTGTAACATATTCCAGCACAGGCGGAAGACAGTAGTATAGCACGTGTCAATCGATCGGTTATGACCTTTCTCGATAGCTGGACTGCGGCGAGTGCAATTCCTCCGACCGTTGCTGCGTTCAAACCAGAGAGAAAGGCATATACCGGGGTCGGAAGAGTCGTCCCTATTCGTTGCACACCAAGTGAAAGGCCATACATGATGCAAGCTACGGGAAGGATCCATAGCAGCAGCGCGATCATTGCACACGGAACTCCTGCATGCACTTGTACGATGTTGAACAACAGCTTGGTTGATCCGGGTCCTGGAAGTGCTTGCGAAAGGACAAAAAGTTCTTGAAACTGTGCAAGTGATATGTTCAGGATTCTAGAAGGCAAAAATAGACATACGGTCTGCTCGTCTAGCCACGGCTGTCCGCCGCCTCCGTCGACAAATCTACGATGAAAAATCTGGATATGGACGGGGGGCCCGCCAAAGGCGAAGAGCCCAAGGTCCCCCACTCGTGTGACCACATCGACCAGGCGGGTTCTGAAACTGGGATCTGGGTTTCCCGGTAGGTTGGATGGGTCAGCGTCACCTGGGACTGAGCTATGCTCAGCCATGGATAGATCAAACTGAGTTTAGCGTGGTAAAATAAACCCTAAGATGTGGCACAGATCATTCACATTGAAGCGCACGTTCGACAACTTTTCTTGATAATGAGGTTAGAGGGAGCTCTACCTGTTGCGTGATTATTGTGTGTTCCGGTTTCCGGCTTCAAAAAAATATCCTCCGATGCTTTGATCCCGCTTATCGTATAGATCATGGCAAACTCCTTCGAACACATTCTGCCTCCCAGCTGGAAATCCATCGTCACGACCTGGCTTGCCGAGGACACACCCTCCTTCGACTATGCAGGATACGTCGTCGGTGAAGCCTACCGCGAGGCATTCCTCTTTGGGAAAGGCAGGGACGCTACCGTATTGGCAGGATCGCCCTTTTTCACCGAGATCTTTGCCCAACTCGGCTGCGAGTACGTCACCTTATACTGCTCAAAAGAGAAGCTTATCTTTTACAGGGTGGAATGGTATCTAAAGGACGGAGATACTTTCGAACCAGTCAAGCATATAGCAACTGTTAGAGGGAAAGCGAGGCACTTGTTACTCGGAGAACGCGTGGCCCTCAATCTACTTGCAAGATGCAGTGGAATAGCTACTAGGTTTGAGCAAAACAGGTATTCCTCATGGACACAGAGCTGATACTGGAAATAGGTCCAAGAATATGAAGGACCTTGCTAGAAGCTATGGATACAATGGTATCATTGCTGGCACACGGAAGACAACGCCAGGTGAGTGCCTCGATCTCCGCGGTTATTCAGGTCCATATAAGTGATATGTAGGATTCAGGCTTGTCGAAAAATACGGAATGCTAGTTGGAGGTGTCGATACCCATCGTCACGATCTTTCTAGCATGATCATGCTAAAGGATAACCATATTTGGTCATCAGGTGTGTTCTACCTGACTGCGTCGGGTCGCAAACTAATACTGGATTTAGGTTCATTAACTGCTGCGATCAAGCAAGCCCGCACCGTTGGGGGATTCAGTCTGTTGCTGGAAGTCGAAGTTCAAACCGAGGCAGAAGCGGACGAAGCAATCGATGCAGGTGCAGACATCATCATGCTTGACAACATGGAAGGAGACGAGCTTGTTCAAATCGCTAGAAGGCTGAAGGAGAAGTGGAAGGGCAGCCGCAAATTCTTGTTTGAAAGCAGTGGGAACATCACCGAGTTCAACTTGAAAGGCAGAGCTATTAATGGCAAGCGAATTATCTCAGATGGATCACGAGCTAACCTTCCTTACTAGACATTGATATCCTGAGCACGAGCTATGTCCATCAGTCCGTCCCGCACGTTGATTTCAGTCTCAAGATTCAGAAACCCAAAGTCAAAGTGAATGGAGGTACCCATTGATCTATAGAAACATAGAACGATCTATTGTTATGTGGTAATCTTATCATGCGTTGAATATTGTGATTTCTTACCCCGAGCGTGCAGCGAGGCTGAGAATGATGCAAACCTGAGGGGGCGTCTAGCGTGTGGACCTTGGCCCCTTGCATGACACAGCAGAGTGACATATATGGATGAGCTTCTCAAGAATCTGATGCAATTTCGACATATTAAATGTCCCATCACTTCTTCATATATCGAGCCACGCAAACGCAGAAAGGCAACGGTCATCACTGTTTTGTTAAATCCCTCGCATTTCGACGGCTTGAATATGACATCAGACGCAGGGCCTGAAGAAAACATGGCCCTCCAGAACGAGGCGGGTTTCCGATTGCTAGCTGGCATATCTATTGATCATGATAACGTCAACAGATGCAGGAGATAACCCAGATGGTCAGCGATGTCCAACAACGCCTTGTGAAAGTTTCCAAACGTTGTGAAGAGAGGGACAACGAGAAGTTGAAGCAACTAGAAGAAGACAACTCTCGGCTCAGGAAAGGGGTCAAACACCTCGGAGTCACCAATGCAGAGTTGGAACGGAAAGTAAAGGCTCACAAGCCTGAGCTCTCCAGAGCAATTGATGCTCGCGACGCAGCATTCAATAAGCTGCGGCATGCGCGCAGGGTCATAAAGGATTTGATAGAGGAGAAGGAAAAGGTGCGAAATGAAACACGCACAGACATACGTGCAGATTAATCCTTGGATTGTCGCAGGGTGAACCGAATGAGAGACCAATAGTATCGCCTACATTCTCTACATTGGATATCCTATCAACCATGTCACCATCGAGCACCTCCAGTAGGTCAAGTTTAAGTAGCCAAAAGACAGTCCGAGGAAATAGTCACGAGAAGGCTATCCAGCCACCAGGTTCACCCCAGTCAACAAGATCCACGAAACGTCAAGATGCAAGGGTGCCACTTTCCCCCCAAACGAGCACGGTTGTGGGAGAACAGCGTTCGTCCGCGGATCTTGGTAGCCCTCCAAAATCACCAAAGGCGGAAGAACAAAAGTGGTCGATTTACTTCCATAGGCTCCCAAAGGCAGCCAAAGTATGCAAGGGACCATACAGTTGGGATGACTTGCAGCAGATATTCGGCCTAAAAGATGAAATCGTTCGAGTTGATTTCCTATTGCCGCGGATACACTGATCTAATAGACGAATCTGCAGATCACATCTTTGCAAAGGCAAGTTGACTTGTTGAACCTGTCATTTCCAATTCGATCCTGGTTCCACAGTCTTCAATCGCTCGGAGACCTCAGCATGCGGGTGTATACCCTGCAGAATATCGCATTCGTGTATGACCCGGTATTCTTGGATTCAGGGGAGAACTCGTATTTCATTGATTGGGGTCGGAAACAAGTGAACGAAGGAATTATCGATCATTTCAAGGATCCGGGACAGTCGGTGTACTACACGTTCGTTTTTCCTAAATTTAAAGTAAGCAATGTGGTTTGTTGTGATACAACACGGCTGAAAAACATGAAGAATATGTGGTACTTCATAGGAGCGTTCACGTGGACGGTTGCAAATGACTGGTTGATATGGCCGACGTTGGGGCGAAAGGTGAGATTATTGTTAAGGATGGAGCACAGGTTGATGAACCAGACAGTCTCGGGAGGAAATCGTGAAGAATTTGAAAGGCCGATGTTGTGAACCTGATGTGAATACGGTGGAGGAGTTAATAAGCAGTGGGAAGGCGGAACAAATTTGTGTCTTGATGGATGTGAGGAGCGGCCATGATGAGTTGACGCGGCAGTTCGCAGCTCAGCTCGGCATGGCATTGAAATCGGGGCGACAGAGAGGTGGTTCAGACACAACTCCCAGTTCATCCTAGTTTTACAGATTGTATGAATATGACGCTCTCAGCGTCAAGGCGGCGTACTACGATAAAACAAGCTTTGATCGGCAGGGGTACAAGAGTGGGAAGAGTTGCGACTGGGTTACGGCCGCCACGCGGATTACAATGCGGCTGAAACAAACGGAAGGAGCGTTCCCATGGGCGGCGGGCACTCTCCAAGAGGTGAACGTGTTCTTCTGGGATGTTAAACTGTAGTTCTGGGATGTTAAACTGTAGTCTTTGGAAATACAGGGCGATGCCACGAGCTTAAGCGGTCGAGGGGCGCATGATTTGACGGAGGTGAAGCTGATGACGGATACTGTTACCGTTGCCACTCATTGTCTATGCTACATCTTTAGCATTTCTTCTCATCCCGCTAGTTGCCAATGCTGTTATACAGACATTCTTTTCTCCTCGCCTTCTTTAGTTTGGCTGTTTGTCGCGTTCACACCTCCTCAGCTTCCTCTTCGGCTCTGATCCCAACACTGTCACCAGTACTTTCCCCGTCTTCGCAGAGCTTCTCAGGTACCTCATCGGGCACTCCTTCTCTTTCATTTAATTCGTCTTCAACGCCCTCATCTACTTCTACTATTCCCCCTGCATCCCCGACAACGAGCTCAACACAATCCCACACAACTGCTAGCACAACTCAAAGTGAGGCCCCAACGACTAGGTAAGCTTTAGACACTCTTTTGTAAAGATATGGCTCACAAGGATAACAGGCCTTCAACTACTTCAACTAGTACATGGTCGAGCTCCAGTCAAACTCCGTCCCCAAGTTCATCGACTTCATCACCGCTATCATCGCCAACGTCATCTGATATCGCTCCTGCAACGACTTTGATTGTGCCAGATCCAGCAACTTTAACAAGTTCGTCCGACGGTACAGGACCTACCAATGATGCGTCATCCAATTCTGCTACTTCTTCCACGTCGTAAGGACAGACCATTAATTTTTTTTTACCGTTCACTTACCCAATGTCGTCACAGCCTTTGGGACAACAAATCCGCTGTCGCCGGAATATTTGTCGCAGTTGCTCTTGCCTTGTTGGTTCTGGTCGCAGGCGTAGCCTACATGGTGTTTCGCCGCCGTCAGCAGCGTAAACTGGAGCGTGCCATGGAAGCAGAAGACTTTGACGACAGGCGCGATATTGCGGACCCGTATGACACTCGTGGTGCCTCGCCTGCACCTAGCATGACACAAATGACAATGCCAACCCGCGCTGAGGCATTTGTGTCTCGAGATATTCACTTTGGTGCGAATTACATGGATTTTGCTGGTCAAGGCACCTATGGCTTGGATTACCCACCTAGCGCCGTACCACTTAACAATGCCGGCAGAGCAGGCTTGGGGCCCACGCACTCTGCCGCAGGTGATGTTCGCCATCAACCTGGTGTCAGCACATCCGCAAACGGACTTCTTTCTCCTCCTTCTAACAGTAGGCAACCTGGTCGGGAATCAGTTGCTACTTATGATTCTTTCTATGGTGGCATGGACAGGGGCTATGGACACGCCATCTAGATTACCTTTTTTGAACTTCGAAATGCTGCAAGCAGCTACGCAGGATGTCTTATTATTTTTGTTTCCTGGTTTGATACCAAGTGTAGGCTTGCAAACAGGCTGCCAATGTATGACCTATTTATGTTGTTATGCTTACAAGGGAATATTATATCTTTGTGTTGAAGAGTTTCACATGTTGACCCGAACTATTAGTCGAGGACATCTTACCTTCAACCGCCCAGTGCGTAGGTTTCTTTCAGCGTCTGTCCGTGATGCCTTTCTAGAACCACTTCCTTCACACCCCGGAATCACTTGTCTCTCCTTGAACAGACCAAAGAGCAAGAATGCCATCTCCAGAACCCTTTTGCAGGTACGCCGGCAGGCCATCCAGGTCTAACTACAGCTAATGGGCGCAATTCTAAGCAACTACGGGAGAGTCTTGAAACCGTACATTTCGACAAGAGGTCTGTGTAAATCACCTTATTTCATAGAGCGTAATGCTCACTGGACTCTGCAGCACGCGCGTGCTCATCCTACGTTCCACAACTGTTGGTTCGTTCTGCGCTGGCGCGGATCTCGCGGAACGACGTTCCATGTCGCCGCTGGAGGTGGCCAAGTTCCTGGCCGACCTGCGCGATGCTCTAGGGAAGCTCGAGGTGCTCCCGATGCCGACCATTGCAGCCATTGACGGCCCTGCGCTTGGTGGAGGGCTCGAGTTGAGCCTTGCGTGTGATTTACGCGTCGCAGGTGCACTTACCTGTTTTGCGTTCTGGATATGTTCAAATCTTGATGTTATCACTAGGACACGACGTCACCAAGATCGGACTTCCCGAAACGAGTTTGGGGATTATACCAGGTGCAGGTGGTACCCAACGCGTTACGAGGATTCTGGGCCCAGCAAGGGCCAAGGATCTCATCTTCACCGCTCGGGCTTTGACGGCGGCTGAAGCTTACGAGTGGGGTATGTGTGTTTGTTACACTCAATCTTGCGAGGGGGAGCTTAAGGGATGACCAGGACTCGTCAACTACATCTCCGAGCCTGGCTCAACTGGCTTTGACCGTGCTCTAACCTTGGCAGAGTCGATCACCCAGAACGGCAAGTGTTTTGCGTCTCAGTTGTCGTGGTTCTTGAACTTTTTTGCACTGTAGCGCCTCTAGCTTTGCGAGCGGCAAAGCAGGCTGTATCGCGTTCAGTCGATCTTTCGTTGGAGACAGGTATTCTTGCACATCTTTTTTCTTCCGCCGCACTCTTGCTGACCGCAACAAGGTTTGGACTTTGAACGGGCGTCATATGAAGTGCTCCTCGATACTGAGGACAGGTTGGAGGCGCTCGAAGCGTTCAAACAGAAACGACGTCCGAATTTCAAAGGTGAATAAATTACAAAGTAGTTGCAACTACAACATGACCACATCAACAATGCATATAATAATCATCCAGAGAATGTTCGAGCTGTCAGCGTGAAACTATTTGTGATACTTGTTGGTATGTTGATGCTAGTAGGGATGCTGGGGATACCCATCGGAATGTTATCTGCCAACCGAATATGTTCCAGATCTTTCATCATAACACTTAACCGTCCGAACCGCTCTTTGAGACCTCTGCCCTCAGAAGGGCTAGCGTGCACATCGGTCAAGCCCCCGCCTTCGTTGAAAGCCTTTTCAAACTGTCCCCAATCACTTCGAAGAGCCAGGTACGGCTTGAGAAGGTTAATGTCAATTCGACCGAGCTGGTTCTCGCTGATGTATGATTTGATCGTCTCTGGGCGCACGAGAAAGACGTTTCCAAGCTGGCGAATGAACTCGAAGCGTTCTCTCAGAGCCACTATGCCGAAGCTGTTGATAACATCTTGATAGGACTTGATATCCCTATATTATCAGGTCAGGCCAACAATAACTGTTGTGGTTTCGTTGTCGTACTTTGCAAGCATTAGTCCTCCAGTAGGATTTACAGGGAACTTTCTCAGATGTTCTAATAACAGGCTAGATGTGACTGAGCTTTTGCAGAACACTAGATCTTAACGCAATGCACACCTATGGAACGCAACTCCAATTTCTGTCAAGAACGCTTCCAGATTCTTGCCACTCAAGTTCTCCTGTGTTACATCGCGAACCTTTTCCAGCGTTTCGCAACATGCGACGCAGGGCTCAGTGTTAACCCGAGCAAAGGACAGATCGTCATTACGGGGCTTAAAGTCATTACGTTTCTGTTTCGTCAACTGGGCCGACAGGTAGACAATGATGACTGAAACGAAGACGGACATGAATGGCAGCTAATAAAGACAAATGAGAGCCTACCATCAATAAGGCGCTGGAGCAGTTGGTTGGTGGTCGTTTCTAATCGGTTGATGCTTTGGTTATTGTAGGAAACCATTTCACGTCTGACCGTCACAGACGAGCTGGCCAAAGGGAACAGAACAATGTTGACATATTGCTGCCACAGGTGGCAGATTAGGTCGACCGATCGAATAATTGAAAGGATTTGCAAGTTTGGCTCAGCTCTGGTATCAGCCCCTTCCAGTCGTACTTGGGCACTGGTTCAAGGAACGTTAGCAGACCGACATGACAGCTGCAACAGTAGCTTACGTCTCCAGAGCAGTTCCCATATATGCGTTTCCGATTGCTTCTGCAAGCACCCGCAACAACGAAAAAGTATTTTTTGGACTGAATTGATCGATTGAGAACTTGACCGGGTAGAGACTGTTCACTTACACATCATTTGCCAGGCTCAATTCCACACATCTGCCAATTGCTTCAGCATGCCACTTGAGTATCTTCTCTCCAATGACAATGTCAAGGACCCCATCCTCTTCTCGGACAGGCTCTTCGTTGGTGCGTTCATGACTGCGCTCAGTATTGATGCCACCGATACGCATAAGAGCTGCTGCAGCCTGTGCAGACGTAGAGGTACCAGCAGGAGCTGAGCTTGCTGCTGCTGCACTTAGTTGATTGACCATGCGATCAAACATGGACGATTTCAACTTTTGCATCCTTTCCTGCGACGAAGTAAGAAGGCAATTGTGAGTTGAGAAAGCATGAACCAACGTGATATCGTGTAAAGTCGGTAAGGGCGTGCGTATATAATCCGGCGACGCTTTTACATTCGCGTTCTAGGTATCTCTGACCTTCAGTATAGGGCGTGAATAATTCTTCCATTGCGGCTTCCAACATGGTGCTTATAGCATTGACATTTATCGGTGTTATCCCTGCAGAGCCGGTCATGGTTCGCCTAAACTCGCTGGATTCGACAGAAGTTCGAGGTGATACATGCGGCAGCTCATAAACTTTCAAATCTTCCACTAATGCGGATGTCTGTGAATGAGCGAGTTGTAATACCCGTAGATATGCAAGGTCGGATATGGCTGACCCTCGATGCAGCAACATCTCAAGATGTTGCTGGACCTATTTCGTCATTAGATATGCGAGACTTGATCGCTGGACTCTGTCCTCACCGGCTGGGCAAACACTCGTTGCAGGAACACCTGCATGACAATAGGTGGATTCGGGAAGACCGCTTTAACAATTTGTGCCTCCGTCTCCACGGTAGCTCTTATTTCGTTGAATAAGTTTGACAAGCCAACTTCGCTCTTGGGAGGTGTCGTATCTTGGTCGGAAACAGTGCTCCATCTAGATCTCGTGTGACGCAAATTAATCTTGGTCATGGGACAGACTCACAAGAGCGTGTCCTCGACAGGTCGGGCATTCCTTGCCTCGTTGATGAAAAAGTCGTGTTGATTGACATAGACTTGCACGCAAGATGATCCCCCATTGAATTCTAGGAGTGTTTGAGCACAGTGCTGTCCCATTATAGTCAGTTTACAGCACCTTCTTATTGGGTGAGACGTACATGCATCATCTTTGGATCGCCCTTTCTGTAGCAACGGTCAAACAAGCTAAGCATTTCCTTTTCAAACTTTTCGCAGTATTTCTCTATATTTTCGCGTGTCTGCAAGCTCATTCTCCACCGGAAAGTGGCGATAGAAGAAATAATATACCTTATCTGCTGAAGGAAGGTCTACTTCTTTCGCGACAGTGCTCAAGCGACGCAACAACACAGCGACTTGACGTCTACCATTCCGCCCTTCTTTTCGTAAAGCATCTAGTTTCGTCGTATCTCCCTTTGCGAATGAGCCGTAAAGTTCAATAAGATCATACGCTGCCTGGGCTCTTTGACGCTCAATATGCATCATTTCTAGCTGTTCCCCTGTCCGATTCAGTAAACTGCTTCAACTGGTGGCCCAATGACACTCACCAATTCGTACCGCAGTAGTGCTAACTTCGTTCATCCTGCTCTCCATTCCGGAGAAAGAGGAATTGACTGCCTGGCGAGAGGAGTGCGGTTAATGAACGGACAATGGTTCCGATTTTGGACGCGCCTCGAACCCGCGATTAAGATCAACCATTCTTTTGGAGTACTCCCTTTCGGAGACCCGCACGCTTTTCTCCATCTGCTCAGTTTTTGTCTGGACTTCTTTCCGAAGTGCTATGAGCTTATCGACGGCTGCTTCAAACGTCGACAAGAATGGCTTGGGTTTGAAAGCTGGATAGGCAACATATTTGCACTCTAGAGAAAGTTATTGGCAAGTAGCACATACGACCATTATCAGCTTTTGAATGAGCGATCAGCTTCTCAGAAATAGACCCAATAAATGAGGGAACATCGAATTTGCCCTACAATCTCAGGGATAAGCTAGATTATAATATTGGATTGGTGCAATAACCTTGAACGCGGACAATTGCAGATGTTGGTCTACGTGCTCTTCGTTCGGTAAACCAGACATATTTGTACCGTTGCAGTGACAGCAACTGCGGCGGCGTCGGTTTGGTTTTGTTAGTTTCACTTTCGGAAACCAATATTTCGCGGTCAAGATAAAAATGGACTCGACAACACATCCACTGAAAACTTTACTACAGCTTCATCTGGCAACCGATATCTCAGCAGCTACCCACCTGTCAACTGTGCTTGTCGTTTTAAATGAGGAATGTTTCTCACCATCGCCTCATCTTACCAAATGGACTGCAAGAATCCATTCACTATTACATTCAAAGGAGTCTTGCGGACGCTGGGCAGGCCTATGTCTAGCATATCAGACGTCACAGTACTCAAAAGAGATATTGGTAGAATATGCTCAGGGATGGCTCAGTGTTGCCTTACCATTACTCTCAGTCCGTGCTCTTGTTTCACGTTAGTCGCAAATACTGAAAATGATCATGAAGAAAAACGAATCTGTGCCGGTGTTGAAGGCAGCTATGCGTCTTATGTATAAAATTTTCAGTGGTGGAATGGATACGCCGGAATTTCAACGACAAGTATGCGTTCCTAGCGTACTGAAAATGACAATAGCCGCGGTGGCTTTGGCTGAGAAACACGGTGACATCGATTTCAAAGTATGACGTTTGCTCCCATCCGCAATCATTCTACGATCATGTCTGTAGGCATTTGTTCTGGATATATTGGCGAAAATTGTTTACCTCTATCCTAACCTTCATCGTGCTTCCCATCAAACACTGTCATCTTTAGCGCTGAGCTATCTGGATGGTAGCACACCCGGTCCAACCGACGCAACCATCCTGAATATGGCGTCGGAATTGTACGTGGCACTTCACTTCACAGGAGGAAAGGTTGGTGCAGCCAACTACTGGAGAAAATCTATCGAAGAAACCCTAAATTTCGGCTGGAATGCCTTCCTTTCTCTGAGAACTACGTTTCCTGTAGAAGGTGGGGATGTGTGATTACGGAAGAGACAAACTTCTGAATATTTGTTTTCAGTGCAAAATATTCCCGTTCCTCCAAGGAGTAGCGGCGATGACCCTTTAATCACTGTACCTCTGAACCTCGACCGCCTTCGGTGTTGTGTATCAGTGCTGGGAGATCTCTTCAGGTATTACAGTGTTTCTCCACTAGGTCACCAATACAATGCCATTTTAGGACTCCGTCCCCTCGTCCTGTGCTGCTGCCGCTTGGGTCGCTTTCAAAGTTCTGTTCGGCTCTATTAACGTGTTCCGATAACAACCAGGTTAGTGAGACATCTTCCATTCAGCGTTATATAATCTAAAATGTTTGAAATAAGATTGAGGGTCATGTTGACGCAAGCGTGCGCATGATGGAAGTCATGGTTGTTCCAGAGATCTGGAAAAGTGGATGTCAAATTCTGTCACAACTTGCGACCTGGTAAGGTCTGTATTCACTGTGCGACACCAAGGCTCATTAGGCTATTAAGCGTGGGCCACCACTTAACGTCTCATCGCACGCGGTTGGTTGCATGTCTCGCGATCCACTTGGAGCGCAAACCAAAAGAGTTCGTTTGATCTTGACTTTTTGTCCCATTTCTCAACCATTGAACTCTTGGAACAGCACTCTCCGCCTTCGTTGTTTGGAGGCATTGAAGGCACTTATGATGCACTGTCATCCTCTTGACTGCGATCTTATTCCGAACCGACTAACAAAAGCAGTTCTTCCTCTTCTCACTCCCATTCTTGCAGAATCGCCGGATGCTTCCAAGGGAGGCAGCCAAAAATCAGTTAAACGAAAGGGCAAACAGCGCGGTCGGGCATTCGAGGGTGACGAAATACTTAAAAGCTCTAAGGAAGCCATATGTAAGACTCCTGAAGATGAGGAGTCATTAATTCTCGCATTAGAAGGTACGCTTCTACAGACGTGGTTACCCCTCGAATAACGTTTCAAATTTGCAGTCCTGAGATACCTCCTGCGCAGCCCTAATCTGTCTTCGCAGATGCAGTCCCTGTCGTCCCGAGTTTTGGTTTCCATCTATTTAAGCTTGCCTGGACTTCCTAGGGCGTTCTTAGCACCCACGCCCTCATTTCAGGCTCGGATTTCCGACAAAATCCGAGACGTTATCACAGACGCTGTGACAGGATCAAGCAGTGTGGCTAGCAGATCTCTGGGTCTTGTTGTCGCCTGCTCGGACAATGGAACGGTATGGAATTTATTGTCACAAGCGGCCACTATCTAATTTCCAACTAGGAAATGCATCGTTGTATCGACCTCTTGCTTCATCCCAGAGTACCGCCCCTCATTCGAAGAGAACCACTTGTACAAGCTTTATCATTAACTTATGACGAGGAATCTCAAGAAGAGGCTAGCCTTCGAACTGACCTCAATCTCGTTATTCCTGGTAATAATGCACAACGTCTACCTGAGTTGTCAAAGCAGGCAATACAAGCAAAACCCTCGGATCTACACCAACACCAACACCAGACTGTTGGCAACCCAGATGTCACAATTCTTAGCTCAAAACCCACCATCACCACCCAGCCCTACGTCAGCACGGCTCAAAATCAGGCCATCCTCCAAAGCTCAGAACCTCCAACGTCTCATGTTGGTCACAGAGCAGAGGCATTGATGACCCCGAAACCAAAAGACATCTCGCAAAAGCAGATCGTGTCAACTTTGCTCAGTCAACCACAGATGCATCTGCCTGACGAGGATGAAGAAATGCCTACGATTGACATGGCATCTGATACGGACGATTCGGATGACTGAGTTCAGTCAGCGGTCATGTTCGAGCGCGTTTTGTTTTGGGACCTATTCCTTCATCTACCTCCATTTCAAGTTCAGATTCAGGTTCAGGTGAGTGATCTTCATTCAACGTTGTTATCTAGCCTATGCATTAATAATTGGACTTTCACATAGCATGTTGGTATACCTTCTCAATGAACGTCTGAGCTATGGTATTATTTGGATCTATTTCTTTTGCACGTCGTAGCCGGGATTTTGCATCCTCTAGTAGGGTAGAATGGCGTGCTGAGTCTGGTCATGTCAGTAGGACATCGAAAGGTTGCGATGCCATCTCACCTTTTGGGAATTCTTGGGCAATGTATAATGATAAAAAGCCGGTGTAAATTTGAAGGATTGGGTTGTCTTGGTAGGGGTGCGATGGTAGATAACTGGGGGCTTGGTCAGAGGTTGCAAACTGTGATTCTGTTAATCGTACAGCTCTATTTCATCTAATGCTTCTTGGTGTTTGCCTGCGACTACGAGACATTGAACTAATTCGATGAGGATCGCTTCGCGCTTCAATGTGTGGAGCGATTAGCAAGGATGGATTGAAGATGCTCACGTCGTTCAGATGATGAAGCATCAGAGAGCGGAGATAATCCACTTTCTCTTCGTGATTGCCCGACATATCCGCATTGTCTCCGACCAGTAGAAGGCCTATGGTCCAAAGAGACTTCCATCGAACCTCTTTGCATCTGACAAGAATAGCCCATGCACGCTTTGCTCTTGCATAGTCTTGACGCTGTATGCAAAGCTGCAGAACGTCATACAATCGACGTATATGGACTTTTCGAGCCGTCGGAGGAGGTTTCGAATCCAGTGAAGCAAAGAGGAAGTCGTGCTCATTGGTGGACATGACTGACGGCAAACAACGTCAAAGGAAGGAATATCTTCCGTTTCGGCGCTGCTGTACATATATATACCCGACATATAATTCCGTTCCTTGACCTGTAGACATGGACGAGGAATTCACCTTCGGCACTTCGGTGTGGGGATCCAGTGATCCAGTGGACCTCGTTCCGCCAGGCTCCATACCCATCACGACTCAACAATCATCCCCCATTTCTCTTGGCGAAACACAGTTTAGTGACGACTTTGATAGTTTTGCGACACCTGCAGAAAGCATTGGTGTACCCGATGACGATGAGGACGACGGGTTTGGGGATTTCGGGGATTTTGGAGAAGCACAAGGGAATGAATTTGACGATGCAAACTTCGGCGAACCGATTGCTGGATCTTCATACTGGCAGCCGCTTAAGCTGGATCCATTGCCACCAAGACCAAAGCTACAGCAGCAGATAAACGAAAATCTAGAACCACTATGGGCAGACCATGACACGGATATCCTGACGGACGAGGGAATTAGGGAGTTGTCGGGCATCAGTCAAGTTCTGGTTACTCCCGAAAGGTACTTTTAGTTCTACCCTTTCGTGTACAATCCGATTCAGAACGGTCTCAGTCGCGACCTATACAAGATGATCCAGCAGCCTCCATCAATGAGAGCATCTAATTGGACACGGTCTCGGATACGACGACAACATCTCATCGCACTTGGTATTCCCGTGAACTTGGATGAAGTCCTACCACACGTGAATGGCAAGGGATTACCGCCATTAGAGATAACATCGCGGCCTATGTCTGCCCCACCCACGCGAAGTGGTGTACATCCGAGCGCACCTTCGTCTACTAGTCATTCACGAGCAGGGACACCACAGCCCGTAGCATCCCATTTTGGGCCGAAACCAGAACTGGACCGCGAAAAAATCGAACTTTTGCTGGGGCTGGATACAGGTTCGGTCACTAATTTCCCTCCTTCTGCTGTGATTTAACTTTGCGCGTAAAGAGACGCTAAATCTGCTTCCACTGGCGACGCTGGAACAACGACTGAAAGATCTTCAGACACAAACATCACTAGCATCGACGCTGTTGACGCACTTGCTTCAAACGAGAGAAAGTTTGCAGCAAGATTCAGAGACGTACAACAGACTTATTGGGGATCTTGTGGGAGAGGCACAAAGGCTCAAGTCGGGCAAGCCGGTGAGGACAGCGTCGTTGAGGAGATGAGATGTACAGCCACATATTGTATCTTAGATTATACCACGTGACTCGCCGAAATTTCATTCAGGGAGTCCGTCGGTATATTTTGCAGACAATCTTGAGCGCTTGAGCGCTGAGCATTCGCAACCATGAACATAGCACATCCAATACCTTCTACCGTCGCAGGCATATCTTTCTCGTTCCTGACCACGCAAGACATACGCCGAATATCGGTCAAGCAAATTGTGAATCCAGTTCTCCTCGATGATTTGAATAGACCCAACATTGGTGGTCTTTATGACCCAGCTTTGGGTCCGAGCGATCAAAAAGACATGTATGTTTGGCTGTCTTCACAGAGAATACATTTTGACATCGAATCAGCTGTGCAACTTGTCGACTAAATTACTTTACTTGTCCGGGCCATTTTGGTCATATCGAACTCCCAGCGCCAGTTTATCACCCACTGTTTATGGTTCATATGTACGACTTACTGCGAGGAACGTGTATGTTTTGTCACAGGTTTAAGATGAGCCGAGTGAAGGCGAGTATTCTCAAATTTCACTGGTCAATCGGTATTCAATTACTGTTTAGCTGTGTAAATACGTTGCCAAACTTCGTCTCTTAGAACGGGGCCTGTTAAACGCTGCCAAGGACGTGGATGATTTGCAACTTAAAACCCACAAAGCACAAAAAGATAAGGAGGAAGATATAGACATGGAGGACGCGGAAACAGAGGTTCAATTCATGCAAAGAGTAAACCTATATGTGGCCGTACATCTTGCTCGTGCGCCCGCCAACAAACGTGACAATTACAAGGATATTCTTGTCTATCAGGCGAGGAAGGAAATTATCAACGAATTTTTGAAGGCCACAGTGTTGAAGAAGTGCTTAAACAAGGACTGCGGAGCGTGGGTCGCACCTTTCACTCGTCTGGAGTTGTTTCATTACCTCTCCTAGCCCAGCGTACACCTTCCGAAAAGAAGGATACACAAAGATCATCGAGTATGACTTATCCACTAAAATGAAAATTCGATGCATCAGAAAGCGTCCAGATGTACTGCGTATGGAGAAAGACGAGTCTTTCTCGGAGAGTCAGACATCTTGTCTCGCGGATGACATGGATGTCGATAGCTCTGAGAGCGAAGAAGGCGAAGGAGAGGATTTAGATGTTGACGGCGAACAAGAAGAACCCAGAAGCACGCCGGCAGAAGCTGCTCTTCCTAAGTCTGCAAGCGGAAAAGTGAAGACGAAACGTGGTAGAAATGAGCGCGTTATTGCGCCAGAAGAATGTCGTGCACATCTACGGTTGTTGTTCCGAAACGAGAGGATCGCATGTTCCCTGGTGTACGGACGACATGGCCCATATGCCCAGCTTTCAAAAGATCAACTATCTCATGCGTCTGCTGACATGTTCTTTGTGGAAGTCATGCCCGTCACTCCAACCCGTTTTCGACCTCCAGCAAAAATGGCAGACACACTTTTCGAACATCCACAGAATGAACTGTTATCTAAAGTTCTGACCACATCATACCGTATGCGGGATATAAACCTTGGATTGCGTTCCTTGTTGCAGACAAAAGATGGTCAAGACGACGTGGAGCGGAAAAAGCTAATAAGCTCATTATTGGACTGCCTTGTTCAATTGCAAATTAACGTCAACAGTTACATTGATAGCAGTAAAAATCCGGCACCAGTGCGGCAAGGGAAACTGCCTCCTGCTGGTGTCAAGCAAGGTCTTGAAAAGAAGGCGGGTCTGTTCCGCAAACACATGATGGTCGGTTGTATTGCCTCACTTTAATGCTCGTTTACTCACTATAAAGGGCAGGGGAAACGAGTCAACTATGCTGCACGCTCCGTCATCTCCCCGGACGTCAACATCGAGCCCAATGAGATCGGAGTTCCTCCTGTCTTTGCTAGGAAGTTGACCTTTCCTGAACCTGTGACTCCTGCGAACTTCCATGAATTGCGACTACTTGTCATCGCTGGTCCAAATAACTATCCAGGGGCCTCTATGGTAGAATATGAGGATAGCCGTAGACAATATTTGGTGAGGAGGCTCTGCCATGTGGAACATCGTGACACTCAGCTGTATTTTTCAGGACAAACTAACTGTGGAACAACGAACTGCTATAGCGAATCAACTACTGACACCTCAAGATGGCAGTCAAGGCCCATACAAAAGAACCGGACTTTCTACGAGCACGCCATCCGTTAACAAGAAAGTCTATCGACATTTACGCGATGGTGATATTTTGATTCTCAATCGACAACCCACGTTGCACAAGCCCAGTATGATGACCCACAAGGCACGCGTTCTACAAGGCGAAAAGACAATCCGAATGCACTACGCAAACTGGTTAGTTCCAATCTAAATCTCGCCATGATTTTCATTGACAATCCCTTGTTCAGTAATTCGTATAACGGCAAGTGGACATCCTTGATTTATTGTCCAAATGCTCATCTTCCTAATCTGTAGCCGACTTTGACGGAGACGGTGCGTTCACATTCTTAGACTGATTCCCTTTTGCTGACCAGCATTCCCTAGAGATGAACATACACTTTCCGCGTGAGTAATTAATGTTTCCTTCTCACATGTTTTTTGCCAACGGCTTTCATGTAGAAAATCAAGTCGCTCGCGCCGAAGCGATGATGATAGCCAACACAGATAACCAATACCTAGTGCCCACTTCAGGAAATCCTTTGCGTGGTCTCATTCAAGATCACGTTGTAGCTGGTGTCTGGATGACGTGCCAGGATACGTTTTTCTCGCGCGAAGACTTCTTTCAGCTCTTGTACGGTGCTCTTCGACCGGAAGAAGATTCCTCCCTATTGGTTACGTTGCCGCCAACGATATGGAAACCACGCCCATTGTGGACTGGCAAGCAAATTGTGAGATCAAACTCACAAAATGATGAAGAACGCGCGCTTACAAGCCCACACAGATATCGACAATACTTAAAAATATCATACCCGAGCACGTCGATGGTCTTAACCTGAATGCCAAGACTAAAATACCGGGTAATCTCTGGGGAGGAGATTCCAAAGAAGACAAGGTTATCATCATGGACGGTGAGCTCCTTTGTGGTGTTCTGGACAAGGCTGCATTTGGAGCTAGCGAATATGGTTTGGTCCACTCGGTGTACGAGCTTTATGGAGCCGGGATCGCTGGGAAGCTTTTGGGAATCCTGAGTCGGCTCTTCACTAAATTCCTGCAGCATCGCGCATTCACGTGTAGGATGGATGACCTCGTGCTAACACCGGACGGTGACCGCCAGAGAAAGGAACTGTTCCTGGCTGCACAGAACCTCGGAACAGAGGCTGCAATAGAAAACTTCCCGTCACTTAGTGGCAAGCCCAAGGAGGAGATCCCTGTTGCTTTGACGACATTACTCCAAGATGTGCTGCGAGACGACAACAAAATGGCTGGTCTAGACATGACAGTTAAGTCCAAGCTCTCAAAGTTGACTTCATCTGTATCCGATGCCTGTATCCCGCATCAGCTGCTGCGCAAGTTTCCCTTTAATCACATGCAGGCTATGACGGTCTCCGGTGCGAAAGGAAGTGCAGTCAATGCCCGTCAAATTTCTTGTCTCCTTGGCCAACAGGAGTTGGAAGGTCGGCGAGTGCCTGTCATGGTCAGCGGAAAAACTTTGCCTAGTTTCAGGCCATTCGAGACAAAAGCAGTAGCAGGAGGGTACATTGCAAGCCGATTCTTGACTGGCATCAGACCTCAGGAGTTCTACTTCCATTGTATGGCGGGTCGAGAAGGTCTTATCGACACGGCTGTGAAGACATCTCGGTCTGGCTACCTGCAGCGCTGCCTTATTAAACATCTGGAAGGCATCCGGGTCCACTATGATAATACGGTCCGAAGCAGCGACGAGTCTGTGCTCCAATTTTACTACGGGGGTGATGCATTGGATGTAACAAAACAGAAACACTTATTCCAATTCGATTTCATCGCGCAGAACGAGATCTCATTCCTACAGCAGTTGCGGCCTCGTCTGCTGGAGGGTGTCGTCGACGACACGGCTGCAGTCAAACACATGAAGAAGGTGTTGAAGAAATCCGCTGAACAACCAGGTGGAGGAACACGCTCGAAGCGCGACAAGTACGACACTACGCTGTCGCTCTTTAACCCTAATCGTTTCCTGGGCAGCACCTCGGAACGATTTGCTGAAGCAGTTGATAACTACATCAAGGCAAACCCCCAAGACCTGTTGAAAACGAAGGATTCGCCGGAACCCTCCTTTAAATCTCGCAGAAAGCAGCTTAATGCTCACAATTTCCGGTTGTTGATGAACGTCAAATATATGCGAAGTCTAGTCGAACCTGGTGAAGCTGTGGGACTGTTGGCATCGCAGAGGTAAGGGATGCTTACTTTTTTCAAGCCGAACTTTGACATATGCCCCTAGTGTCGGGGAACCGTCGACGCAGATGACTCTGAATACCTTCCACTTTGCTGGTATGTTCAGTTGGACTGATTGTAACTTCACTGTCTTACCGATTATAACCAGGACATGGTGCTGCGAACGTCACTCTGGGTATCCCTCGCCTACGAGAAATAGTGATGACCGCGTCTCAGAAACCAAAGACACCGTCGATGACCATGAAAATCAAGCAAGATCTATCATCAGAGGATATTGAAGTTTTCTGCAAGCGAGCTAGCCGTGTTACGCTCTCACAAGTTATTGATGAAGTGAAGGTGAAAGAAAGCCTTCAAGTGCGGGAGGAAAGTCGGCGAACGCAGTTCACCGTCGAAATCAAATTTTTCCCAAAGGAAGAATATGAAAAGGAGTATGACATTGAGCCCTCTGATATCCTGGGAACCTTTGCAGTCAAATTCCCCCTGAGACTGAAGAAAGAATTACAAAACGAGATGCGCAAGCTGGACATGGATTTGAGAAGCCAGATCTCCGAATTGGGTAAGGGGAAAAAGGTCAAAGAGTCGGGGGGAGGTGAAGGAGAGGATGAAGCTGATGAGGAAGTACCACGCAGAAAGAAGGCCGATGAAGAGAGCGATGTAGAGGAGGGTAATGCTGATGATGAGAAGCGTGCAAGACAAAGAAAGGAGCAAGCAACATACGAAAGCGACGACGAGAGTGAGCAGGGAGAGGAGGAACCGGATAGCAAGACGGCTATTGAAGCCGGATACGCTGAAGGTATGGAGGATGACGAAGAGGAAGAGGAAGAAGAAACCAAGGAGTCACCAAGAGGTGACGATCAAGTCAGGAAGGTAGTCAACCTTTTTTGTCTCAATATGCAACATGCCACCTCATTCGATTTCGATGACACGAGTTGTACCTTCATACTCGAAGTAAGCTCGCTTTGCGCCTTGGGCGGAACGCTAACATGAGAACGTTATTAGTTCCCCGCAGATATGCCAAAGCTGCTCTTCGTTGGCATTGTCGAGCGGACGTGTTGCGCAACTGTCATCCGAGAAATACCCGGCATCTCGGAGTGCTTCCAGACAAAGGAAGAGAAGAAAGGCGGAGCGCCTGAAATCAAGGCAAGACCGTGTTCTGGTTTTGCCTTCCTGTTACTGAAGGCTTGACAGCTCGCTACAAACGGGTCAAACCTTAAGGGGATGTGGGAATTCGCTGCAAGTTCCTCGGAAAGTATACTGAACGACGACGAGATCTATTCGAACGATATCTATGCCATTTTGAAAACCTATGGAGTAGAAATGGCCCGTGCAGCGATACTCCGGGAGATGGGAGCTGTATTTGCGGTGTATAGTATACAGGTGGACCAGCGACATCTTGAACTGATTGCGGATTACATGGTGCGAAACATAGACAACAAATTCATGACGGTAACTGATGGATCTGCAGACATTTGAAGGCGGCTATAAGCCATTTAATCGCAGTGGTATCTCAACAAATCCATCACCGCTGTTGAAGGCATCGTATGAGACGACGGCTGCCTTTCTGTCGGATGCAACGCTTTATGGTGACTTTGACAACCTATCCACGCCATCAGGCAGCATAGTCCTTGGGCGTCCTAATCGAACAGGGACGGGAGCATTTGAGGTAGTCATGGCAGTTGACGCGTAATTAGGCAAAACCAAAAGTAGTAATATATAAATCGCGTGACATAACGCGTTCGTGACAATTTGCACGAGGCGCACTTGAACTTGTTTGTCAGCCACCGACGCCGCTCCTTTCATCGCTGCTTGCAATATTGGCCACCATGCGACACCCTGGGCCTCTCCAAGAACTGCCTTTGGAGCAGTTCCTCCCGCCCGACCCTAACATACCACAGTCATCTACGCGACCAAGCAAGCGGCCTTTGTCGCCGGGCGTTTCAAAGCTTCTTAGCCCTGCCAAGCGTCGTGTCTTGAACGAGGATGGCCTGCTTCCGACAGAGAATACAAAAGGCTCATCATCACGTACTCCTAGACAGTCTTCAATTGGCCGCTTCGCGGATGTGCTCAACGGTCCAGGCAGTCCGGCGAAGGTTCTGGACTTTGGGCCGCCCAAACACCATGCTACTTCTTTGTTTCAAGAAGCTGGCAACGCGGTGAGCATGACTCCTAGGCGGCCGGTGACACGATCGATGACGAAGCTTGCGCCGCCACCGGAGCTGAATCAGAGTCCAAGTTCATCGCGCCACACTAACAAGGAGCAAGCTGACTACAGCATGTTCAACGTACCGTCATCTTATCCATCCACGGAACGGCCTCTTCTTTACGTTCCACGCGATCTTCCTGCAACATCTGACCCTCGATCAATACATTATCCTGGTTTCGATATTCATCGAGATCCTTACACCGTCCTTTTCCCTCCGATAGATGCTGCACAACAAGAGAGTTCGAAAGAGGAAGTGAAGGAAAACATACCTTGTCGACAAAAAAGTCGAAAGGCATCAGATAAAGACAAAGCTGATGCGCGTTCCCGAGGTACTTCACAAGAGCCTGGGAATGACGGGGGGTCAGCCAACCTGTCATCGTCAAAAAAGATCTTTGGCATGTGTGGCAGTGTCTCAACTCCTCAATCCTCCTCACGGAGGATAGGGTTGGGATCATTGCATGTCTCTTCCCAAGCGTCCTCTAACTCCAAGATTGAAGTAAGCCTTCAAAAGGGGAGGAAGATGAAAATGATGGAGGAAATTGACGACGTTGGCGATGTCAACGAAGAGGAGATGAGACATACCCCACTATGATGTTCACCTCCAACCTTTGAATCCGACCAAGGTGCAGCTGGGTGCACAACCTATTTATTTTAACCTCATATGGAGCCGACATCATTCAACACAATCTACATTTAGTATCTTATAGCGGACAGCTTCTCTGTTCTTTACGCTCGATTTGTTACGCTTTTTGTAAAATACACATCGTAAATGCACAACTCCTGCACGTGATGAATGCGAACACGTACTTGTGGCTGCAAAGATTCTTCACCACTGCAGCCATGATACCCCGTGCGCTTTTCGTCGTTCTTTTATCAGTTACTGGGATTGTATCTGCCCAGTTCCAGTTCTTTGATGGCATGTTTGGGCACTCGCAGCAACAACAACAGCCACAACGAAGCGGTGCGGAACAGTATGTAGCACAATATGATGCAGGTGCGCACAGAGCCAATCATAACTATAAAAAAGCCAACCCGTGTCATTGCAGTCTCCTGCTCAAAGTATTTGTGTCCGTCCACCCTGGATTGCGTAGACCGGCCGGTTCACTGTCCATGCCCACACGCTGAAGACGTGAAGTGCATTGTCCCTGACAAGTCAGGCATTGATGTCGCAGCGGACGGTACCGTCCTGTGTGTGCAGGGGCAGGACAGCTGTGCGCATATAGAAAGGTTGCTACTTAAGGGCACCGGCAGGAAATCATAAAGCACTTGTAGCTTATTTGACGTTTAGATTCGCGAAAACATTTTTTTAATTTAAATCCGTCTTATACAACGACTCCGCATAGTTACCAGTTCACTGTTGCCCAGTCTAATCAATCGTTTTATGAGTAAGATGAAATGCAGGGCGGAAAATCATACCCTTGGTCTCCAATCCTCTGGATCGTTCTTCTCCCTTACAGCCAGGTGTCCTTTGATTGCAAATGCCTCCAGAACAACCGTCTCGAACAGTGTGAGAATGATCTGTCCCCTTTGACTGCCGATCGTGGCTGGAAGCCCGTTCCCTTTGAGCTCATCCAGGCCAAAGAATCGGTCGCTTTTCACGGCGGCAACGATGTTTGTGAGGATGAACGCTACGAACCACACGACCCCTAAAAGGTAGGCGCAAACGACAACGGCCGAGAAGAAGGTAGAATCGTGTGCTGCCCGTTTCCTGGACAAGACAAGGACAGTGACATGGAATATGATTGTGATGAGCGCCATGGTGGGGTTCATCCACATCGAGAGGTAGCCGAGATCAAGCATGGAGAGGATGAAGAGGATGAGGGAAAACAGGAGGGAAACGCATGTCAAAATGAACAAGGGAAGGATGAGAGGGAGGTTGAAGCGGGGAACGGGGGCTGGTTTTTCAGAAATTGGATAAATTGCGACGGCCATTATCGATTATAGTGTCCAGCACTATCGTGGGCGTCCAGCGTCAAGAGCCAAGCAACCTAGTCGTCCATCACTGATTCACTGCATTGCCTCCACTTCGGGTTATCTCCATATGTCACTGATCCCACGAGGACTTCAATCCCGAGAGTGTTGGAGTCGGTACTCCGTCGATTCGATTCTACCTGGAGCCAATTCTGGCGCGCACCATAAATCTAGACGTAGCGATGGCTTCGCTTCTTGCCTTCTCTAACCGCTCGCCATGACAGTCTTGACGATCTTGACTATATTCGCCACCTTGACTGGCACCTTGGCCCAGAACCCATCGTCCCTCACTAATGTCACTAATGCATTTATGCAAGCACGGATTGTGCCCGACATCTTGCCCTCGTTTAGTCCGTCTGCTTTGATAGACTTCAGATTTTCGTCCGACAACACTCTTCCTGGTCAATTAATTCCGGTTCCAGGTATGTTCCAATTTGTTTTTCACAGTGTCAACACGTCGTTGACCACATGAGATAGCAACCGCCACGAAACCCAGCTTTGCATTGGAGAGTAATGATACAACTCTTACAGCCCAAAGATTCGTGGTGGCCATAGTCGATCCAGATGCTGGCGCCAATGCCCAAGTTCGACACTTTCTTGGGGGCAATTTTGTGCTCAACAATAATGGGGGAAGTGTCATGACACTCGTCAACACTACTCCCGCTTTGTCAGAGTATGTCCAGCCTGCTCCCCCACCTGGCACTGGCGCGCATCGGTGAGCTGGATCGATTCTGGGGCCGTTAGCTCACTTGACGAGGTACTCTTAGATACACAATCCTGGCTTTTATTCAGCCATCGGCGTTTAACCAGACTGCGCCGCGTCTCATCAACTCGTCGACTCCAATAACCAAATTCAATTTGTCGACGTTTTCGGCGGCCATCAATCTTGGGAATCCTATAGCCGGGAATTATTTTCTGGCGGCTAACAATACGCAGACGGAAACGACAACTTCCGCCTCTTCACCTTCACCTTCTAGCACCTCTAAAAATGGCGGCTTGTCGACAAAATTCGTAATGAACTCTCTCCCGTTCCGTCTATTGTTTACACCGTTTTTACTTTTTATACAATCTTCTGTTGATAAATACCTTTGATTAGACACGCTATCGACTTCATCGGACGTCCTTTGTAATACACCGACTTCGTCGCCGCCTTTTACATACCTGTGTTGTACTCCGAGTGCGGCCAAGGCCAGCTAGTACAAATATATCGATTATAGTGTCCAGCATTATCGTGGGCAACCAGCGCCCAGAGCCAAGTAACCTAGTTGTCCATCACTGCATTCAACTCTTCGGGTTATCTCCATATGTGAATCCTATCACAGTGTTGGAGACTTGGAGTCGCACCGGCACCTGCGTAGCGAGATGTCCCTTGATAAGGGACGCCCACGGCTCAATTACTTGCAATCCTTTTGAATGATTCCAGTAGTATTACTCATACTGTAAACTTCCGCACAACAGAATTCAGAATACGTAGTTAAGAACGTATTAAACATTTGCACAAGCCGGTAAAGTTGTCCAACGTATGATTTTTATGTCTGTAGCCCCAACAATCTGGTGTGCCATAACAAAGCCCAAAATTTATGGAAATATGCACAATCGTCTCCTGTTTATGGCTAGCGTCTTTTGCAGTCGACGCTTCCCAGGTCTAGTCTAGCTAAATATAAATGTATCGTTCACACACTCCAAATTTTTGGCGGATTCCAAAATATCGTGGGAAACCTGCTTTTCGAGGCCGAATCTATTCAGTTTGTCACAAAATATTTGGTTGTAAGCCGGCCAACTTGTACAAACATAGCCATTCATTACTAAACACCACTCTAACACGGTCATGTCATTCCGGCCGGCGGTAAGTCCAAGTTCAACGACAAAAGTTTTTTCTAAGGTCGCCCCTTCCAGACCAAACTTCCACCTGGCGCTAACAGGGTTCTGTTTGTGAAAAATTTGAATTACCAGATTACCGGAGATGACTTGTATGACTTGTTCGGACGATATGGCAGCATTCGTCAAATACGAATAGGGAATGAACCCAAAACCAAGGGGACTGCCTTCGTCGTGTTCGAGGATGTTATGGACGTGAGCATTTTCTCATTTTGTTGCTATGCGAGCACCTGATTTATCCCTTTCGGATAGGCGAAGAACGCCTTAGATCACTTGAATGGGTTCCATCTTCAGGAACGCTATATTGTTGTATTATATCACATGCCTGCAAAGCAGGATGCTGCTGCACAGAAGGCAGACATCGCCAGGAGAGAAGAAGAGTTGTCTCAATTGAAAAAGAAACATGGCATTGGAGACGATTGAACTACCCCTCTATCTGTGAAGTAGGCTGCGGGCCTCGCTTAATGAAAACTCTATTGCTAATTTCTGTCAACTGTGTAGGCTCTGTTTCAATTTCCCGCCCACTCCTGGTGGCGACCATACGTAAACTAGTTTGATGTAAAGTACGATAAACCTTTTTATTATTGGTACCAAGATTAACTTGGAATGCTTTGGATTGCATGTAAATATAGGTTTATTGAGTTTGATCCCGAACCAGTTGATACGAAAACAACTCATCGACCTTGAAGACGGTCTTCACAAGTCGGACATAACCGGGTCAAATGCGGGGAGTACTGTTGTGGGAATTGGCGACTTATGAATATCAGTTTCTTCGTGGCTTTTCCCCTGAAACGCGCACTCACTACTGCCAACACGTCCGAGCGCATTGTGGCGCAACGCAGTCGCTAGGGTGCGAAGGACTGAATTTGCATATCGCAGAATAGCATTTTATCTGGATGCTCCAACATGAGATCCGAGGTGAGCCAAAAAGAACGGACCGACCTCTTCATCAGGCTGCAACGAAGATCGTGACGTGAGATTATTCTTTTACTCCATTATCTAATGCATATCGAGCGTACCAGATTTACTGCATGTCCGCATCTAGACCTAGAGGTCAGCAACTCGGCTACAACTGTTGGGAGCTGATACTTGCACTGTGTATACATTGCGTACGCTAAATACCGGTATGTTGGCTAACGACGGAGACAATCGTGTGCGATAAAACTTACCGTCGCCACTGACACATCTTGGGTAGAGAGCTGAAAGGAGTTGGGGAACCTTTCCCATCGGTTGAACTCAATTTATATTCTCCAACGCATCGCTTCCTCGATGTTCATAAGTACGACTCGCACGTTAAACACCCAAGAAATTGTCATTAGCACACCTACGGACATGCGTTACCGAGATCGCATTAAACTGAATTACCTATCCGAACTCTATATGTCAGGGACTGGAGACTGCCCAATAGGATGCCCAAAATTTGCTTCAGGACCGTTTGCCGCAGCAAGGCGAAATTTCCGGAACGCCGCCAGCTCGTGTCGACTACTGGAGCAAGAGCCACCACGGTCATGCTGATAAATATTAAATGCACCTAAGCTCAAGAACCCAGCTCTGCCGTGTTCCGTGATCGCTTGTTCTAATGGACTTAGGAGAAGTCGGTGCCACGCGTCCCAACCGACATTGGAGAAGCACGCGGACCGCCACATGGAACAACATTACCTTCTTGAGCAATTCGTTGACCTTATCTAGACTCGCATCGGAATGCGGTTTGTGATAATCGGACTTTACAATTCGCATCAAAGATGCTCTCTGACCTGATAGACTTGACGCGGAGTCAAAATACAGCGTACAGCGTTTGCGCAAAAAGGAGCGGACCTGTTAATCGCCAACGTGTAGTACATGCGGTTTCCGTGAGAAGTTGGTACATTCACGCCTGAAGAAGCTGCTGTCCTGCACGTGTTTTTTCATAGAACTTGTGGCCATACTTGACGGAGATCACTTGTTTTAGATAGATTCTGCCTTCACTCCCACAAGCCGAACGAACAATATATCGGAAATTTGCGGCACGTTGCGAAAGCGCCCGATGAACCTTCGGCAGATACAGTAAGGAAAGGGCAATTTTACATCGGCCTGAAACGGTCAAGTTAGCATTGATGACGCTTGCTTCACGAGAGCGGCGTGCAAATTGTCAGGATTGTGGATCATTAAAACATTGATCTTCGTATTCAATTCGAAAACCTCCTGGCCATCAAAGCACAAGCACTGCCAACAGATTGTATTGCAAGGTGGAGAAGCCTGTTAGGAGTACATCAGAGGCTAGTGCCAAAAATATATGACGCGTAAAGTTAGCGTAATCTACAACAAAAACAGTAAGTCAAGTCCCGCAGTTTTGATTATCGTTAGATGAGCTCTGCCGCATTCACGGGCATTTCATCCTAATCAAACAGGTCAGCCTCTAATAATAAGCGAACAAGATAAATAATTCTCACGATTTGAGTACTGTAGAATTGTTCTAGAGACGCAAGCGTCATTCTCAGATCACCAAGGAAACGTAGCAAAGTTCTTACCAATATCTCGTAAGATTCGGACATCATCAACAGTAACAAACTAGAAAACAGGCATGAGTCAAAGTACACGTAACCAACTACAACCTTACGTTGATAGCCACACCCTTGCGGCCAAACCGACCGGATCGTCCGATACGGTGAATATAGTTTTCACGATTCCTGTAAATGAGAATGAGATAAGTATATCGTCAGGAACAATTAGGAGAACTAGCGTACGCAGGTAGGTCATAATTAATGACCAGTGAGACCTGCTGAACGTCAATTCCTCGTGCCCAGACGTCAGTCGTGATAAGAACACGCCTAATTAACCATGAATCAATACGGTGCACGTAAATTAGGGTTGAAACATACGAAGTTCCGCTTCGAAATTCTGCCATAATCGCATCGCGTTCTTTCTGAACCATTTCACCATGCATTGATGAAACCGTGAAATTGGAGGCACGCATTTTCTCGGTTAGCCAGTCAACCTTCCGGGCACCACATCAGTCCATTTTATCATCAGAGGAGAGCAGAACAGACTTTTCTCCGCGTGTTGCAGAATATAACGGCTTGTGTGATGGTTAGCGTATCGTATAGGTCGCAGAGTGTGTCGAATTTCCAATCCTCTTTCTCTACGGCGACGAAGAATTGCTTGATTCCTTCAAGGGTCAATTCATCACGTTTGACAAGAATGCGGATAGGGTCGGTCATGAATTTGGTTGTCATCTCCAAAACGTCATAAGGCAAAGTAGCGCTCAGGAGTACTACTTGTGTTGCCGGAGGAAGATATCGGTATACATCGTATATCTGATCCTTGAAACCCTTGTTCAGAAGCTCATCTGCTTCGTCAAGGACAAGCATTTTGATGTTGCGTGTCCTCAGGTGCCTTCTCCTAATCATATCGAAAACACGACCTGGGGTTCCCGAGACAACGTGCTGGCCATATTCAAGTTTTCTGATGTCCTCGCCAATGGAAGTTCCGCCAATGCATGCGTGACACTGGACATTCATATAATCGCCCAGGGCAAGCACCACGGACTGAATTTGTGTCGCTAATTCGCGTGTCGGAGATAGAACTAATGCTTGGGTCTCTCGCACAGTGACATCGATCGACTGGAGGATGGATATTGAGAAGGTTGCAGTTTTACCAGTCCCTGACTGAGCTTGGGCAATTACGTCGCGACCCTGTGTGATAGGTAAAATAGCGCGTTGCTGGATAGCTGAGGGCTTTTCAAAGTCTAGCAATGCATGTTTGGCATGCAATAAACATGAAGAGAGAGTGAAGGGATCATACTGTATGCATAAATTCCACGTAATAGGTCCTCCTTCAAACCCAAGTCGTCAAAGGTGGGAACTGCCGACACAGCTTCTGAGGATTCAAAAACAAGTTTCTTAGGGACGAAATGTCAATTAAGGAGAGCCGAAAAGGGTACGAAAGACGTACTTCATCACCTGCATTCAGTCCAGACATTTTAGAGGTCAAGGTTGAGAGAAGGACGGAGTTTGAAATTTGGCTTGGACCAATCACAGCTGCCCGAAAGACTCTGTTGGCGACAATGGACTCCATATTCGAGGTGCAGCGCCAGGCTCATGAAGAAATCGAGCGTCTCGAAGCCGCTTTGTACACCCTTCTTTCTCGCCAGCACCCAACCCATGAACACAGAATGCAAGCCGAGCACAGGTGTGCTCAGATACTCGACCGCATTGAAACAAGAGTAACCGCTTTGAATAACCACTATGAGGACCAGGTATCCAGGAAAACAGAGCTTGACCTTCTCTCCGCCAATGCGCAGCAGAACGACCTGTCCGAATTCTATTCGCGGTTGGTGAAAATTCAGGAGCACCACGCCAAGTACCCTGATTCTATACCAGGAGGATTCGACCTTGAAATTGCTGCGTTCCTCGACGAGCCAGACCAAGAAGCTGGCGACGAAGACTTGGAGGAGGAGGATCGTAAGTTGTTCTATCTAACTCTCAACGCCACCTTATTCTTTCCAGCCATTTCGTTACTCTTCTCGGGAGAAGAAGCATATGGGAAATATTTAGACCTCTATGTCAACCACACGACGTATTGTAACATCAAAAATATTGGAAAGCGTCCAGGATACCTTCAGTACCTCGATATCCTGATGAGTTCAGAGAAGGCACCTGTTCACTCTGACCTTTCTAGAGAAATTCGAACAAGTAAAGAATTCGAAACGTGAGCTTGCATTCCTCGGAACTTGACCCTCTGGTCTTGACTAGTGTCTACCTAGATATCTCAAGAGTCTGTACGAGTACCTTTTGTCCTTCACTAAGCGGACGCGACCCCTCGTTGACGTCGATGCACAACAACAAGCAGAGGAAGAAGAGTTTGAGAAGAAGTGGGAAGCAAATGAAATTCCAGATTGGGAAGATGATAACACCGGGAAAGCACAACCAAATGGGGCCGACAGCGGAATTTGGTGTTCAGCATGTGAGTACGTTTGAACTAGATGTACTTTTACTTACCCGCATCTTTAAGGCAAAAAGTATTACTCAAAACAGACCGTCTATGACGCTCATTTGACATCTAAAAAGCACATCAAGGCTGCAGAAAAGCACAGTTCCGAATCTGCTCCAAACGACAATGGCGCAACGCCACCACCTACTCTCTGGGCGAATAACTCGACGCAACATCTTCGCATTCGCAGCTGTGCTCGCTATACTGCTCTTGCAACTGGGTTACTTATCTCTTTGATTTCAATTCTCAATGAAACGAAGTCGAACGTAGAACGACGTTTCTCTTTGACAGCCAGGGAGAGAGAGCAGGAACTGCTGGAACAATCAAAACCTCCGCCACCACCACCTACGAATACCAATGGCGGTGCAGAGGAGGAAAAGGAGGAAGAACGCATTTATAATCCTTTAAAATTACCGCTTGGCTGGGACGGAAAGCCTATTCCATATTGGTTATACAAGTTGCATGGCCTCGGAGTGGAGTACAAGTGTGAAATATGCTCCGATTATGTTTACATGGGCAGGTGAGTGTTTCATGACTAGTGCAAGCCTGCTATTCACGTCACAATCCTTGATTGTAGGAAGAATTTTGATCGTCACTTCCAGGTACAGTCTGCTCAAGTTTGTCTAATTCGTTTATTGATCTCCGTTAGGAATCGAGACACGCGTTCGGAATGCGTGCATTAGGCCTTCCCAATACAAAACACTTTCACGAGATCACCCGCATTGAAGACGCACTTGCTCGTGAGTATTGGTCCCTGCCTCAAAGAAATCTGCTAATGATGTTCCAAGTCGCCGAAAAGCTCAAGCAGGAAGGTCGTCACGAGATTTTTGAACAGGAAACCATGGAAGAGCTTGAAGACGATGAGGGCAATGTGTACAATCGGAAGACATACGAAGACTTAAAGAAGCAAGGGTTGATATGATGTGTTGTTGCACCAATATATCTTACTTTAAATGTTTAAATGAACTACACACTATGTTATTCTATCTAATGAACGTGGTGGTGGTGGTGGCGGCGGCGGCTTGCGATGACCCTGCGCAGGTATAGGCACCAAAGGGGACTGAAGGCTTAAGGCGTCGTTATATAACTCCTCGTCTGATGTGGATGGTGACGACGACAATGAGGATAAACCTGGAGAATCGAATGGATTTGTGTATTTGTAATTGTTGACCTTCAGAAGTTCGGAAATGGGTACAATGCCGTCCGGGAAATCTGTTGTGGGGTCAGAAGCTTTTACCATGCATTAGCCACATCGTCGATCACCTGGGCCATCCCACCAATTAGCTTCATCCGAGCTAGGCTGAGGTACTGAGAATGACAACACATCAGTTTACACCAGAGATAATTTGGAGGGCTCACAAGTAGTTGTATCACTCGTCGAAGGTAGAGACATATGAGCTAGCTTCTCCACAAGCTTCTCGCCTGGTTCTGTCAGACTGACGTTTGCCAGCAACAGTCGTGAGAGGTTAGCACGTTTAGCAGCGTCTATGACCCTGATTTCAGCCCTGAAAATCGCATATACTGCACAGTGCAAAATATTTCAGTTACTGTGACTTGAGCAAAGATAATACACACCTGGTCTATGATCTGATCCACGGAGTTCGGCCCGCTTGTAGTCGTAAAGCTCGAGTTGGCCTCCAAAATACAGGATTCTATCTGTCAAAAAGTCATGTGAAACCTCGTCAGATCCTGCTTCTTTCACACATACCGGTCCAAGCTGGTATGCGGAGTTTTTCACTTGTATCGTAGTTATCAGTTCCCACATCGTATTTGTATGTTGGTCGAAACAGAAGTGGCCCCTCTTGATATCCTGCAAATGCAGCGCCGACGTCCATCGCATGTCTAAGCTTGTGACAGTTCAGGTGCAACTTGCGAATGAATGTGGATATATTTACCTGGTCAGCGGCAAACAACACATCCAATGCATCTTCTTCCGCATATGCTCTAACAATATCGTTATCCATGTCTATTCGATAATTTGCGTCCGCCATCCAAATGACATTCCTAATCTAAATCAAGACCACGGCTAGAGTAAGGCCGTTGTTACTCACTGGTGACTTGAGATTGTCTTTCCTTTCTGAAACTGAAGTCCGCCTGTAATTGTTCGGTAATCGGTATTACGCTCCTCCACATTTGCATGGCCAGCCGCAAGGTGAGCTGTTAAGAAACAGAAATTCGTGTCATGGTACTCTAAGCGGATGCCGACAGCACCCTTGTTACCGGACATGCCACGAAGGCCAGTCTGCATATTCGGTCAAAGTTAACTTCCGCGACTTCCTGATCATTTTTGTGGGAAGATGTACCTTGTGCGTTGTCCCCTCGACATTGCGAATGACAGCCGTTAGCTCCGCTTTAACGAGCACCAACAATGCGGTGCCTACAAGCTACAGGGCGGTTAATATATTGGCAACAACCGCATGTTACAAGCCGTGCCTGTTCGCTCCGAAGCAGAACGTAATCACTTCTCTTGTGAGGTCGGCAATCGAGGGCTTCTAATACCCGATTTTCCCATATCCGCCTGAACGGATGTTGTAAGATATACAACAATAAGCTGGTCATGTCTACCGTTTCTCTGGATCTGTCTGTACGATCTGCTGTGCTGTTAAGGGAACCATCTCCTGGAAACCAAGAGCAATTATATCCGGACTAATGCAGTCTATGAGCAGCGAATGCATATGACGATGACTGCACATACTCAGCCTTGACTTGAAAATAACCAGTCACTAAAACGTATCCACAAAAAACAAAGACCGCTCACGTTCGGGCGGAAATATCCATGGGAGCAACGATTCTGATGGCAGCTGCGAGAATTTGGTCACCCGGCCAAGAAACTTGAAAATGAAAACTGACTCTTCCATTGAGATTCCAAGTACCGGCAAACACGATACATTGACGTGTGGTGGAATATTCAGAGGCCCTGGGAGGTGTTAACTACTGAGCATCCTGATATTCGAAAAGGCGAACCTTTGCTCCAACGCAGCCTGCACGGAGTCATGTATCGGGTCGAAAATCGTTACTGGCCGTTGACTGTTCAGATTCCCCTTATGGAACTTTTATGAGACGGAACAACCGGACCCGATTCTTTTGTCAACGCACAAGAAACATGTCAATGGCGATCTGTTTGCCTTTGTCTTGAAAGTTATTGATATAGGCTCTAGAGACACTTTTGGTTGCGTCTGAGAGCACACCTAATGAAGCAATTAGCTGATATGGTGACAAAAGGTCGCTTAAATTTACCAGCCAATGTTCGTCTACCGCTCCGAGTGTAGCTTGTGTTCAAAGCACCAGTGCCCACGTAAATTTTTGATAGAGCGTCACCATTTTCCGCCCATAATTCACGATGGTGGGACCATATAGTATTGGAATGAACCCATTCCCGATGTATGAGAATTAGACACTGTTCCAATGTTGTCCGGGAAAGAATATCTTGCACAAAATTCGTGCGATCAAGACAGTCAAGGCAATTAGTTCTGAAGATCCCTCGCTGCTCTGTGATGATTTCATTGCTTGTTGCATCGCACAAGGAAAATCCGAACTTGTCGACGGCGTCGGAAATGTCTTCTTGTCGCCTTGAAATGGATCAGAAGAATTAAAACCAGTTGGTTTGATTACTTACCGTAGATCCCTGATAACACTATCGTGCCCTCCCAATCGCACTGCATTATGGAAATCAAAATGAGTGATGCTAAGATCGTCCGGGTAGTCAGAGCGAGTGGTTTGAAAGTGGCGATCGTAGGTGGTGGTAAGAAGCGATTCGCTCTCTTTCGATCCAAGTAAGTTGATCGCATGTATTGTTCCGTACTCTTTCATTAATTGCATGAAGTGTCTCTCAAATGCCGGTTGGGACGCATGAGGCCGCGTAATCTGAATGCGTTGGCCAAATGTTTGAAGACCCTGCTGCTCCCAAAACACTAAATTACTGGCTGTTAGCTATCCCTCCCCCGATCCAAGGTAATGAATTGCACATACACGGAACGCTTCCCCGGACCTGCACATAGCTGACGCAGTGCTGTTCGGTACTCAAAATGACTTCCGTCTATGGAAAATTAAACTATATATGACGCGTGAAAAAAGCAAGTTAACCTCGACAAAATTGGCACAATTCCCGTCGTCGTCAACTCCACGTGTGTTGAATCTTGTTCCAGCCCGTCTCCATCCCAATCGAGATATGAGAGAGAGAGTCACGAGCGCGGGCATGCCGTTAGTAGGGGGTGCGGGCAATGACATTGTGGACACGCCAACGTAGCCTTGAATAGCCAGTATCTGCATGTCCGCCAGCATATTTCACGTTTAGAGGCGGGAACTGCGGGAAAAGACCTACAATGAATTGACATCGATCTAGATCCTCGCGTTCCAGTTGATCTAAGCGTTCCCTGAAATTAAGCAGACTCCGAATAATGTACTCATTCCAGACAAATCGCTCGTCCAATATGCTTGGATCATGGCTAGACGACCGGTCCCTGGACAATCTCACCGATAGTCGCGAGGAAAGGTCCCACTGTGGCTCCAAAGCGTAGTAAAACGACCCGGACGACAAGATCTTTGTTAACGGCATGCATGGATGTTCGAAGAGCGGCGTTCCTGAGGGTGAGTAACCATCACGATATAAGGCGGTGTCGGCCGATTCAGATCCAAGAAGCATTTCTGAACTGGCGGAGATGTCGTCCCAGGCTGAAGAAGTCAGGCTGTAGAAGCTGACTTCGTGGATTTTGACGACAGACTCCGGGGAAGGTGCTGGAGGCCTGGTATTGCCAACCTCGGTTGCAGATGTTACGAGCGCAAGAAAAATATCTCAAATACCGAGGTATGTTAGGCTAGAAGGTAACTGTGGATCAAATAGCACACCGTTTTCGACAGAGATAAGGCCCAGACATCCTTTGACTACCCTGTTCGTTAGGCGAACGAGGGACGTGAGATCAACCTGGCTGGCTGGCAGGAATTCAACGACGGCCTGAGAAGGGTTTTCTCCGGCTCTGAATACCAAAACTCGGTCCGGTCGGCCCAACTTTTCATCGTGGTGACTTGTTGCTAGGTATAGTACTCTGGGATTGCTAGCAAGGTACAAGTACATGGAATAGGAGAAGAGGAGGCTGAGTTGGGTAATCTCATCATATGTTTGGCATCATGCGATTGATCTAAACAAAGTGTAGACTACGACAGAAAACCTCGAACTGCTCCCCCAACGTTGAGGACGTCTAGTCTGCAACAGACATTAAAACATTAAACGTTTGAGATAATTGTGCACGTACAGAAATGTGTCGTGTCCCCAAACACCACCTAGTTCATAATAGCTCACCGACTGATTGCCAGCAAGCCGAAGAGCAGTGGCGACCTCTCTCTGCTGCTCAACGGTGAAGAGGATATCGCTTTGCACGCCTAACACCAATGTTGGTATGTGGGCGAGGGGTGTCATGCCTTCTGCAAGGGCGGATAGATGGGGAGCAGGATTCACAGGGGGAGGATGCGATTTGGAATGAGACGTTCCGTGTGGCAGGCCGGCGGAAGGGTGACTACGCAATGCATGACTTGACGGCTTCAGGTTCAGTTCGTCAAGGACGTGTTGAGTCATATCAAAAAGATCCATGGCCTTGGAAATGTATATGAGAGAGTTTGCATCATACTCTAAGCAGAACTGTTCCCCCTACACGTGTCGCCATCAGCAAGGCACATTCAACTCATTCAACTCACTGACCTGATGGTCAAGGTAGGTCTCAATGAGAAAATCGGGGCATAGTGCAGGGACACGCTTCTCAGATTGATCTAAATCTGGAAGGGGCCGAAGATGACGTCCAAAGCGTTGGTCCCACTCTGGACCTGAGCGGTAAGTGATCGTAGCAATTTCTGTTTGGACATCAAAGTAAAATCACGCCCGGTTCTCGGTTAACTTACGTCGAGCTAGCTTCATTCCCGTGTGAGGAGGTAAACCATCGTAGTAAAAGCCGTTGTTCCAGTTTGGATCAGCCATCAATACTGAATGAACGTTTCGACGATGATTGGTTACACAAAACTATAGACGCACCACTTCTCTGAGCGTAACGCATCGCAATGCTCGCGGGGGTACTCCTTGCGGTGCCGCTGATACTGACTATCTTCCCTACGCGATCAGGGAACAACCAACCTGCGGCAAGGCTTTGCATTCCACCCATGGAGCTTCCCACACTCGCATATAGCTTATCTATTCCCAGGTAGTCCAGCAAGTGAAATTGCGCTCGTACCATATCGAAGATGGAGAGTATGGGGAAGCGAGTCGCCCATGGTTTTCCAGTCTCTGGTTCTATCGAAGAAGGCCCTGTTGAGCCGTAACAGCCGCCTAAGACGTTGGTGCATATGACGAAGAATTGGTTGGTGTCTATCGCCTTCCCTGGTCCAATAAACTTTTCCCACCAGCCAGGTGCTGGATTAGCCATGGTTGAAGCCGCATGGGACGACGCCGATAGACCGGTGTGTACAAGAATAACGTTATCATGAGCTGGTGAAAGGGTGCCCCAGGTTTCGTATGCAATGTCAAAGGAAGGAAGCGGTGTTGAATGGTAGGTAAGCGAAAAGGGTTGTGAATGGCGGTAAATACGATAAGTGGATGGTTTGGGACGCCCATATGGGGGTTCTGGCCCTGTATCAGCCTTTGATATCGGCTTTTGAGAAAGAGAAGCCTTCAGTCGTGATTCTCTTGCTGCGTGAGCGTCGACGCATGAAAATTTGATCTGAGTAGAGGACGCCCTGGATAACAGGTGTACCGGTAGCCGCCTTGGCCTGACAAAATGTTTAAAGGCTACCGAGAGAGACATTGAATGAGATTGCTTACCGGGCTCAGAGAATTTGCTCAGTAAATGCCAACGGATGACGTGCTTTGACCTCATTAGCCCCTAACCCTAACTTTGGGTATACAGAGCAGGTTGGTCGGGAATTGGTCGGGATTCAACAACAGTGAAGTGTCCTATATAAATGTCAGTGCGACACTCATCCTCAGGCAAAATGTGTATCAATATATATGAAACGATAGACAGTATTAATACACGTACTAGAATTCCAGTGTCCCACATAAGAATACGTTTTCCTTGAGATTTCTCCAGGCTGGGGCGTGGTGTACCTAACACGTGTGTATCGTGCGCTGGCTTTTCTATTTCTCACAGTTCGCTCTTAGTCTTCAGGATTACTGGGAATCAGGTTGGTCGCCATTCTGGTCCCGTCACACAGTGAACATTAACGCTCGGTACGTTTATACAGGTTCTGCCGGATCATGCCGGGGTGCAGTTGTCGTTAAATCACTGATCCAGAGAACAAAATGTCGGAGCAACAAACCCAAGAACGGCAGTCTAGAAAGCCCAAGCCCGAGAACAGAGTCAGTACAGCCTTTGCTTTATCCCCGCAAATGCCTGACTGTTCGCATGTCACACAGTTCTATAACTTCTTGTCAAGATCCCGATCACGCTCTCGTACAAAGGACGCGCGAATTGACGGCCCAGCTTCTTCTCGTGATACACCAAGCAATACGGTATTGCCCAATTCTAAACCGCCAGCACGTATTACTTCTCGCCCAATCTCTACCACGACAACGGCCACCAACGCAACCGTGGTCCCAAGTACTCCAAAGGCAACAAGGGCTCGACTTGCTCCCATACCCCAGTCATCCGAAGTTATCGGTCCCGATCAGCAGATACCCCCAGGGTCATCCATTCCGAAACTACCAGGCACTCGTAGAAAATTGCATAACTTATTTGGAATCCATCTAGTCGGTCAAAAAAAGCCATCCTTTGGCGCTGCCATCTCACAACCAGGCAGTTCGCGATCATCTTTAGACGTTCCACCTATGCCTACGCAAGCAGCTAGCCTTAGACCAAACTCCAGGCACAAGGGGGCTCCTTCACGATCTCACAGCCCAGGTTTTGCCGCAAAAGTGGGGCACAAGGCAACAACATCGTTGACAGACATTTCCAACGTTCAATGTCCCGCACCTTCCAACATGTTTCACAGACTCTTTTCCGGTACGGAGCCTTTGCCGTTATTGTGTCTCATCGACACTGAGCAACTAATATACCAGGATCAAAAGGAGCGCAGCCTGACACCGTTCCCCCAGTCTCTGTCTCTGCACCTATTAGACGCCCGTCCCAGCACAGGTCGACAAAATCGGACGGGAAACTCCATTTGACAGATAAGCCTCTGCCTGAGCTCGGATCTACTACTTCTGTTCCCGGGCCATTCATGCCGCCTCCTCCTCATATAATATATACACCCGCAACTCCTGAACGACCAACAAGCAGTTCGTCCCCATGTCATGGTGTCAAGAAAGTCTCCCTGCGCTTGAGTAAGAGAAGCCGCTCCACCGATGCTAAAGGGAAAGAAAGGGAAGTACACCAACATCCAACCAAAGGTGATCCAACGACAAGACCCGGCAAACGCGGTGTTTTCGATTTCGAAAATCCACCATGGAATGTCGGAACTTTTTCCGTCCAACGAAGCGACAGTGGTGGGACGGATGACTTCTCGAGGATGAGTGCATGGAATCGGCACACGGATCGTGCAATACCGGAACGGGACAGCACATTTGGACCAGGTTTAGCTGGATTGGGAACAATACAAAGGGAAATGTCGCTCAGACGTGGAAAGGAGTGGGAAGAGCAACTTCGGGTCAGGGAAGTGGAGCGAAAAAAGCTCATTCAAGAGCAACGGAAACAGAGGCATGAGCAATCATCGTCCCAAAATACTCCCCCGGCCGAAACCGACCATGCAGGCGGTTCCACTTCTACAGTAGGCACTGGACATTCTACAGGAGGCACTGGACATTCTACAGGAGGCACTGGACACTCTTCCAGTTGGGGCAAAGCTGCGGGCAAAAGGGCCGCAATGAGCGTGAAGACAGGCAGTGGTTCAGGTCTCCCCAAAATGACGAACCTCACTCACCATCCTGCATTTGATTTTGAGCCGCCAGTACCATCGTCCAGTTCTTGGAGCACAAGCAGCCTCGGAATGCCTAATAATATCCCGCCATCATCAGGCGAGAAACGGAGTACTGGCAAGTGGCAACAGAAACCTCGTTTAAGTGAGGAACGACATCCTTCACCCGCTCCCTCTCCTGCCCCCATAGGGCACCGGTCTGCATTGAAAGGACGTTCACTAGATCTTGGGCTAGGTCTTGCATGGGCGCCTTCGACTGTGAGAGAGGAGGCGCTGTTGCCATTGCTCAACATTGGGAGGTCATTTAGTCACTCTTCGTCAGCGAGCGAGTCTCATAATACTGGCAAATCAACTGCTTCATCCAATGGAGCCAAAGCGGGAAATGAAGGCGTGTCGCAACTTGGAAAAGAGGTTGCTGCTGTTTTCAAAAGTACGTTGGACCGTGATGGATTTGCCAATTTTAAGAGATGTAAGCCTTACCCTTGTGCTTTTGCCCCAGTCTGATCTTTTTTTTTTTTTTGCAGATGTTCATCAGTTCGACGCTCATGAGATTCCCTTTGATGGCCCTACGGGTATCATCTCGCGTGTCGAACAACTTCTTGGGGAGTCGTCGACTCTCAAGCAGCACGAAAAGAGAGAACTAATGGATCAGCTGGTTCGGATAATACTCCGGAATGCATGAAATGTCGCTCTTTGACCCCCCTTCATTCGTTTCTGGTATGTTTGGTTTTGTTCAAGTTTTGGATCTACGGCTAGACTTCTTTGACTGCCACGACTTCGTTTCTTGTGTCCACACTATTTGATCGTTCAAGAAATGTCGCGATCGTGTATATCTTATCCCATCATTTGTGACGTCTTGCGCTTTGGAAGTTTACGATTACGACCCCCCATACCTTAACGACTTTGTTCTGTAATGTAATATCGATTCAAGACTGTTAATACAGATATAGAGTCTATAATGAAACACAGTTTGCTATGTCGCTGGTCTCAAAGCCCTTAATCGTTCCGCTAACTTCGCATCCTCCTCTTTGACCGCCTCTTTGGCACTGAGCTCCGGTACAGCTGCCAGCGACTTGTCTGCGAGATCATGCTGTAACTCAATGTTCGCTTCCTCCGCCGTTTGGCGCAGTAGTTGATCAATTTGATCTTGAGGCGTCGAGACCGCGGTTGTAGATGACATAGCGTCTTCCATATAGGATGTCTGTACATCAAGGTCGGAAAACTGTGTTTCAAACTTGTCCATAACCACCGATATCTACGACTTATGAGCACCAGACAATGTCAGCAAGTAACCATGACATACTCGTTCGAGGTTCATGCTCTCCATTGCCTTGTCCATCCCTTTGACTACAGATGACATATTTCCAGTAACTTGGCGCATAGTCACTGCAGTCTCGACCCTGCTTGCGACTGCATCTATTCTGCTTGATAAGCGCAGAAGGTTCAGGGCTTCAGACTTCTTCCGTATGGCATTTGCTGCGTATATCCGAGCGCCATCGTTGTTGCCCTGCTGAAGCGCCTAGTACACAGTAGTGAGGAAGAGTAAAGAAAATAGATGAACTCAGCACTATACCTTCTTCAGACGAGCCTTCTCAGAAGTCTCATCCTTCTGAGCTTTCTTTGCTTGCCGACCGAGTGTCTTGGCAGTGAACTGGCCGCCATGTCAGTAAGCCACAATCTAAGTGAGCAAAACTATACTCACTTTGAGCTGAAAGAGTGTTTCTATTCAATGTCAGCTTCTATTTGACAATACTTAGCTGAATACTCACTCTCTAGATTGCTCATTGCTGGGACTGCTGAGAATGGCCGCACAGTCAATGATATGATTCGCCATGCGAATGCCACGTGCGACTGCTTTTTCAGGAAATAATCGCCAGGTTCTCCTCCTATGCATTGAGATGGGATTGCTTTATTATATCAGGTACGCCCTTATCATTTTCAAAGTATACGCGGCTAATCTACCTTACATATTAGTTATGTAGCTGTTGTCGCTGCGTTTGCGTTCGTGACTTTGTCGTTAGGTCAGTTATACATTCTCCACCAGTACATATACGTGTTTACCAGGGTTCAGCGAGCGGTCTTTTATACGTCTCTGAACTGATTGAGGAGCACTCCCGACTTGCAAAGATAGTTGGTCAACGGGGCTTATACGTCAGTTAAACCTTCTTTACCTTGTTACGGCTACTCACCATCATGTCGCAGTGTGTAATCCTTCTCCATGCTCTACTCTATTTCTTCGACTCTCTCCCCCTGGCACAAACCGCGTTCTCCATATTCTGCCATATAGTATACTTGCAAAACTTTTCGGTCTCATGGCCTGTCATCTCCCTCTCGTCAATATCGTTCCTGGCCTCCTGCGTCCTGGTCCTAGTCGACCACTTCACGTGGTTTTTCTACTTTGCAAGGATTACTCAAGACTCAAGGCATCTCAGGTCATATCGGGGACCTACTTCAGAACCTCCAGGCTTTACGGAGATCGCGTCCTTCTTTGCTATATGCGTCTGGCTTGTGCCTCTATTCCTGTTCCTTAGCTTGAGCGCCAATGACAACACTTTGCCCATGTCAACAGGTAAATGATACCGAGGTTTGCTTTGAGAACAATTGGCTGATAGATGACCCAGTTGATCCGGGAACGCCCGCTGCTAGTGGTCCTGGATTCCCTCAAGCCGCTCAGGCTAGAGTCTCCTTGATCAGATCCATATTTTCACTTTTCTCATTTGATATGGTCCCCCGCGTTCGTTCAAAAGCGCACTATAAATCGAATTCTGAGGGCCTCATAGCACCTCGCTCACCCGCAATTCACCAATCTCCCATACCTGCCCCACCGTCCCCAATGCTAGGAAATTCGCCTAGGATGGGTCCACCTCAATCGCCTATGTTGAATCGCTACAATACCGTGACGCCGCCTCGATCTCCTGGTCCTCGCGCGGTCCGGCTAGAAGAGCTTGATGGCTTTTCGTTGGGAACCCCGCCGAGCAGAAGACCCACTAAGCTTGTTCGGAGGCAGACAAGTGATGTAGCTGGAGCAGATAGAACATCTCTGATACAAACGATAGGCCCAGACGATGTCAAGGAACAATAGAGCGTATCGAAGTCTTTACGGCAGATCGCCTCCACGATTAAGCATGCATGATGACTCCGTTATAATAATACTCGCTTTTACTTCACAAAAAGTACGATCCTACACAATTAAGCACTTGTTTTGACCGCCTCTTGTTGTTTGGGCTAGAAGGGAGTTAGAAAGGTACGCGCAGCTTAACAGAGTCTAAAAGTGCGAACCTCTTCGACTTCAACTGGCGGTTCGTCCACGAAATCGGGGACTTTATTGAGATCGGCGAGGTATGAGGTCCCTTCCTCCTCTGCTTCTAGAGCCAGGGCGTCAAGTTCTAAACATATTGTCATGAGCTACTCAAACCACTGTGCGTAGAGACATTACCCGCTTCCAAGTCTTCCTCGTCAAGCTCATCTGGTACCGCGTATGATCTCGAAAGAGATTCCTGAATCTCGTTCGCTTGTTCCACCATATCTTCCATATCATAATGCATTTGCTGCCTCGTGTCAGCCCGCTGGAAACTGATCTTCTTCTCTCATACCTCTATCTTGTCAATATCAACCTTGCCATACTGCTTGCGCAGTTCCTTATTTGCTCGCTGCATTGCGTCGAGCGTTGTCATTGTATTTCGCATGTTTTCAGTAACCAATGCAGTTGACTCCATGTTGAAGACTTGCTGATTTAGCTGGGCAAGTTGTGACTCATACATTTTCCTCTGCTTTAGCGTCCGCAGCGCTCGCTGCTGGATTGCATTCTATCGACAATTCTCTGAGAGAAAAGTCTTGGCGTGCTTTAGACATGGTATACCTTTCCAGGCCCATTCCTCAATTTGCTCATTTGTTCTTTGTATCTGGCAAGCTCGCCGTCCAGCTTCTTGATCTTGACCTCAATAGATCCCACGCGGTTATCTGTCTGGTTAATCGCGCTCAATTGTTGCACGTTCCCACATGGTGGACAGACAGACCGATGTAATAGCATCCTGTAGAGTGGGCTGCGGCTTGCGGCTTGCAGAAGCACCGAAAATGCGATTCATCACAGGTGATATAGTATTAGGATAGAGCCTAGAGGAGAATAATTACGGTTGCCTATTTCAGGAGTAGCATGCACTATTTTCCCACACACTTCGAGTCTCTGACCTCCCACTCCCCATACATTCCGAGTCCAAGTATACCCTATACACGAACGAATGCAACCAATCAGCCAAGCTAAATGTAACAAAGGAGCGTAAACCAAACCTTGACACAGCTCGTTGGTTTATCATACGTCACTCCATTGATGGTTGCAGGCGTCGTGGAGCACATAATATTAATGTCTTCTCCCTTGATGTTCGAGAATCGTGAAGATATGCGCTTCGTAGCCACATCAATGACTCTACCGAAAGTGGTCAAAGTCACACATACCCGGTACCCCTTCGCTATACAACCCTGTCTTCAAGTTCAGTTTGAAAAACGGAATTTATATCAAGTCAGCGCTTGCCTTGTCCTTGAGCTTCGTCCATGACGTTGTACAGTTCGTTCTCTCGGACTTGACTAGCCAGTGGCAAAGAACTTTACTAGAGTGATCCTTCACATCGATCTCAGCGTGCAAAGAAAATGGGAACTCCGACTGCACCCACGTTTCGTTCGCACCGTTCTGGCCTGTCATAGACTCGACCGTAGATCTGTATTTGTGTCGTGTCGCAGAAGTCTGCCCAATTGGAAAACAATGTTGTATCCAAAAGCTGCGCCGAATATTCTCTGGTGCCGAATCCTACACAGCGATCGCCTGGCCTTAATTCACCCCACACGACGCTAGGAGTAGCCTTCTTGCCCCAATATCCCTGGCTCGGCTGCAAATTATCATAATGCATCAGCTTGTGGCCGTTTGCTAGCCAACTCGTCACAAAAGAAAGAAATCTGCATACTGCAGTTCCCATTTTGATTGTCATCGTGTGCATATAGCAAAATACGGGGATTATTGCGCAAAAAATGATAAAGAAAAGCACAGGCAGCTTTTTCCCTCCTTGTTCTTCTCCGAGGGAAACTGTGATCAAGTGGGAATGTTCGCTCGCGTAACTTGGTGAAAAAAGACTTATTTCATAAATTTTGCAAGCGGGGCAACACTAGTCTCTTACCTTGTGGCATAGTTCGGTATATGATAAGTGTGGCTGCCTGTTCTAAAAAGCTTATTCGTAAACAGGTGCACCATATGTTGTGTCATGCTCTTACCCACTGTCCCCAGAATTACTCGCATTTGACCCATTGAAAGCAAAGGTAGAAACAGGACTGAGAGTGGGTCAGACTGCATTCGTTCTTAAGGTGAGCAGGAACATACTCCCGGATAGGTTTTCTTTGAGTCATAGCGTTATGCATTTGCGTTTCAACCATGATGGCCTTTATCAAGTCGTGAAGTCAACAAGTGGAGCCGTAAAAGTGGCAGAGAACAGTGATCCTCCTGGATTGATGGCTCATGATCAGAAGAAAATTCTCCGCTTCTTCTGTCATTCATGAGGCGCGATCGACCCTTTTGGTGAACGTCTGGTCTCTCGTGAGTTACCCTTCATTGCTATGGCCCATATTCTTCTCCTAAACCTGTTATTCGTTTGTCTTTCGACTACGTAGATTGTCAAAAACTAGCCTCAAAGCAATTTAATTTGGGTTCCACGGGCAATATGTGTCGGCTATATTATTGACAGCACGTACACTCGTGGTCTTCTCGGATGATATGCTGTGTCTACCACGATGTCAGGACTAACTCGGTGCGACAAGATAACTACGATTCGATGGACTCGGAAATATTCGCCAAGTGCAAGGCGGACCTGTTTGCCACTCCTGCTTGGTCAGAATCGGTTTTGGGACTACAGTGGCTTTGGTGTTATCGAACGAACACGTCAACGGTCCGATTCGATCATATATTTATGTTCTTCCGTGTGGCGTTATAATGACCTGCCTGCTTCTGTGCGCCTCGCAGCTCTTAGATTTTGAAATTGGGTGCAGGGTTCGCGAGGAATTGCTCAGATCATATCCCTAATGGATCTTAACATGAGAGGGATGACTTCATGCTGTCAGGCGATATTCGCTAGCTAGGCACATGCTAAGTAAGATCCCGTGCACAGATGCTTATCTACTCTAAAGGTCCGATGGACGGTATTATACTATGTATGTATGTAGCAAGTATACTAGTTATCTTGTAATAAATAGGTTTGGTTTCTCTCTTCATTCCTTCTTCCTGAACAAACCGAGGGTATGCTGTCCGCCACAGGACACTGAAGCGGCGAACCACTTGCCACCCTCTTTGCGCACCAACTGTCTTGGCGTCTTGATCTCTTCGTCAGCGACTCCAAGCTCGCCCTGCAGTCCCTGTCCCCAAGAGTACAACGCGCCACCCTGCGTCGCTGCCATGTTGCAATGTGTCCCTGCAGCGATATGTACAACGGGATCTGTGGGGTCAGGGAGATTGACTAGGACAGGTTCGTCGATGAAGTCGCGATCACCGCGATCTGCTAGTGCGGGGTGATCGTCGTCGAGACCAAGTTGACCACCGTCACATCTTCCACATGCATAGACTCTGCCTCTCTCGGTGCGGAATATGGTATGGTGGTTGCCTCCTGTTATTTGCACTATCTTGTCATCGTCAAGCTCGTCTTTGCTCAGGGATCTGACGATCTTTGGAAGTTGCACAACGTCATCATCTGTTGATGAATGACCTGTCCCAGTCTGACCTGTAGCATTCAGGCCCCAGGCCCATACAGTACCGCTTTCGTCAACGGCGAAAGAATGGTAGGCACCTGCGCCAATAGCGACCGCTCTTCGGCTACGGTTTCCAAGCGTGACTTTTTCAGGCACAGTACCGTGAATCTTGCGCCTATCGAGTACTTTACGACCCAACTGGGATTGTTCACCCGCTCCCCAAGTGAAAATGTTCCCGTGGGTAGTCAGTACAACCAGGTGATTGCCACCTGCAACAACAGATGACACTTTCTCGTAATCGCCAGGTTTATGGCTGAGCTTGAGGAGGGATACTGGAATAAATTGCTGATGAAGATCCTTCGAGAATCCCAGAGCACCTTCGTTTACCTAAGTAGGATAGTAAGCCATGTAAGATAATGATTTCTAGGGAATTAACAAAAAACATACACGGAATGAACCCCAGACTCTGAGTTCGCCTTCTGAGCTAACAGCTGCGCTGATAGAGTCACCGGCTGTCACCTGAACGGCTCGGAAATTTTCGTCAACAAGTGACTTGATCGGATGCGGTATGGTTGTGAGCAGATCAACATCCTGAAATTTGCCTGGATTCTCTGGATCAGGTATGTTTTCAGTGGCTCGCCCTAAAGCAGCATTATCATTCGTGCCACAGGACCACACCTATATCAACTGGTGAGGACAGGCTCATATCCCAATTGCTGACTCACTGTGCCCTTTTCATCTATGAAGAGAGTGTGAAGACCACCGGCCTCCACGGTTTCCAGTCCAGCACCTGATTCACCGAAGGTACCAGCCGCAATTTGTTCTTCCACCCACGCATTTCTGGTCATTTTATCCTTTTCACCAAGGTGGTCTGGACCCATGCCGAACTGGCCAAAGTTACCCGCACCCCAGACGAAAAGCTGCAAAGGAGGCCTTGATTTCGGGGGTGGCGTAGGCAGAGGGTTAAAATACGGCATTTGCTGCGGTATGGGTGCAGGAGGGTTCGGTGAAGGTTTCGTTATTGGCTTCTTGATCGTTGCCAGTGCAGGTTTTTCAGCTGCTGCGGCTTTTGTTCTGGAAGTTGGTCTGGTGACTTTTACAGGAGCCTCATTTTCAGATTTTTTAGAGGTCCTCGAACGTTTCGCTGGTGGCAGACCTTCTTGCTCTGAGGAGATAACCCGCTTCCGTGCTGGGATGCTGCGAGATCGGGTGCGGGACTTATCAACAGGCTTCGTTGCAGGCTGAGGAGATGGTTTAGCTGAGGCAGCGCGTGCTGAACGCCTTAGAGGCATGATGAGTGAGGACGATGATGAGAGAATTGAGTCAACAACCCAGTTGCCACTTGGTCCAAGCGCCTTTGCACGTGACACGCGCGTTGTTGTGGAACGTTTGTCAGGTTTGTGACCAATTCAAGTCCGGTCGCAATTCGGGTCGCAGAATTCTGATCTCCAGTCCTAGTCAACGTTCAACACGTTCAACAACGATTGCGACAGATTTCCATGTGTGTATGATATCGAATAGAGTACAGTACGGTTTCTAACTATAAGGTGTGGGAACAAGTGGCATTTATCAGTGCTCTCACGTTATCTACTTTCCACACGGAGCTCCGACTCGGATCCCTCTCATAGCTGAACCCAGTCTACGAAACCGAATGGACGAGAAGGCAAAGACCGGCCTACCTGTCGTTGTCACGACTTCAGCACCAACGTACCGCAAAAGGCGCAGCTTGAAGTCGCTAGTGCGCTGCGTTGTCGTATTGACCGTACTTGGAGGATACCTTACCTTTTATCGTTACCATAAATATGGCAAACCCCCTCATCCGTCTCTGAAGGAGAGAGAGAAAGTATTCTTGTGCGTTCCCCTGACGTTTCATTTTCACATAAGACATGTAATTCACTCTCCCCTTAGATCTGTGCCAAATCCAGAGAGTGCTTTGGCTGCGTCAAGGGAGTACGCTACCCACCCTCATCTTGCTGGATCCGATACAGACTTCGAAGATGCAAAGACCATTCTGAGCCTTTTCCAACGGGAATTCGGCATCGAACCTCCATCTACTGCTCCCATCTTTCCTGCAGGAAGCTCTGAATCTCGCAATGCAACTCTTCTCCTGACCACCAAGGATGCACCAACAAGTCCCACCGCCTGGGTAGACATTTATTACCCTGTGTTGAACACTGCACTCGAGAGAAGTCTGGACATTTTGAGCGCCGAGGGCCAAGTTCTGTGGTCGGCAAACGTAGAAGAAGATGGTGACCCTCTCGATAAAGAAGCCCACCGCTATAAGGACGCAGTTCCTGCCTGGCATGGATTAAGCACAGACGGCGACGTAACTGGCCAATTAGTCTATGCTAACTATGGCAAGAAAGAGGTGAGTAGGAATCCGTCATGACCAACAATACTCCCCCTTACAAGAGAAGGACTATGATTATCTTGATTCGATAGGCGTCAATTTGACCGGAAAGGTTGTTCTTACCCGTTACGGCGAGATATTTCGTGGTCTGAAAGTAATTATGATGGATGATTAGAACTGTCGTTTGTCTGACGATTTCAAAGATCAAAGGCGCGGAGGAGCGAGGTGCCGTTGGTGTTCTCATATATTCTGACCCCCGCGATGACGGATTTGTTACGTCCTCAAACGGCTACACGTCTTATCCTCACGGACCTGCCCGTAACCCGAACGCTGTGCAGAGGGGGAGCGTGCAGTATCTCTCCAAGTACCCTGGAGACCCAACAACCCCCGGATATCCTGCCTACAAGGACGCGGAACGGCAAGCTGCGTCAAACATTCCGAATATACCCAGTCTTCCTATCTCGTGGAGTAATGCCCAACGCCTATTGAAAGAGATTGGTGAGATCCACCAGCTGGAGGCGAACGGCATGCGGTTGCTCAGCGGACAAGTCAGTGAGAACAAAGTCCGATTGGTCAATCATGGCAAGTAGCGCTTTACAGCAATGTGGCCATCTTTTAAACATGTGTTGCAGTTGACACGAAAGTGACACCCATATGGAACACTATGGCCGCTATTCCTGGTCATATTAAGGATGAAGTTGTGATTCTCGGCAATCATCGCGATGGTGCGTTGGGTCATTGTTCCAAGATTTTACAATCAGCCCCCTGAGTCACCAACAGCTTGGGTGATGGGAGCCGCAGACCCGACAAGCGGGACCGTTTCGCTTCATGAGATTATCAAGGGTTTCGGTACATTGCTGAGAACCGGCTGGAAACCTCTCAGGACAGGTGCGTTCCAGCAATGATACGATCAACAATATGTTCACTCCATTGCAGTCGTCTTTGCCAGCTGGGATGGGGAGGAGGTAATTATAGACCCCCTTACCGTTTGAACTTTTGACGGAGTAGTCAATAGTATGGCCTTATTGGCAGCACCGAGTGGGGCGAAGATTTCGCATCCTGGATACCTGGCCACGTTGTTACCTACCTGAACATCGATGTGTCCGTCTCCGGCTCACGCTTTAACTTGGGTGGCTCACCATCGTTAGCACACTTGATGAGGCAGAGTGCCTTGGACGTCCCTCACCCAACCCAGGCAGGGAAGACTTTGTGGGACGCGACAGACGATGAAGGACCATTCACAATGGGCCACGAAGTAGACCAGGAGTTTATGGTTTCTTACGAGAAAGCCGAAACTGCACGCCGTGCATCGAAGACTGGTGTACTTCCGCTGGGAAGCGGAAGCGATTACACAGTGTTTTTGCAGAGACTCGGGGTATTGATATCCCTGCTTTTCCAGCGAAAGCTACGAACTAACGGTTTGGCAGGTAGCAAGCACCGACGAAGGTTTTGGGTTTACCAACACTGACGCTATATACCATTATCATTCGATCTACGATAGTCAATATTGGCAAGAAATCTTTGGTGACCCAGGATTTCACCGTCACGTAAGTAGTGAATTTATCTTACATCTACTGTACCTCACGCAAGTCAAAGGTTGCCGTCGCACAACACCTTGGACTGGTTGGCTTACGAGTCATTGACTCAATCATCCTGCCCCTCAACACTACTCAGTATGCACTGGAGCTGGATCAATATCTTGACAAGTAGGGTTAACTCCATCGTTTGAGCTTCTGTACTGATAAGTTGGTCTCAGAGTAGAGGAACTATCGCAAGATTTGCCTATCGTCACCGACTTTGGAAGTCTCCGCAAGTCCATAAAAGATTTACAAGCAGCCAGCTTCAAGTTGGACGGAGAGAAAGTCGCCGCGGAGAAGCTGCTCCGAAAGTTGCTTCACAAACTCCTCAAGAAGCATCGTTCTCATCGCTGCACCAAGCTCGTGAACAGGGTCAAAAATCTGTTGAATATCTCCCCTGATCGCCGAGATACGGAAGCTTCATCCACGGATATCATTGACCATGTATGGGGCAGAATTTATTCAGATATACTAGCCAAACAGGACGAGGACATTAATGGAAGACCACCGCACTGGCAGGAGTTTATCAAAGCAGTCAAACGCGTGCGCGAAGTGAACAAGAGGCTCATTGCATTTGAACGAGGGTTCATTTCCGAAGATGGGATCAAAGACAGGGAATGGTACAGGCACCTTGGCGTTGCACCTGGAAAATGGCTAGGTTGTTATCCATCATTCTATCGTATCAGCTTATCACTAACGGCGCCTCTAGGTTATGGAGCAACGACATTACCGGGTCTCACCGAATCATTGACAATTGAGAAGAATGGCACAATGGCTCAGTATGAGGCGGACCGTCTCATCCAGCTCCTCGATGAACTTAGCCGCACCATACAACTTTAACTCAAAACGATGTATTTCATGAAATAGAACCTTTGATCTTGGTTATTAATTGCTTACGTATCTACTGAAGATCTCCCAGAACTAACTCGGCTTCTTGTTTCTCCACCTCTTTGCATGGATGAGAGAGGAGAAGCGGCGTGTAACCCCGACTCGTTTTGCAACTGTGTTTCCACATCATCAAGTGAATTATGGCGTGACCACTGGACCATGTTGTCAAGGGGCTCCGCGGTGAGTTCTGTCCTAGGTTCTCCGCAAAGCTTGGGTGACTGTATCAGTCGAGACTGCCACGGTAACGATTTTCGTGACCATACCTCCGTGGATGGGAATGGATTTCGAAGTATGTTTGAATGTGCTAAAGAGATTGTATCCCAATTCCAGCTGCGGAGCGACGTTCGCCCGCCGAGATCCACCGACCTCAGTTTGTGCCCCAACTCTGCACGCAAGTTTAACGACCGTAACATTCCAATCGTGTACAACTTCCCGGTCTGGAGCACCAGTAAAATAACGACATGATCATATGCATACTAGGCATAAGTTAGCAAACTGGACTGTGTTTTATCGAGGTATGTCACTCACCGCCATAGCGCGGTACAGAGCAGTGGAAACCATAGTGAGAATGGATGGCAACGCTGCTGACTCCCAAGTGATCATGATGAGGCGATGAATAACTCGATCACTCTGTAGTGAGCCTGTTTTCGATCTCCAAAGAGCGATCACCACTAGCAAATGATACTGTCATTATGTCCTCGGAGAAGTGACTGTGAGTTACATACCAGTCACTGTTATACAGACATCAAGCACTAATGTCCCGGACATCCAGAGCGTGAATGCGCATATAGTCTAACATCACATCTTACCAAGCGCATGAAAAGAAAACCAATCCCACTCACAGAAGGAAGCAGGTTGCGGCTGACATTGAGGAGCTAACATGGATTGTTAGCCTCAATTGCCTTGAAGAGTCCAAACTTACGTCGTATGTAGTGGAATCCAACCCCTTGAACGCAATACCAATGACGACCGCCTATATACGTCCTTCTCAACGTTATCAATCATATTGAAGAACTAGCCTCACCAAGGAGATGTTGGCGACAAATGTCACCAATAGGAGGGCCGAAAGTGGGACAAGTATCCAACGCCGCTTTTCTGTCAACTAGGCGTATCGTTGAACACAAACGCCTTGGATGGACCAATGATGGCGACGTACGACCCAACAGCGGTCAATATAGAATGCTTGGCACATTGAACAGATGCAGCCATTAAGAAAGAAATCGCTCCACTGAATAGCACTCGTGGACTACAAAGCCTAAGCAACCTCCGAGCGTGTAAAGAAGGCTTACCCATATGCGATTATAAGCCAGTGATCGAAAGACCTTGTAGTCTTCCAATATGGTCTGCAATCTGTTGGCCAAAGGTGTTACGCAAAACGCCCATGCAGATATATGCGCCATTTACATTGAGAATAGCACAACGGTCGCTACGAACATGCGCTTTCGCCAAGCATCGCCTTTACAGTCGCTCCAGTACTGGCAGGCTTGGACAACCACGGTGCCCAGCAAGAAAGACTGGAACAATCCATCCAGCAGAAGGGCATTTATGAATGCCTGAGAGAGTGGTTGGCTCATTGGGGGCAAAAAGCAAACTAAATTACACATGATAATTATTGTAGATTATTCGTATGACGACATGGAGGGGGGGACGATCGTAGAAGAGAGGAGATCGTTTGTATACAAATGAGGCTTGTCAAACATCCCGACGCAAGGTTTCCCATGCATCCGCGTGTTCCGTTGTCAAGTGTTGAACTAGCTGTTCCTGCGTTGCTCCTATTAGTGGCTTGGGCGCATCTGATATTACACCAGTCTTGTATCGTATGCTGACACGTCCGGATTAGAACTTTTCCTCGAATGACGATGGATGCAAGGATACTTACTCGCATAATCGGCACACATGACATTCAGGATTCTCCATGCTGTTTTCCATCAGTTCAGATATACAACTGGCAATCGAGCGGAGCCCGTCGGAATCAACTTCGATCTCTTGGTCGCTTTCATCGTCCATACTTGTGTCCTGTACCTGTGCCGCTTCCGCGACCCGATCTTCCTCTCCTAGCCGAATCTTTTTCTTCGCCGACTCTGTATCAAGTAAATCCCCGCCGATATCTTCTCTCTCTCGCTTTATTTGGTCAAAAGCAATCCAAGGAGAAGATACAACCAAGGTCTCTTGGTTGCTACTGATGGGAGTTTGTATGCTTACTGAATCCGGAGGACTCAGCAACTCGTGTAGAACCGAGCTGGTTGGAGAGTAATGTTGGATATCACGTGCCGCAGGTGAAAGAGCCTGGTTTGCAACTTGCTGTGACGGCGGTATGGGCCCAGATTGCGATGGAGGCATTCGATTGGAATGAGGGCTATTAGGGAGAAGACCCCCCCAGCCCATTCCATCATACAGAAATTGGTCATTGTCAAGTGGAGGATTTTGTGGAGAGTTCGAAGTTCGATGAGGAACGGAGGAACCAAGAGTCTGGGCCGTAAGTCGGTATGGCTGGGTATTACTATTAGGTACAATAGGCGGCCTCGTCTGAGTTGAATCTCTCCTTAGTGATGTCGGAAAGTGTGCGGAATTCACTGGTGAGGTAGGCGATGTTTGAGAAGGGACACTTCGTGAAATATTGGGTATTACAGCACCCATCTGCTGTGGTGGAATCTGTGTTCAGTTGTCGTTACCCTCTGGGGGAAAAACATACCGTTGCTGTCGATACTGGACGATAGTCCATTCTCAAATTCTATACTTATCAGAACTACTATATATCAACGGACAGAAGACTTGGTGCTTACCGGCATTGGAGACGTTGTTGGTTGAGATGCATTTTGCTGAACTAGGGAGAAGATGAAGTAGATCTCAGATAAAAAACGATGGCAACATACAAAAAGTAGGACCCGCAATTTGTTGATGTGTCCCCATCGATGGAGGATGGCTGGGAGGATATCCATGAGGTACCCTTTGACTTATTGGAGCGTGTTGTCGGGGATCTTGACCAGGCAATGCAATGTTCTGGTGGGACGACCTGGGGAGTTTACCATTGTCGTGGAAGGCATTTGGTTGAACCCCCTGCTGATGGTGGTGAATCGTGCGTATTGCGGTGTGATGCATGGAAGAAAATTGTTGATTATCAGTGAGCAGTTGCTGATGAGCAGGATTGTGGTAATTTGTCGAAGAAACGGCCACCAGTGCCTCGTTCATTCTCCTCAATTCTGCATTTTGGATGCTCAGCGTCTTTACTTGTTCTTCCAGCATGGCGATCCTATTAGCATTGTCCGGTGTGGCGGTGGCAACTGTCTTTATATGCTCTTCCTGGCGTCGAGTGTATTGCGCAAGAGCCCGATTGTCTTGAAAAAGCCTAACATTTTCCTCCCTCCACTTGTTGTTAGCATGCTCAAGCTCGCGAAACTTCCTTAGCAAAGAGGGAAAATAGCCAAGTTCCGATATGCATCCGTTCGCCGTGTCTGAAAGAATGCCGACGATTTTAGCGCGCAGATCGGTGGAGCGATCTTCCGACTGGACGCTGAAGGGATTTAGTACTTGCTGTCAACTAAACGAACTACGCGCCTACCTTGTGCCAACGACGGGTTGGTTCATGGCCGCCGCGCTGACTGATGTTTGTCCTGAAACGATATTTTTACCCAATTGGGTCGGAGATATTAACCCAAGCTCTGGCATTGGGTAATACCGAAATGGTGATTGTGGATGTCATCAAAGTACATTAGTGATCTTGGCGGCACACCATTAACTTAAATATATGTACTGCCACATATGACGGAAGCATCAGGAATAGCAACCTATCAACGCTTCACTCTTGTGAAGTGAACTAATGGCCATAGTAGCGAACGTGCTGTACATGTACTATGACCGAGAGCTAAAGCGATAGTCACCTTGGCCGTCTAGCGCATCGTGTAAGCAGAGGAACTGCCCTCAGTAAGCAGGTCAAAAGTTATGTAATGAAAATTACTGCACTGCACAGCATGTGAAATATGCGTCTATCCGGTTAAATACTCCTGTAGATTTCTACCTCGTCCCATGCCTGCAAAAGTCCTCCAACAGACCGCTCATTTGCGTGAACACGAGCTCTCAGCAGATGCAGCCTTACTCGATTTTTTGACCAGCCCAACCCCTCCTATCAAAGGCAAATTCGCCAGGCGAGATGCCGCCTTGGACCCTCTTCTCTTAGCTGTCGCTGCTGCAACTGGTCCCCACGTCACGAGAAACCACTATCATCATAATTTCGTTCCAGCAGTGCTGCAGTCCTCGGACAAGCGCCTGACCGACGATTCCGAGCACAAACACCTTGCATATGTAAGCCGGCAAGCCCCAAGAAGGCAGCGCCTGCAGAATATCCTAAACGAGGAACGAAAAGAAAACGATGCAACGTCTGTCAATGCCATAGACTATCCCTACAAACGCCGCCTATCACAATCGAACAACTCTGGAGCCAAATTCCGTCCAAATGATATTATTACATTTACAAAGGCGCCCACACCACAGCTCGAGATCAGATGTATGGCAAGGACGCGCATTCCAACCCCTCACGGGACCGTTTTCCTACATCTTTACCATAATAACCACGACACGAAAGAACATCTTGCCATTGTAGTTGACCCAGGACAATTATCCCCGACTCCCGACCTCCCTCCAATACCGCCGATCCGTTCGCGTTCACTTGATAGTGCATGGAGTGAGAACGAAACGGATATGGACAGAATAGTCCGCGGCGCGTATATTGGTCGCCTATCTTCCAAATCCATTCAGGCCGCCGCTCCTCCGTCCGGCAGCGTCGCCTTCAATGGCACAGTTCCTCCTCCATTGATACGGATTCATTCCGAGTGCTTTACAGGAGAGACGATAGGAAGCATGCGATGCGACTGCGGCGAGCAATTAGACGAGGCGATTCGTCGAATATCGCAACCGATTCATTTTGGAAACGCCACAATCCCCGGTCGCGGCGCTGTCATATATCTGCGCCAAGAGGGGCGTGGTATCGGATTGTTATCAAAGATACGAGCCTATAACTTGCAGGATTTAGGGCATGACACAGTTACAGCAAACTTGATGCTGGGTTACAAGGCGGACGAGCGGGGTTACGAAATAGCAGCTGCTATTCTTGGTGACCTGGGGTTGGGCTCCAGTGGGAAAGGAAACGGTGTTCGGGTGCTAACTAATAACCCAGACAAGGTCAACGCGCTGCGCAAAGAAGGGATAGATATCGTCGAACGCGTTCCGATGATTCCGCGCAGCTGGCAGCAGAGACAAACTCAGCATGAAGAGAGTGGAGAGGAGAGAACGGTTGGCGCAACGATGGTTGGAGGCAATGCAGTACACGGTGAAGATCTTGACAAATATCTAAAGACAAAAGTACTTAGAATGGGACATATGCTGCCCCTGTGGCTAGGCGATATGCACCGCGTAGAGTAGTAGGGCAGATACCAATGACACGCACCGCATCTGACTTTCCTTCGGCCATGCCGCTGCCGTCAATCTCGGAACATGCCGAGTTACTAAATTCACTGATCGAGTTGGAGTCTCTTGTTTCTTTCCTTTCCACAGTACTGACCACCTGTCATTCCTTCACTTCTCTAGCTATGGAGTCCCGTTATTCGGCAGTATACATGAACCAGGCTTTAGAGCAGAGCAAGGCTCGTCGCAAGCGCTCACAATGGATAGTGAGCCCGTCTCTCTCAATGGTCTTGACAAATTTTGACGTCCGTTTAGGTTATAACAAGTTTGGTTGTTCTGGTCGTTGTTATCGCAATCGCTGTTGCAGTTGGTGTCACCGTGGCGAAAAAAGCTAGTCAAAACAACAATGCTAGCAGTTCTTCTGGGTCTTCTGGATCTTCAGGATCTGGCAGCATCTCTGGTGACCCAAGCTCATTCACCAAAGACTCTAGACTTCATCAGATTTTCTACGGCATGGCTTATACCCCAACGAATTCCCTCTACCCTCAATGCGGAAACTCGCTATGTGACTCCCATTATTGATGCACGTTGTCCTGTCTCTGATTTCCCACCACCGCAGCCGATGTCATCCAAGATATCCAGGTATGCCGCAACAGGTCTTTGCCGAAGTGTTCACTTATCATGTGTCAAAGCTCATGTCGCAGCTAACCACTCGAGTACGACTTTATGGTGCTGATTGCAACCAGACCCAGCTTGTGGTACGTTCACGTAACCTCGGAAGACATCGCGGTATAGTTCAACCGAATTGCAGCTGGAAGCGATTAAGCAGACAAAGGTCAACATGTCGGTCTTTGCAGGAAACTATGTACTACCAGCAGACAATGTCTCATATACGAGACAGCGCGATGCACTGATGGACGCTCTCCAAAGATACGGGACAAACAACATCGCAGGTTTCACAGTTGGCAATGAATTTATGCTCAAGTAACGGGAATAATAATCGCCTGTTATATCACACACTAATTTATTGTTAGCTACCTCACTGACAACGGCGCTACTGACCCAAACGGTGCCGTTGGCAATCAAGGTATGCTTTGCACTTTTCCAAACAAATTGGCATGCAGCATTGACGATCATTGCAGGTGCAACTGAATTGCTTCAATACATTAGCGACACAAGGAGCACTTTGTCTGCAGCGGGCTATAGTATTCCTGTGGGAACTTCAGATGCAGGAAGCTTTTTCAACACCCAGGTGCTTTCCAGCGTCGATTACGGAGTAGGTCAATTTTGAAATGACATTTCACATATTCCAACACTCTAATCATATTAGATGGCCAATGTACACGCCTGGTTTGCTAATCAGACCGTCGATAACGCCGCTACATGGGTTTTCAACTTCTTCAATGAGACTAATGTGACACCTGCGGCTGCACTCTCCAACAAACCCAAGATGTATATCGCTGAAACTGGATGGCCATCTGTAAGTACTACACACGACATTGAAGGGGTTCCGTGTTCAAGCCCGTTTCAGGGTTCCAAGGACGCTGGCTCGGCGACTAACGGCGCTTCTACTGCCTCTGTACCAAACCTGCAGATTTTCATAAATGATTTCGTCTGTCAAGCCAATTCACAAAGTGTACCTTATTTCTATTTCGAGGTTCGTGATGTACTTGTTCATTCTTGCATCGTCTAAGCCGTTCACCAGTTCTTCGATGAGAAATGGAAGGTAAATATTGTCTTGTTGATTCCACATAGATGTTGTCCATTGATCTCTTATACTTGCTAGGACCTTCAATTCGGTGGCGTCGAGGTTAGTTGCCTTGGTCCTATCAAGTGTTGCATCGCTAACTCAACAACATAGGGATATTGGGGTTTATTCACCAGCGAGTAAGTCCTTGTGCGTTGTTCATGCTTTACTCAATCTCATGCCTCCTACCAGCAAGCAGCTCAAGGCAGTGAATATTCCTACTGCTAATAGTACTTGCCCATCACCTTGAAACTTTTTCATTTTCATTTACGCTAGATGGGCCGAGATTAATGAACACTTTTATTGTGTCAATCACTTCGGTCCTACAATCATCTAGTAGCGGATACTTTGCTTTAGCATTCTCGTTTCTACTTGTTGGACTGGTTCGTACGTATGTAGTTATTTAAATACATTGCTTTAGTAATTATGTAAGGATTCATAAAAGTATACTCATACATTGACCTCGATGGCTTCTTTCGATCCACTGGATCCATCCTCCAGTTCAAGTTTTATCAACGACGACGCCCTAAATCCTCCTTGGCCTACGTCTCCACATGCACCAGACTCAGTCCCATCCATTTTTGGCATATCCTCCGTTTCCGCTGCACTTGAAAACGGACCTAGTCCTGGTATTTATGGAAAAGACGCACGCATATATGGACAACCTGAACCAGGTTTAATATCTCCTCGCGACCATAAAGGCATGAACGGTACAATTTATGAGAAGCGCGAACCATATCTCAGAGTGCGGATAACCGGACTTGATAGGAACCGGAGAGACATTTTGATCAAGTTAGACGTCCAAGTAAGCCGAGCAGGTCAATGTTTTCTTTAGATGGGTTTCACTAAGCCGATAGACGAACCTATCCAATTTCTCGGGCCATACGTATCGCAATGTATCCCGCTCCTATTACGAATTTCAACAACTTTACGACGCAATCTTCATGAGTAACCCTCAAACTATCATTCCTGCACTGCCTTTGGCGCAAACTTCGGCTCCTACCGACGAGGAAGATGACCGTCTTGTCAAGATAATTCTCCAGAGATGGTTGACAAGAGTTTGCGAGGATCCCATTCTCCTGCACGACGAAGATATCCGCTCTTTTATTGAAAGTGACTTTGGCTATCAGCCAATGCCACGGCCTAAGCGCAAAGCATCTACCGGTTTCAGTCTGATGCGAAGGGGCGTGCCGGACGAAGATTCGGAGCTGCAGAAAGCCCGCTTCGAGCTCACGAAACTAGAAGGTTTGTTCTTCGAGGCCGCCAAAGCGGTAGACAGACTGTCTATCTCTCGAAAATGTCAGTCCAGCCTCGCATGTCGTTCTATTCAATGGTTGATCACGCAATTACAGCTCTGGCAGGCGCTCATACTGAGATGGGTAACAAACTGATCAATGTTGCAACTGGGGAGGCACATCCTCCTTTATCCAACGCATTCAAGAAAATTGGAAGAGTGTGGCATAGCGTCGCTGACTTGGACCATGCGCAAGCCATAAGCGAGTGCTTGGTGCTGGGTGATTCGTTTGGCTATCAGGGGATGAATGCCCGTTCGGCAAAAGAGACGCTTCAAATGCGGACCGGAGTGTTGGAGGAATACCAGGCGGCTGTAAAGGTCACTATATCGAAACGTAGGCAACTTGAGCGGCTAAAGGCCAGCGCAAATATCCGCCCCGAGCGTGTGGACGATGCACTGGAGGAAATGGAGGAGGTGCGCCTTTTCTATCGTTAACTTTGACGAGCAACTCACAAATTGTGCAGGCGAATAAATACGAGCAAGTCCTTGCCCGCAGGGCGGAAGGGATTTCTCAAAATCTTCACCGGGCATTACGCAGCCACAATCGCCATGCGAATGACGATCTCATGACTGCCCTGATAGAACACGCGCGGTCGTCAATCATGTACGAGAAACAACTGTTGCGTGAACTCGATGCCCTCGGAGCCGATGTAGAAAATGCTGCTATGAAGGTTGCTCCGACTGCGAACGGCGCACCGAAACCTAGGATAATCCTTCCCCTTGAGGACTTCTCTAATCATCTAGCTCCACCTCCTTCGGCACCACCTGCCAATGGATTCCATCGTCCACCGATACCTCAATACCAGACACCTCCGCACACAGCTTTACCCTCTAACCCATACGTTCCACCACGGTTACATGTTACCCAACCATCCGCTCTTCCTTCGGAGCCTCTGTCTGCTTCGTCTATTACTTCGTACAATTCCTCAGATGTGCCTTCGTCTACAGCCTCAACCCCCACGCACACGAAACAACCCTTGCCGCCCTCGGGAGTCGATCCTCCCAACACGTCCGACCAGAGTGCTACGACATCGCCTCCCCTCGGAGGGCGGTTTGTAGACGGAACGAGATCAATGATCGTTCAGGGGGCATCATCCAGCCGAGTTCCTCCTGGCCCATCGTCATCCACATCGTCTTTACCCAGTACCCCAGGCTCTGTTCAAGGGCCCCTCTTACAATCCCAAGCAGCCCCGCCTTCACGTGCCGCGGATCCGTTAGGTGCACTGGCTGGCCCAGCTCCGCCAGTTGAGCCACGGCTGGCCATCGCTGTGGACCCATTGGCCAAGAAATCGGCGCAAATGAGTAGCTCAGTTCGCCTGCCCCCGCGTAGACCAAGACTAGATCCACGCGAGGCCGCCAGTAAATTGGCAAACATGTTCTGATGTTTTAACATTTTGTATCATTAGTGATGTTGTTGATAGCATTATGTAGATTGGGCATGATACTCCTATTACGGTCCAATGGAGATGCCGGGATGCCGGAGCTCCATTAGTTCGTTGATAACCTTGCGACTCTCATGTCGGATTCCAAGACGAAGAGAGAGGGAACATCTCTTGAAAAACCACATGAGGGGACGACACCTTCGCTACATTTATCGACACCCCAGGAAGCCAGCAATGTCCAAGTCACTGTACCAGCTCAGCTTGACAGAGCAGAACTCATAGCCCGTGCCCGGTCATTTCTAGCATCTCCACAAGTTGCACATCAAGATTTACTCGCGAAACGCAGCTTTCTTGTAGAGAAGGGTCTGAATGGCGGTGAAATCAATACGCTCCTCGGAGGAATCGTACGCTAAAGCACTTTGGTAAATCTATTTCCTTATGCTGATTGGTTTGTTAAGCCGCCTTCGATACCCATGATCCCTCCGCGCAATTATCCACAACCTGGTCCATCTAACCTACCAAACCTCCTTCTTGGTATTTTCCGGATGACTTCCTGGATAACTGGTGGTACAGCTATATTAATCTTTATTTATTGGGTCTGTACGTTCATCATAGCAAAGAAAAATATCCTCCTAATTCTGTTTTTATATCCAGCGGTTCCTGCTTCCTCGCATATCGAAAACCTACTTCGCCAGACGGTCCTTGCGGTCACATTACAACGCACTACTACAGAAAATGACGACATCTTTGGCCGCGTTCAAAGAATCTCAGGCCGAGTCATATTCTGTACTACCCCGTACAGAGCCGTACAGAGAGCCAGAACAGTATTCTACCTGTCAGACCGTTGACGACGTTCTCAAAGTGCTCAATGAGAAGGAAGCAGACTTTCGAGGAATTCCACCTGTCACGCTGATGCGTACCGCTATCGCAGATACGAGGCAAGAGAGTGATCAGGATCAACCCAGAACGACAGAAGAATTGTTTCAGTACTTGGAAGCAAAAATCCCTTGGTTAACGTCAGAGAGCGGGAAAGCGTATGAGGTAAGTCTCCATTCTCCAACTGTCGCCTTTCTAATTTGGTTGGAAGCAAACGCTATGGGAGGCTTTGACTTCTTGCCCAGTCTTTACCCGTACCTCTGAGCTTTCTCCAGAGAGGCGTGCAGACGAGACCACAATCATAACCCGCTGGTCATACCAACCTCGAGATCCCCCAGAGCCATCACAGCTGCAAAAATCTTTCATCCAACTCTCACATTCGCTACCCCGGACACAGACGCAAAGCAACAGAAACAATCACACCTTGGAAGCGCTCTCAGAATTGACTGGGTACATAAGTACACAGACTTACTTACCGTATCGGAGTCTATCAAACGTGGGTGGATTCTCAAGTAGCAGTTTGTTGAGTCCTGCAGAAGAAGAGCTGCGCCGGGAGATCCGGGCACTCAAGGGACTCGTTTTGAATCGGTGAGATTAATGCAACGCCGGTTGCACCTTCGGCTTAACCTAATTCACAGCCGTTCGTTCATGGCGAGTCTACCTCGGAGCATGACTGTCCAACAGCCTATCGTAGAGTAAATAATGGGTAGACATTACGCAGTAGAGCTAGTTTTTCAGCAAAATTGCTGCCTGGCTGAGCTGCCCTCGTTCATGAATTTTGCATACATTTTAATGGTCCGTATCGATTAGGGGTTAAATCACCTCGTTGTGGAAAACATAACCGAGGAGCCACTGGTTCGATTCCAGTTACGGACATTTTTTTCCTCCTCACATGAATATTTGAATGCAGACATTTATTACAAGTACAATAAGATTGTTAAGCTAGGCTTTTGCACTATGAGATGCAACAGCATCTTGTATGAGTTTGGTTGCAGTAAGCCCAAGTTCATAATATCCATCATTAGTTGCGGCGGCGAACATTCCTGTGTGACCTTTGATCTCATCAGCTGCCAGGCCATTCTTAGCCGGTGAGAAATGGGAAGCAGCGGGCGTATATAATTTGGGAGCTAGTATAAACGTCCGGGAACTCATATGTTGCGGCGGTGTTGGCGGGAGGAGAACATACAATCTGTTGCAAATTTGCAATCGCATCACTATTAGTAAAAGGCACTACTATACTCTGCAAACGCTTGACTCACGTTCTGAAAAGTATGCCATGGGACTTTTCAAGCTCGATCAGAGTATTGATACGACTTTGCAGCACTTTCTCGTCCCACAAATTGCCAACGAATTTCATGTGGTCGCTGACCCATTCGTAACCTTGGCCTAGGCCTTCTCGTCTGTACCAAGCACTACCGGCGGCTGCACCTGCCAAGACTGCACCTCCGATGGCATAAGCAGCGGGTGACGCCCACCGGCTCCATCCCGTCTGTGGGCTTTGGGGGGTCTGCGTCGTTGACGTCGCCTTTTCAGCTGCTTTTCCAGCACCTAAGCCAGCCAAGGCGCCGAAGACGGTGGATCCAATGGCTTGCGCACCAGATACTACCTCGGCCGCCTTTGTGACACCGTGCTTGAGGACAGATGGTTGCAATCCAAGGTACTGAGAAAGGAGTTAGGTTGGGATAGAGTGTAGGGAGAAGGCGACGGACTGGGGTGTCGAAGGAAATGCAAGCAATTATTCTCGGCCACAGAGAGCCAGACTCTCCTTTTTTGAGAGAACGGGAGAGCTCCAGAAGGCTGTCTGCTGCCAATAACCCCCCCATACTAGAATATCATGCATAAGCGCTTTGTGTAGGGACGCCCCTCGACGGCTTACTTACCTGTGACCACATAGAACTATCTTGGCACTCCCTGCCGCGCCTTGTTCTTTCTCGACAGTCAGCGTAGTCAGCCATTCAACGAAACGTGCAACAGCTTCTGTCTGAGGGGGTGTGTATCAGTGTTAGTAACAACCACCGAGATGGAGGCATTATGCTAACCAAGTCCCCTTTTGTCTAAGGCGCCAATACACGTCAAAGTAAGTATTGCGGGAGAGATAAGAATGTAGCGCACTTCATACACAGGAAAGACGATGGACTCTATGACAGTATTCGGCAATGATTGTGATAGGATGTGTTGAACGCGTTGTGGAAATACGCCAAAAGTCTTGTCATCGCCTTTGAAACCGTGAATGAAGATGACAAGTAGCAGGTCGGATGGAGATGGTTGGGTTGTCAGTTGCAATGCATTCGTAGGAGACGCGGTGCTTTCGTATTCTGCCCAAGGATCAAACATTATAGGTTATTTAAATTGAGTTGATGATGGTGTTATGTATATATACAGTATAGTTACAGTGCTATAAATTAACAATTACCCCGTGTGTCATATCATTGGCTGGCTGTCATAAGATGGTTGAGTTTGATACGGAAAAGGATGCGAATTCGTATGTCCTTCCTCCTGTGGGATTTGTGGCCATTCTGGCGTCGAGCTGGCCCCACTTCCAGAACTGCCGTCAGGCCGCGAAGATTTGTGCGAGTGGCTAACGGTAGCGGCCATCCGTCTCGCCCGACTCGGTTTTGAAGTTCTCAAATGAGATTTTGGCACACCTTGATACCATGTCTGTCTACGAACACGAGCAGATGAATGGGCAGTGCTTTGCAAACGCGTAATAGTGACCTAGAGAATAAGACCTTGACGGGCATATACAATTATCTACTTACAGAATGAGTCTGAAGTTGAGATTGGGTGACTTCTTTGGCAAGCCCTGCCTTTTTGGTGCTGTTGTTATCTGGACGAGGTGAACAGTTCTCCATGCTCTGTGTCAGTTGTTTCTCTACCGAGTCTCGCGAGCTAGTAGAAGAAGATATCGATGGACTATTGTCCCTGTAGCCCATAGACCTCCGTTTGCAACTATTGATTGTGTCGGAAACCATTTTGCTCAGGCCCGGTGATTTTGGGATGACGGGAGAGTACAAGTGTGAATCGGCCGGCGACGACAAAGACGCGAAGTTTGGCTCAACTGCACTCTTCAACGGTGTGAATGGAAGGGAATGAGCTACAGAAGGGCATGGTGTATCGTTCAGGCCTTCAGGCCTCGGGGTTCGTAGAGGTGAAGAATGTTCAACACTCTGGTTGTTGGGTTGACCATTGTACGAGATTGATGGCTCGCCTTGTGTGGGTGATAGGAGAGCAGAAGGGAACGACAATGGACTCGAAGTAGGGGTTGATGGAAGCGATGATGGGTCTTGTTGTATGTGATTAACCACTCATGTGCATGAACTGTAGATTGAACCACAACATACTTGGTTCCAGTGCTTTCGGGATGATATCAAAAGCTTTACTGGACGCTTCCTCGAGTTGCCTCAACGTTGGGATGTCGGATCGTCTGACAGACTTGTGATTAACATGGACCGATATGACATGGTCATTAAGAGCAGGGCGGCCAGAAAAGGTTTCCCGACACCATACCCATCTGCACGACTGAATCCGAGGCGTTTCTTGTTCTTCCTCGAGTTGTCGAACAAATGGGTCGTCAGAAAGCATAAGGAGAGACGCGACCAAGGCGCGACTAAATTGAAATCCTATTTGGCTCTATTTCCCTCCGAGCTCGTTACTACTCGTCAACAATGTCGACAAGCACTTTTCTCCCATCTTTGCCATTGAACTATTTAGGATTACCGTCGGATTATGCACCCTCGCCTGAACATGAACCGATTGCCTTCCTCACCAAACACCTATCACAACTCCCACCACACATTCTCAATCAGTTCAGCAACATCACAACTGCTAAGCAGCGCACTCTCATTCCTACGATACGCAATCGCCGTTTGAAGTACACGAGCGGGATGCCTAGAGAGCTCAGTTTTGATGTGGCCACGACCAGGTGGCCACAAATGTGGGCCGGCCGAGGTCGTGTTGGGAGGGAAGAAGGCGAGGATGAAAAGGATTGGGCAAACAGCGCATTCTTGGACGGACAGAAACAGCATCTGGGGAAATTAGGCAATTTGCTGGGAAATTACGAGGAAGAGCGGGAAGCTGAGCGTGCGCGGACCTTGCGCCGCCAGACAGTTTCCTTATCGGATGACTTCGTTCCGGAGGAAGAAGACAGTGAGAGTGAGATAGAGGCTACCGAAGAAGAGAGTGAAGAAGAGTCCAGAGAAACATTTGAACGGTTGATCCGGGAGCGGTTCATATACGGTTTGCTGGAGGCAAGCATAATGCCATTTTCGAATATGATTGACTGAAATTGAAATCAGGACATTGATTATGACTGCGTGGATTGGGATGAGTCGTTGGAAGACGACAGAGAAGCAGAGGAACACTGGTTTGACGAGGAGGAGGAAACTAGCTGACAAAGCTATCAGTACATGATATTGTGACATCTGTCACGCCGCCAGTGGGTCCAACCCCAGACGCCCCACCTGGCACAATGCACCGTTACCCCCCCAACCTCACACTGGAGATGAGGGGGACGCCCAGTATTCCTCACCCCACGATGACTGATCGAAAGATCAGCATCATGACACACAACACGCACCGCAACTGGGACCTGACTAGCTCAGTCCTAGCCCAACACGAGCACGGCATCTACCTCATACAAGAGGTAGCTTATGCTAACCACTTGCGCAGAGTAGCGGGTAATGACCCGTTACAACCACTAGGAGCATGGCAGGGAGGCGCGCCTAGAGATGGCCGCCTCTCAGACTTTGTACACAGCCTACATCGCACCGCATGTTATGTAGACACTAATAGATGTCCCTTCTCCATCGCTTACACACAGTTTGGAGGCGACCTAATGGTCTTGAACTTCACCGATCCAAAAACGCTCCAGCATCGCTTTAGCGTGGTTAATGTCTACATCGACCACGACAAAACTACCCTGACCCACCTGCGGGAGGCCCTAGACGCCTGTCAGCACCCTATGTTCATAGCCGGGGATTTTAACACCCCCTCCAACCACTGGGACGACCTGCACCCCACTGCCCACCCGAAAGCTGACACGCTCCTGGACATTATCACTGACTTCGGCCTAGTCGTCCTTAATAGGGACGGCGAGAGGACCTGGAGGCAAGGACCTCGCTCTTCACTGCTGGACCTGATCTTGGTATCAGCCACAGCGGCCCCTGACACAGATTACGAATGCCTCCCCTTTCAGGAGGCGAGCGACCACCGACCACTGGTCCTCACTTTTCATGCGAATTCACACCACAAGTACCGCAGTATCCCTTCTGGCTCCCCAGAGGAGGATCAACTCCTAGCTACGCTTGGGACACAGCTCCGAGACACGGCCAGGACCGTTCCTGCCACCATGGCCAATCGCCTAGATGACGACGCTCGCGCCCTTGCCGACACCTGGGAAGCGCTAGCAACGGAGCACAGGACGCCCGAGAGGCCCACCTCCTGGTGGACCACGGCGCTGTCCACCTTGAAAAATGAAGTCATTAACCATGGCCTCCCCCCCACGCGTCTAAAATCTGCCATCAAGCAGGCAAAGAAAACTTTCTTCGACGGGATACTTCAAAAACTCTCATCGAAGATGCGTCCCTGGGACGCGGTACGTTGGACCAAGCCCAGGTCATTACCCAGGCACGGCTCCCCTGTCAAGCGCCCGGATGGGACGGTCCCCTCGACCCCCGAGCTTTTCGACCTCCTGCATAATCACTTCAACGGCAACGATGCCGTTGTCGGTCTCCCAGACCTCGATAGATACATGCCCACCCTGCCCACTAGGGAGTGGCATGACATCACCGCGACCGAGATCCTTGACATCCTCAAAGAAACCTCTAGTAGATCTGCTCCGGGCAAGGACCACGTTACGTGGCCGATGCTCAAGAAGTTGCTGAGCGACGACGCCACCCTCGAGGCTGTCACCGCCATCTTTAACACCCTAGTCCGGGAAGGCACTATGCCCCTCTCCTGGAAGGACGCCCGCACCGTTGTTATCCCGAAGCCCAACAAGCCGGATTACTCCAAACCAAAGGCCTGGAGGCCGATTGCCCTGCTCACCTGCATGTCGAAGCTTCTTATGGGGGTCTTGGTGCGCAGGATGCAATTCGACGCCCGAGAGTATGATCTCTTACACCCCAACCAATACGGGGGCATACAGGGCAGGGCCGCCATTGACGCGGCTCTGCTATTCACTCAGAAAGCCCACGAGGCAAAGTTTGCTGGCCTCTTCACCAGTGCACTAGCCGTCGACATCACCCAGTTTTTCCCCTCCATCCGCCATGATATCCTCTCGGAGATATTCAAGCGGCAGGGGTTCCCACAGGTCCTCATATCGTTCTTGACATCTTACTTGTCAGGCCGTTCTACCACCTACGTCCTGGGACTTGCCGAGTCCCCCCCTTACCCCGCAAACAAAGGCATCCCGCAAGGGTGCAAGATCTGCCCCATCACCGCGTGTCTATTTATAGCCCCGGCCCTCAGGTATCTGATACCCCGCTCCACGACACGGCCCTATATGGGCCTGTCCTTCATCGATGACACGGTTCTAGTCACCATATCCCGGTCGCTGGAACTCAATTGCAAACGCCTCTCCACTGAGTACATCCGGTGGAAGGAGATCTTTGGACACTTCGGCCTTCAATTGGAGGACGACAAAACCGAACTCTTCCATGCGCGAGCATATCTCACGCATGTCAAACGCATGCCACTTCACTCGGGTCCCTTGCCACCCATGACAATACGACGCCCGGGGTCCCCTGATCTCATCATCAAGCCCACAGAACACTGGCGCTATCTGGGATTCATCTTTGATCCCTCCCTCTCCTTTCGGCCACATGTGGAACGCTGGTTAACCAAAGGCTCCACAACACTTCGAGCGTGCAAGTCGCTAGGTAACGCAGCTGGGGGCCTCCCCCCAGCAGATAAAAGATTGATATACCTAACGGTGGTCCTCCCAGTGGCCATCTATGGTTACCAACTATGGTATCGCCTCAAAAGTAAAGGGGTCAGAACCCTGATGAAGAAACACCACTCGCTCATGTACGACGCTACGCGTTGGATCACGGGCGCTTTCCCCGGTACGCCGATGGAGGCAACCCGTTTTATATCCGGGCTCCCGCCGCTAGACCTGATTATGGATTTGCTTCTCCACAAATCATCCCTTAGGATCCGTGCCCTCCACCCGCACACGGGGGTACACCAAGATTATCAGCTTCACGAGGGGGCCCTTGACCACAAGGGCCAAACGATCACCACGTTGGGCGGCGAGGCCTTTGTCCTCCCACCCTATACCCGCAGCAGGCGCACCAAACAACGGGGCCCACTGCTTGAGCTGCTCTCGCATACGCATTCAGTGTACGAGCCCTCTCCTTACGACTCGGTGCCCCCTGGCCTACGAGCTCGAGACCTTTTTAGAGACCGCATCAAACGGTTATCTATCCCACCGAAGGGTGATGACATCGACGCCTGGATTGTTGAAGTATCCCGCGTCCTCGACCCAGTAATTCAGTCTCCGGGTTTCTTAATCCTGGCTTCTCCCCCCCCGGACGTCCGCAAAGGCACCGGGGCGTACTCGGTACAAGTCCTACCAGTCACTGATGAACCACCGCACTCAACCCACCCGCACACTTCCAATCATCACGAACTCACCATGATTGGGCTCATCGACGCATGTGAACGAATCACCCTGACCAGGGGCCACCAGTTTTTGCTAGCAAGGAACCTTTCTGCTCTCCTCACCATCACCTCGCCTTCCCTCGGACGGAACAGGCACTACGCGCGGACCTTTGATCGGCTCCTCAAGGGCTGGTTCATGGAAGACCCCTCCAACACGATTACGCTCGGTTGGTATCCCAAAGAATACAACCCGGAGGCGCTCGAGCACCTACCGAATTGGACCAGAGCTGCGCGAGTCACCACAGGCTCGCCCCCTGCATCGCCTTCGGCCGCCACTCACCTGAGAATCGCCAAAGCCACGATGAACAAATACGTCCGCATCCGAAATGCACGCCGCAAGCTCGGCAAACATTTCCCCAGCCTAGGCCCGGGGCCCTCGTCCAAGGGGGCGAAGCCCCACCTTCGGTTCATCAATTTCTCGGGGAACAACCCCCGTCTCCTCACCCGGCTCACCAGAGCTCTGACAGCGCATGCTCCCATCGGGAGATACTACCTGCACCGCCCTTGGCATAACCGGCACATTTGGTGTCGTTGCCCTGGAGAATACGTCCAAACGGTCAACCACATACTGGATGACTGCACCTTATATGCGAGGCACTGGGAGGGATGGTACCTCATCCCTCTCGAGAAAGAAGCGCCGCTTAAAGCCCTGGTTTCTTTCTTGCGCTCTAATCCCACCAGTTTTACCTTTGTTGACGCTCCCATGCTCAAGACTGATCCTTTAGATTTACTCCTACGTACAGTTACGTATTCGCTCCGATCACTCCAACTTAACGACCCTCCGGGGGTAGCACCGAATCTTTCCGATTTAGTTTAGGAGCCCCCTAAAGGGGGCTCTAGTTCGTATGCTATCTAGCCAGCGAAAAAAAACAATTGAAAAAAAAAAAAAAAAAAAAAAAAAGTGACATCTGTCACGTTTATTCCACTGAGCCCACCCTAAACTCAAATGTCGATATCGGGCGCGTCCCCTCCTGATATTTCACTTCCGTCGAACCTCGCTGAGAAAAAGAAAAAGAAGAGATCTCGCCAAGATTTCATTCAGGGCGAAGCTGCCGATGACCATAATCGTAAGCGTAAGAAATACACGAAGCTTGCAGATGCTCAGCCCGACGCGACACATCCGACACCAGCTTCCAGTAACTCGCATCGTAAAAAGAAGTCAAAAAATAATCAAGGCAAGACGCATGGAGCTACTGATGGCGGGTCTGCTGCAGACTCCGTTGCCCTAAATTCCGACGCTGTGTCGTCTAATCTCCACGCGTCGACGACGGCCCTGCTCTCAACCATCGTAGCCGCAGCTGCAGGAACACCGAATCTCCACAATCGCGCCGACATGGATTCCCAACAGCATTTTATCGATTTTCAGTACGGTTTCAATACCAACCCTCAATTTACTCCTTCACAGCAGCCCCCACCCCCATTCATCCATGCACCCTTTTCTGATGTGACTTTTGGATCAAATGAAGATGTCCTTCGAGCTCTCCAAGATATTGACATGTCAAAGATTGCAAACGTCTTGAAAACTCTAGAAGATGCCGCTTCAGCGGCGAACGTGCACTTGCCATCGCTCGGGTATCTGCCTGATCCACCAGTAACTAGTCCGCTTGGCCAAATGCCGGTACCTTCGAATGCGATTATCGCCAATACGAATAGTACCGCGCACAGCCCCCGCGCCAAGGCTGTTCCTCAACAAACCCACCCTGGCCATGCACATCTTCTTGCTAACAAGTGGCTCAATCCTAGCAAACTGGCTGAGCTTGTGAAGGCAGAGGGTACCCTAAGCGAAACAAAACATTCTATAACACATAGCTCAAATGTCTTACAGGTTTGGTTTACAAGAAAGGCAAGTTCTCTGCAACCGAAGAACAGCAACTCAGAGCAGCAATCGAAGAATATCGTAGTGTGCGTGTTAAGCATCTCAAGAAGCACTTTTCTTCACCAGTCACAGGCTAAGGTTTTGACGGAAGACCAGATGATGGAAGTCATCCACCGTAAAAATGACAAAAGCAAAGACAATGCTTTTTGGTCGGAAATTAGTGGGTTCCACGCATCCGGTCTCACTCAGCGTCTAATCAAAGGTAACATAGCCACAGCTGTCCCTCAGCGACCTATTATTTCTGTGTACCACCATGTCCGAAGAACCTACCATCCCTTGAAGCTGCAAGGTAAATGGACCCCAGAAGAAGATGGTCTTCTGACGCAGTGAGTGTGTTTATGATCTTGATTAAATGAATGGATTAATCTCCCGCAGGGCGGTCGCTGACCTTGGACAAGCATGGGAAAAAGTCAGCGAGCGTGTGGGGCGCATGTCATCCGACTGTCGCGACAGATACCGCAATCATATTTTGAATCGCGAGATACGCGCCACAGGCATGCTATCTTCAAGTCTGTCGTAGCGCTGGGCTCACCACCTTCAAGGATCATGGACGAAGGAAGAGGAGGAGCAATTGACCCGCATAGTAACGAGGATGACAGTGGAAAAGGGTAAGGATTTTGATAACGACGTTTTTTGGAGCAAAGTCAGTCAGGAGATGGGGGGCAGGCGGGGAAGGCAGCAGTGCAGGATCAAATGGTGCAGCTCATTATGTCCAACTCTACTATGTTCTGATTCCTCTTCAGGACTGATTCATTAAGCAAAACGGTGAAGAATGATGGTCAAAAGCCACGTTGGAACCAGCAAGATGCATACATCCTGATTCATAAGTCAGGCGGACGTTCTATCAGCCTCTCGTATCCGCTAACTCCGTGTCCAGGATCGACTCTTTAGAAGTAAACGATGACACCGAGATTGACTGGAAGACGATACCGGATCCCGCTTGGAACCTCTGGAGTGCTCACATATTGCAAAGACGTTGGCTTACGATGAAACGGGGAGTGCCGAACTACGAGAACATGTCTCATCAGGGTGAGCAACAGGGCCGAATTTCTCTGCAGCATTACTTATTTAATTTCAGATATCGTTGACACGTTGAAATCAAAGAAAGGAGTGCTGTTACCAGCTCCTGCCAGTTCCCGGCGACGGAAAGAACGTCGAGTAACAAGTGCTGCAGCAATTACCGAGGCAGACCTTCAACGTGATACCCTCGCTGAGAGCAACGCTGCTAATCCCAACGATAAACCTGAGGATGGTTGGCATGAAAATCCGGCAACTCTTAGTTCATCATCCGATTCGGATGACTAGTTGTTAGAACCTAACATTGTCCTGTCTTGAGCTACACATAGAGTTCACCCACGCTGCAAACACGCTGTCGTCCACTTACCTAACGCAATGTGCAGGGCACATGTCCTTGGCACGTAAATGACTACTTTCTGGCCAATACTGGCCTCTTCTTGTCTTTCATGGCTACTAAGTTTTCTCCTGTACCCAAATTTTCTGCTTTACCCGTGAATCCATGGTCAAGAGTGGGAGGAAACACGAACAGGCGAGCGACCTCTCTTGTTGCCGTGCTATCCCTCTCTGCTCTGATAGCCATTCTGGCTTTGTACTCATCTACCGGTCTTTTTACATCTTCCTACTTCCAAGGGCACGTAGCTCCAAAAAACGCTCAAGAAATTCTTGCCAAGTGTTGGTCTCTCAAGACCCCGCCAGGCCTATCTCCTGGCTTTGAAAACCGGGAAGTGTCAGACCGCTACGAACCAGGAACAAATGCGACTTGGATCCGGAATTGCCGAATACTGACGGGAGAGAAGAATGGATCCGTCATCATCCACGGTGATCTATTCTTAGACAAAGGCATTGTGAGAGCCATTGGCAAAGTGCCCTGGCATTTACCCGACAACACGCCCAATGTATCAATCATCGATGCCGACGGTGCATGGTTCACTCCTGGCTTGAGTAAGTAGCTCGTTTGTTCAGACTAGTTGCAGCTACTGATGGTTTTGCCCTCCAGTCGACCTCCATTCCCATGTTGGAGTTCTGCCATCGCCAGTGATGAAAGGCATGCATTCACAATATGTTCACCAGCCGCTAATTAATATCGGGAACAGGAACCGACGATTACGACTCTCAAAATGGGCCCATTCTACCTTGGCTAAGAACGATTGACGGGTTCAACACACACGATGATGCTTTTCAGCTCGCAATAGCAGGCGGCGTGACCACTGTACAAGTCTTACCGGGTAGTTCCAATGCAATCGGTACGTACTGTTTGATCATAGAAGTCTTGCTAAGCGTGTTGAGCCCCATGCCAGGCGGAGAAGCTTTTATAGTTAAACTGCGCAAGACATCAGATCGTTCTGCATCCTCTATGCTCGTTGAGCCTCCAAGCAGCCTCAAGGGACTTCCTTCTGATGATCTTTCGCCACCCGTTCGGTGGCGCTACATGAAGTTGACCTATTCCATCGTTTTCATACCGTCGCGTAACGATATTCCACTTTTAGGCAGGCATGCGGCGAAAACCTTAGACGCTACGGGAACCGAATGGACACTATGTGGGCCTTACGCTCGGCATTCAACCAAGCGAGATTAGTCAAGCAACAGCAAGACGCCTACTGTGACAAGGCAGAGGCTGGCCTCTGGAGTTCAATCGAAGCTCGCTTCCCGGAAAGTCCAGACTGGGAATTATTGGTGGATGTACTCCGAGGCAAAGTCAAGGTATCGCATCACCGTCTTGTTTTTGTATGTCAATCTGATTTCTCCAGATATCGAGTCATTGTTATGAGGCAGTCGACTTGGATGCCATGGTCCGGGTGAGTGTCAATCAAACATCACATATACGATGTACCATAACGGGGGTGCTAAGCTATCAAACGAATTTGAATTTCCGATTACTTCATTCCACCACGCCGCAGAGGCCTACCTTGTTCCCGAAGTGCTCAAGCGAACGTAAGATGTTCGACCATCTCAACGCCCAAACCATCTCATGTTATGTCCAGATGGGGTGGCACGCCAGCCGTAGCGCTTTTTGCAACCAATCACAGGTAGGGCTATAGCCGTTTGTTTAACCGCGTCTCAACTGCCGAGAAGGTATAAACGGGAAGCTTTCCGGGGTTCTGAGTTTGCACCGCGCATCTTGGTTGATCAAGACATACCAGTTATTATGAAGGTAATTCATAGCCAATGAGGACTTTCTCACTGAAAAGAACAGTACACAGTCAGATCACCCAGCTATTAACTCAAGATACCTCATGAACGAAGCTCAACAGGCTCATTATTATGGATTACCGCCTAACCGAGCAGTTGCTTCAGTGACTTCGATCCCTGCGACAGCGTTGGGACTTTGGCACCGCATAGGCACTCTTTTTGAGGGAGCGGATGCAGATATTGTAATGTGGGATAGTCATCCTCTACAGCTTGGCGCTACTCCCAAAAAAGTATGGATCGACGGAATTCTACAAATTCCCGTTCCGGCTCGAGCAGGGGAAAACACTAACGTTGAAGTTGGAAAAGGAAAAGAAGGTGATGAATGGCAAAGGGTGCCTCGGGTTCCGAACTGGGATAAAGAAAGTAATGAAACAATCCAATGGGAAGGTCTTCCGCCATTGCACGGTAAAAAAGCAAGGGATGTTGTTTTCAAGAACGTCGCCAGAGTTTTTCGAAGAGGAATGAATGGGACAATTGAAGAGGCGTTCTCCGCTGACGTAGATGCGCTTGGCCGCCTCGCGCTTGGAACTGTAGTTGTCGAAAATGGGAAATTGACATGCATAGGGCAAAAATGCGACAATCTTGTTCGCAAAGAGGTCGTGGACATTCGCGGAGGGAGTATATTCCCTGGCATGATGACTTATGGTTCGCCATTGGGTTTGGAAGAAATTGAGAGCGAGCCAACAACAGGCGACGGTGAACCATATGATGCTTTCAGGACAAACATCCCATCAATACTAGACGACGTCGGTGGCGTTCTAAGAGCAATGGATGCTTTGGTATTTGGGACAAGAAACGCATTGTGAGGTTGTCATATAGTCACTGGCTGCAACCTAACCGTTATCCGATAGACTCGCGTTTCGATCAGGGGTTACAATCGCAACTTCATCTTTGATCAAGCGTACATATGCTAGTGGCCACGGATCCCATATCATATCGGGGTTGTCCGTTGCATTCCGCACTGGTTCCGGCCATGCAATGGAGCGGGGAGCTATTGTTCAAGATATGGCAGCATTGCATGTTGTGCTTGGACGACCGGATCCTTTGCTGAAGAGCAGCGCAATAAGTGTCAGTACTCAACTTGCTGCTCTCAGACGATTGCTATTTGGTTGGGAAGGCACAGATAAAGAAACAGGGGACTGGTTCAGGAAAGCAGCCGAGGTTGGTGCCACGTTTAGGATAATATGTATGATGCTAAAGAAATATCTAGGGGATCGTACCTCTCGTTGTAGAAACGCACAACGCCGATATTATGGCTTCATTGATTATTTTGAAGGCGGAAGTTGAAGAAAAGATTGGCTCAAGGATGCGAATGGCTTTCAGTGGCGCAACAGAAGCCCACATGTTGGCCCGAGAGCTACGTAAGTCTATGCAATTGGACAGAATAAGTTTCCAGTTCATCGCAACACAGGCGACGCCGACATTGGTGTGATCCTCCACCCAACTCGCCCGTATCCTGCATTCTGGGATCAGCGCAGAATGTAAGCCCACTGGTCATGTTTCATTTGGCATATCTAATCTTGACTATAGCTTACCGGGCCCTCCGTTGACCAACGATACTGCACTCGTAACCTTGATCGAACGTGGTGTAACGGTTGGTTTGGGAGTACAAGACGCATGGGACGCCCGAAACACCAGATTCACTGTTGATTGGGTAGGTAACACAAATAGCGGTTTTATTGGTGCTGAATCAAAACGTAGGCCATGCTCGAGTCCAATGGTCGTATTCATGAAGCCGATGCGATAACTTTGGTCACTACCAACCTGGAAAGGCTGTTGGGTATACGCGGTATCGACGAAGATTTGGTAGTATACGAAGGAGGTGGTATGTTTGACCAGACGAGTAAGGTAGTGGGGGTAATATCACAAGAGCAGATGACTGTACATCTTTTCTGAACATTATATACTCCGACGACAGGACAGTTCATCATACTACTCCACCGAAGAGAGCCGCACTCCTGATGCCTCGATTCCTAGCAGCTGCAAGCCCTATGGCAAAACAGCTGACCAGAAAACCCGCAAACCTCATTAAAACTTGAGCTAACACTGCATCAGATGAACCACACGACACACTTACCGAAAAAAGGCAATGCGTGAAATAGAGCGTTCTTCGTGAGGAGTGCGCGAAGACGCGAAAATGGACCGCAGCACAGCAGGGGTGACTGGCAAGCGACTGTTACTGTCTGCCTGTGGCTGACTGGTGAAGGTTTGCTGCACAGGCCTAGCTGTAGAAGAAGAAGAAACAGACGACATTGTGGTTGTCCGTAGTGCCGATTGGCTACTGGTACGATGGCTAAGCTGTGCCAAATTGTCAGCTGCATGTCAGCAACCATCATCATCCGACTAATTGCCTATCGGGTACTGGTATGTCTCGGCCCTCCGTCTTTGCCTAGAAGAGGACCTAGACTGACCTGGCCACATATTCTATCAGTAGCTCGAAATATCACCTTCTCATTCACAATCATGGCGTTAGATACTAGCCAAAGCTCGCTTCCTGCGTGAGGTCATGATCAAGATTATCGACCGCTTGCCAACAGAACAAGAATATCGCCACGTCCGCCACCTTGTTTTACAATATCCGGAACGAGCGGGTCACCCCATAACCGATGACAATGTTGCCTCTGTATTTGGGGCGTGTCCGCATCTAGAATCTGTCGTCTTGTCGGGCGTTCCAGACACAACTGATAGAACCATTGTTATCCTGGCCCAGACCGCTCACAACCTTCAAGGAATTAACCTTAACAATTGTACACAAGTCACAGATGCAGGAGCGCTTCAGCTGACTGCGAAGCCCCTTCCTCTTCAATGGATCCGATTGAACGGCGTCTCGGCCATAACGGACGCAACCATTTCAGCCATCGCCAGAACTTGCACCCGGTTGGTGGATCTAGAGGCTTGCGACCTCCCTCAAATAACTCCACTGGCTATAAGAGATATCTGGAAACACACAAGGTAGATAACCTTCCTAGATGATGGGAATCAGAGATCTTCACATTCCCGCATTTTGACAGAAAACTTCGAAGCCTTCGCTTAGCACGATGTCCCCTCTTGACGGACAAGGCATTTCCGTCCACGCCTCTCTCTTCAGATGGAGAGCATGTATCGGAGACAGATCCACAGGACCTGTTTCCCCCACTAATCCTACGACATTATGCGGAAATTTTGCGCATTCTTGATCTGGCTTATTGCAATATAACTGACGAAAGTGTCGAGGGCATCATTGCCCACGCGCCTAAACTCCAGACCCTGATTCTCACTGGTTGTGAGCAGCTGACGGACCGGGCAGTCGACAGTGTATGTAAGCTCGGCGATAATCTTGATGTGCTGAGCATCAGTGCTGTTTCCAAGATAACGGATGCAGCCATCGTTCGACTGTCTCGCTCATGCTCAAAACTGCGGGCCATCGATGTAGGTTGTGAGTGCGCAATTCCAAGGGGCGAGATTAGATAACTGATTTACAAAAGCTTGCGACAATCTGACAGATATGTCCGTTTTTGAACTCGCGTCCCTAAGTTGTCTCAAGCGGCTTAGTCTTACAAAGCTTCATAAGATCACGGACATCGCCATCTACACTATCGCCGAGCAAGCGACAGAACTGGAGCGCCTTCACCTGTCTCATTGCAACTCGATTTCCCTTGATGCTATTCGCACCCTTTTAGAGCGCATGGGCAGGCTTCAACAAGTCGTTCTTACTGGCGTACCCTCCTTTCAGATAGAGGGTGCTGAACAATTCTCAGAACAGCCTCCCGCAGTACGTTTAGGAGTTGGCTTTTGAATCCCGGATTGTTTTCTTAATGGGTTCTGCTTAGCACTTGGACGCAGAACAAAGGGCTGCGTTCCGCGCATATCACGGACGAAGGATAGGCCAACTTGTGGATTTTTTGAATGAACAGGAACGGCGGCAACAGGAGGCTGAGGAGGCTGCCACAAATATCTTGTCCTGAGTACATACACGCAGAGGGATTTATGGACAGAATCTACTTCTGTAGCACTTACCGTTGTATCGATATCTCAATTCTTGGGGGATGAATATGGACATCTTGGTTTGTGACTGGCAAGTTATCACAAACCTGGTGCATCTTTCTCGTATCCTATATCTTGTCACTCCTTTTAACTTCCCACTCGTTCATCTCCTCACGCATCCACCTTTCAACGTGTGCATCAGACACGCAACCACAGTGCACGATCTCTAGAACAATCGTGTTCCTGAACATAAGTGCTAACTTTAACCGTTTTCGAATGGAGATCCTGCCCTCCACCAGCAGTTTGATCACTACACCAGAGGGTTTTGATGGTAGCCGTTCGGCAGCACTTCAGCTGCGCAGGTCTTCAAAATCATTTCATAACCTCCGCGGAAAGCATCATCCACACGTTTCCTTCACTAAGAACCGGTTCAATAATATCAGCCCAGCAACATCTCGTTATGAGTTCTGTTCTGCGAGGAGACATATGTCTTCTGCCGTTGTGACTCTTTCACCAATTGCAGCTTCCCCTGTGTGTTCGCCGCAGCCTACTTTTCATCAGGAAATATCTGACTGCGAAGTTCCGCCGGGCTCCTTAGCCTGTTCGGCTTATATTATTGCTCCGACTTCGACTTCGACTCTTCCTGAACACATTGCAACACGGCTGCTTTCCATTGAACAATCACGCGTGTTGAAGGAACCGCTTGCTCCTCTGTCAACCCTGTCAACGTCTGCATCATTTCCTTTCCTGACGCTTCAGTACAAATCGCGAGCTACGACGGATTTACAAGACACAGAGAAGTCCGTTCTCGCCATGACTCAAAAGCGCCGGTCATTTTCTGAATCATCGCTGGGCTCTCAACAAGTGACCAAGTACAGTTCCGACAATCCGGATACTGCAGCTGCTCCCCCTGCGACTGTATCGCCACAGTGCAGAGCAAACTTTCATATACTTCACGGCCCAAATATTGAGGATGACGAAGACTGCATCGAACCTACAAGCAGCGAACGTCCGCAAAACGATTGTAAAGGAAGCAAGGACAGAATCCGGCGATTTTACGCCCTTAGAGAACTACTTAGCACTGAGTTTGGTTATCTCAACGACTTGAGAGCGTTAGTAACCGTTAGTCATACCTTATTGTCCGCATTTTCATTGACATATCCCCGATAGGTATACCTCCATTCTCCATCCACCATGACTGATCACACGCCATATTCTGTTCGTTCGTCATCTTCACTAGTGAACAGTAATTGGGTTGGCTCATATTCAAACGCTCAGGCCTCTGACTCTTCGAACACCAATATGCATGGGAAAGGCTTTTCGAAACCGGCGTTGCTCGGTTTCTTTTCTGAAGACGAGCTTGTCCTATTAGGAAGAAATGCTAAATCAGTGCTGCAGTTCCATGAACGTTTCTTACGGGAACTCGAACTAATCATGGAGCCTTTTGGAATCACTATTAATACAGAGCAAGATAATGATCGGCCAATTGCTGCCATACCGGTTGACTTAGATGAGGCCATTCAAGTTGCCGCACAGCAGTTCGTGAAAGAGGTTTGTATTGGATTCGCACCGCTCTCTACCATCTCACGTTTGCCAAGGCACCGTCTTTTCACGTTTATCAAGATTTCTGTGCTGCCCACTTGGAAGCGCTCGAGATAGTCAGGACGAAGCAACATCAACATCCCCTTGAATGGGACACGTTCGAACGTCATTGCTCACTTGTCCTTTCTGCGAGAGCGGGCGTCGCGTCAGAACCACCGTCCTCGGGAGGATTGCCCGAAGAACTTAACAAGACATTGTCTGTCAAAAAGAGAAAAAGGACCGCATCTCTCACAGCCCTTGATGGGGCGTTTCGTTCTCTTCGCGCATTTGCGTCCAAGGAACAGATTCCTGTCCAACTCGGCCGTAATGACGGATATGGCCCTCGTTTGACTTTTGTGGATTACATGATCAAACCTGTTCAAAGGATTTGCAAATACCCGCTGCTCCTTGCTCAGTTACAGAAGCGCGGTTCTCTGCAAGAGATCAAATCAAACGCCGACACTATTGTCGAGAGATCGGTGAAAGCTATGAAGAACGTAGTGGGTGCGGTCGATGAAGCTCGTCATAAGAAGGATGTGGAAAGCAAGTCGTCATTAATTGCATCCCGTATCCTACTTTCGGCGGCCTCTGGTTATCCGCATCACCTATCCGAAGTATTTCTGTCGTCGCTAGGGACTTGCCTACTCGCTGGTTCATTGGACATAATCCATTATTCTCCGACGAAACCGAGAAATGACCTTAACAACTTGAAAGCCAAGTACCTTGGAGCTTTCTTGTACCCCGGCGGTTATTTGATTTTGGCGAGAGTCAAAGGGAAGATATACGAGCCAAGGCATTGGTTCTCTTCAGCTAATTTTGACTTGAGGGATATAACTGAGGATATAGGTAAGGCTATACCAAGTTTCAACGTGATATGGGTTCTCACAAGCTCATTTTTATAGCCCTTTTGTCTTCCTCTTTCTGCCTCCACTCTGAGAATGATTTGTTTGAGTTCGCCGCCGCATGTCCGAAGGAAAAAGATATTTGGTTAAAATCCATCCGCAATTCATTGGAACACTCAGCAATTTGGGCTTGCGAACCAGTTTCCAGTTTGGGCATGCAGAATCACTGGGTGCCACGCTCGGACGAGTTTGAAAACGACATTCCCCCAGCCTTGTCGAATCCTGGGTCTTTTCTGGATCAAAGATCATTGCAACACGGTTTAGGTTTCACACAAATCAACACTCCTAGTGTCCCTTCTGCTCATCGTGCATCTTCCTTCGTTTCGCTTAAAGCTATGTTTTCTCAGGGCGAAGATTCCAACACAATCTATCGTTCCTCCGTGTCAGCGAGGCAGCAGACGGATGTTGGGCTCCAGGATGTCCTATCACAAGCTTGCCTTGGTGTCCGTGCCTATAATGCAGGCGAGGAGCTTTTTCAAGTGCCTAAAACAGCAGAATCGTTAGTGAGAAGCAGCTCTAGTATCAGCGTAAGAAGTCTGGCTGGGCTTTCCAGGCTCGAAAGTGTCAGAATTTCCAGACATATCAGCCCAGCTGGCACAGGCACAACCGCTCGCTGGGAACTCCTAGAAGCCAAGTCGACGATCCTGCGTGCAAGGAATTGCAAGAGTAACTACATCGTGGACTGCAGTTCAAGCGAGCAGAGTCTGCCTCTTCTTCCTGATAGCGAAGGTTTTAAACCAGACTCGCTCGGATATAGCGCCACCGACAATGCCGAGAGCTTTACACGTGTCCTGTTCTACAACATGAGAGGCTTCTTCCAGTCTCAATCAGTGTCTGACGTCGACCTTGGAGCTGCCTCTCACTGTTCATCAGGTGAAAAGCACCCCTCGTTGCTTAGAGCCAAGACGACTGGAAATGTTTTTCGGCGCCTGTCAATGAAAACGCCCTTATATCGTGGCAGGTCGACTGTCCCAGGTGATGGACCAGAGGCTGCATTGGAGGTGCCTGCGGGGAAAGACATTCCTGTTCGTCGTCGAACGATCTCGCGGTGGCCGCCAACTTTGGATAACGTCAAACGCGTGTCCATGCTGCAACTGTTCCACAGTTGATGACCTGACGCTTTTCTGTTCAAATCCCTGACTCCTGTTCCGTCTCTACATTACCACCACCTCTAAAGCTATAGCCTAAGAACTTTGATTATTAGTGTAGAAAAGCCATTACTATTGATTCTATCGACTGTACACAAACATGCCTGCATGTTCAATTAATGCAAAACGATGATAGCTGGTGATAGATTAGATGTACATCAAAGCAACAGCAATAATGCGATAGCAAAAGTCCCAAAACAAATGATACTGAGGATGCAAGGTTGACCTTATGGTAATAAACCGTGAGTTCGAAGCAACTTTCCCCACCTACGTACAATTTAGTAATCAGTGTGTGATACAAAGGAATTGGGAATTGCAGCAACATACTCATCTCGCTCTAACTCGACTTCTGCTAAGTGTCGTTTGAGTTGCCTGAAGCAACAGGTTTGAATGCGATAAGAAACATGGTAAACGGACACGCACGAGTTCTCCCTTGAAAGCGCATTGCGAGCTTCTTTTGTTTGACGTAGATCTGCTGTCAGAGCAACCCATGCCTCGTCATCTGGTAAGTTGACATCGTTATACATGCCGTCCAGCTCTTCATTGAAAGCCTTTCGAAGAAGTGAGAAGTCTAAGAAAAGGCATGCAAAAAGTCACTTACCTCGTACATAATCTCCTTCTCAGCGGTAGCGTCGGAGAGCAAACTTTTCATAAGCTCACACTGGCGTTTCGAGTGCTGGAATTCAAACTTGCACTTTTCTAGCTCAATAGTTTTCTGCCACCAACCAAGTTCAGTACAATACGTTCACAACGGGGGCATTACACACATCTCTGGAATCAGCGATAAGTTTCCTCACAGATTCTTGCAGTTTCTCTTGATGCAGTAATGCTTGGTCGAGATCTTTGTCCGTCTGGGTGGCAAGATCTCCAACGGCTTGGATCACCCTGTCAACGTGGTGCTGATCTACTGTAGGGGACATTCGATTCACATCGAATGAGTTCTGGGGTCGTGATCGAGGAGTGTAGTCCCCCTGCCGCAATCCTATCACTTGGCGCATCTCTTGCAAGCGTTCTTGAGCAGCTCTGGTCTGTTGGTAATGGTTGCTAAAGGCGTACGACGTGATCGGATCTTGATAACACTTACCAAAGGCTGCGAGGATGGCTGTGATGAGCGCACGCTCTTATCAGGTGAGGATGGGCGAGTCAGTGGTTCGCTAAAGGTTTGCGGCAAGCGAAGTTCGTTGACTTCAAGCTTTATTCTTTTGACGTTCCGGCGGGATGACTCGATCTGCAAGGGTAAAACAATAAACCAACAGCTCGCAAGAAAGTAAAAATACTGACGTCTTCTTTCGTAGACTCTGAATATTGCACTAATCGCTCCGTAAATTCGCTGTCAATCACGGACAGAGAACCAATAGGTTTTCCCCTGCGCACTAGAGAAGGTACTCGACGAGGCGAAACAATGCGACCTGATGGGCGGTTTAATGGTGAATTTCGAACATATGATCGCCTTGCTGTGGTCGGGGATCCAGGCACATTTGCTGCTGAACGTACCGAAGATTTCTTTTTGATCGAAAGTGGTTCAATCGTGGAAGGGACTCCAGAATTTCCAGTTGTAGTCGTCCTTGGCGTGTCATCTCCACGACTTGACGGAAAGAGTTGCCTTCTGCTGCGGGGAAGGCTTGTTGGAGGTAAATATGTAGGAATTTTTTCCAACTCGTCGTCAAACGAGGGGAGAGTATGCGTTGGTTTTCGAGGACTTGGGGTTCTTGGCAACGGCGATGGGCTTCGAGGACCAAATAATCGATGATCACCCGAATCCCGCGATAGCGATCGCAGGTGGAGCGGAGATGCACTGGACGACTTACCAGCGTCCTCTTGGTCAGTGGATACTGGTGTATGTGAACGTCTGGAAGATCGTGAAGTTGGTCTTAATGATGGAGGTGGGTCCTCTGATGACTTGTTATACGGGTTTGTTGCATTGGCCACCACACTTACCTTCATATATCGTGTCTTCTACCGGTCTTTCCAACACAAGGTCCGTTCCTGGCTTACCATGCTGGTTCATGCTGTTTTGCCTTGCTAGTTCGAGTTTCATAGCCAAGTCCCAATCAGATGTATCCAATTTCTTCATTTTATTAATCATTGCCTCGTCATCACTGTAGTCAGGCGTTCTCTCCCGTGAAACGGGCTCCGACGAACGTCGTGACAGGCTTCGACTAGGAGTATCTTGATCTGAATCAGTAGTATTTCCACCAGGGGACTTATGCGATCGCCGTGGCTGTGTTGATGTGGAAAACGTGAAATCATCATCATCATCCAACGAAGAAACGGTAGTTGCAGCCGTTGAGTTAGAGCGATGTGAGAATTTCATGAGGCTGCCGTCACCGGTGGAGGTTGTTTGGGTGTACGTCGATGATCGGCTATTCGTAGACTTCATCCGTCTATTACCATTGATGGAACCTCCGAAGAAATCACCCATGGCCGATGCTGGTCGCGAGCTGAAGATATTGCGAGATATTGTATCAAGACCAAAAATTGTGACCTTTGACCTCGCCGTTGGTGTTGAGGGTCGCGAATCTCTGCCAGTGCGGAATTGGAACAGACCAAATTGATGTACTATCCACGAAAGATTCAGAAATCAACGCTGGCTACTTTTCCATATGACGCACTGGTCTGTACAATGCGAGAGGGCACTCGTTCAGTTTGTACAATATCTTCCTCCCCTTCGTCCGTTGGATCGGTGGAGGACACGGAATATCGGCAGAGCCCCCCAGCCATAGGCTGGATTCTGATCCTTGCAAATGGTGGACCATCAATGCCAAAGGGAATGAGGTCGGCTGAGCCAATGGGGTCGATATGCACAACAATCTTGGTCTTAAATCGTGCAAATTAATGACAGGGCATTATTTAAGACTATCCATACCTTTTTCTGCTCTTGCAGAAAAGCTGTTCGCTGGTATACATTATAATATGTTCGTGCGTAGGTTACTTTTCCGGCTTTAGATTCGACTTCCTGTTCCTTGGAGCAAAGGACAACTGATTGACCAGCTCGAGTACGATATTTCGCTTGAACTTGCCACAGACGCTCTAAGAATATTTGCTTGTCGGCTTCCGTCTGTATAGGATCAAGGTTAGCGGACAGAGGAGGGTGCACGACCGACATGGAACGAAATGGCCGACCGGACCATCTGTCACTCTGATCCTGTGGGGGATTTTCCAAGTATAAGTGGAAATCTGCGGAAATCTATTCAGGGTCTTCAATCAAGTGAATACGCTCTTATTCACCTGCTCCGCCGACATCTGTTGCGACTATATCCGTGATGTCGACAACGCCCTTACAAGACATTCCACTTTTTTTCTTTCCGATAGGAATCCCTCCTGATTTGGTGACCTTGTCCAGGTCATCCAGACCAGCCAGCGTCCGCCCACCCTTCTCTCCATTACCCGGTCGTTTTATAATCAGGATCTTGTCGTCAAAAAGAAACAAAGAGCAATGCAGCGTGGTTACAGATGCGCTTGCAGAAGAGGCCGCAGATGATAATGGTGCATCGTTTAGAACATCTTCGACGTCAATGCAGTCAATAAACCTACGCGAACTTGAGAAGAGCTCGGGTGGAAAGCCTTCGATGGACGTGGACAGGCAATAGAAGATGGCTGCTCTCTTGGTTTCTTCATCGGCTTCAGCCTGAGCGATTTTGCTTGCGATCTCATCAGCTTCCACCAGTTTAGCTCGCTGGGAATCATCGGGACCCATATGCTTTAGCATTGTGCGGAAGAGAAGCGTATACCGCGGTATCCTCTGGACAGGCTCCATCAGAAGTTCCCGAAGGCCGACGCGGTTTCGCGCATCAGTGGATTGGTATTTTATATGCTACCATACACGATAAGTATTCTTCGTGTATTTAATAGGAAGCACATACATCGATGTAAGCACCGAATCGCGAAGACCGTTTGGAAACTTCACGTTCGAATATGGATTGCGCTTCTTCCCTCTTGATGTAGTATTGCTTATACTGCTCAAAACCGCGCAACTCTTTGAAGTGCCGCAGCGCTACATCGCCCACGCCGCCCACCGTTTTGGGGCCATGAGGTGTCATCATTTTCTCAAGGTCAGTCAAGAAAGCCTCATTGACTGGTACCAGGTTGTCGATGTTACCGAACAGCGTCTTCGCTTCATATGCTGGCAAAATGGCCGTCTCCTTGCTTCGAGCAAAGTTTCGTAGCGGATCGGCGTAATCGTTCTTGAGTATCTGGAGTCGTTTCACATACGATCGTTCGCTTGAGACCAGCTCATTAATGACGGAAGCCAGTGCCGTCGTGTCGGTCATTGCACGCCTTCTCTGGGTAGGCCATTCCTAACGACGGCAATTAGACTGTTGTTTATACAGGGATATATATAAAAGAAGGGAAGAATTTGCAATGCAATGATTGTGACGCCCGCGATCCTGTGCATCCGATCACTCGACGAGGAGGCATCAGGTGTCCGGCATATAAAGTAAGAAGCACTAACAGACTCGTTGGAAGATGAACCAGGCCCGGCTGATAACATATCTGAGGAAGAATTCGATGAGAGCGGATCACCGAACGACAGTACGAGATCCTGGATTTCTGCGAAGCGTCAGCAGTGGAGTAAGTTGGCTGGATCGAGATGCACAACCTTCAGGCAAGCGTTTGCCATTTTCAGAACCTTCAATGACAACAGCACAGAAAAAGACGCGTTTAGTAGTGGTTGCAGTAGCTGCTGCTGAGGAATGACTTCTTGGTCTTGGCCCGTCCCTTGTTGCCAGTGGGATAGTTTTTCGAGGAGAAGAGCTCAGAGCCATCTGCCTTGGGCGTTAGGCCAGAGAACTAGAGAAGAAATACAGCAAATGATCGAAGACTGAATATGGTTGCCCGGTCATTGACCTAAACATCTCGAGTCGCGGTCACGTGACTCAGGGTCAATCGGCAACTTTTGACTATCTAATAGCAGAATACATAGTCTGCTACACAAATTCCAACAGCTCCGAGTCTACCTGCTTATCTCCGTATCGCACGGTAACACTAATTTTATTCATAGTGCCAACTCTTTATTATTTTTGAACCGGTGTAAGGAGTACGAACGCGAGAAATTTGGTAGTACCCAAAACGCGTCTGTAGTCTCAGGTGCCTCGAAATTGTCGTCATTGACACTGCCGTGACGTGTAAATTACCACCTCCTACTTCGACTTCCACGGACATACCAACCTGCTTAAACGTACGCGTCGCGACTGTGCGAGGTTTTCAAGGGGCAACCCGGAGTTTTCACCTTGCTAACACTAACACCATCTCACTGTCCTCGTCCCCTACCTGTCCATCGCCCGGACCTTTTTACTCTACAATTTACTAGTCACCCTATATACCATCGTGTCAGCGACAATAAACAATTGCATTTAAAAATTAAAAATTAAAAAATGACATGTAAATTTCTATTGACTGCTTCGCAGCATAGTCGAGTAAGTCGAAGTACCTATCGCCGTCATCTAGAAATTTTTCATCATCTTCCCCTTCTTCTGTTTCTCCTCTTAATAATATGCACAAGGAGCTTGCGAAAATTCCAGCAGAGCGTCCCACCTTGACATCCCACTTGCATGTGCACGAACATGACCTCACTTCACTTACAACTTTGACGGCACATTGGCCAATGCAAGGTCTCGTCCGCGCCTCGAGATATCATTGGCAAACAATCATTGCAGGACAGATGCTCGCATGTTGAACTTGTCAGTCAGCAAATTGTCAAAATACCTCGAATATTTGTCTGGGTTTTATACAATAGGCAGAATCACGGACAACATTATTCCCTGCGCCTTGCTCCAAATCCTGTGCTTCTGCCATCCACTTCGGCTTGCTCAGAAACTTTCTTAATCCTCCAATGACGCTTTTTGTTTGGCTGATTCGTGAGACCGCTCATTCATGCATCTTCTCCTCACTAATTTGGCTTAAGCATCAATTTTTAAAACTCGGGTCGATAACCGTGGAGAAATCTGTTTTATTCGAGTATTGCTCAAGGATGTTATGGAGCTCTGCGTAAATGTATTGCCGCGAATACTGCATTTGGTTGTATGCGTGTGACCGCGTGGCCGGATTGGCTATTGAAATGAATCATCATCACGATCGCCCGCGTTGTTCCTGCCGACACTCGCCATCATCTCGTACAGACCATGGCAAAGGCCGGGACAATAGATAGACACGTTACGTCATAATTTGCGAGGCATCTTGGCTTCTACCAGATCAACCATGCCAACCAAGCCTCTGGAGGAGAAAACTGTTCTTGACGTAGACGGTTGGCTGAAGCCCAACGTGCCTGCTATTCTCCACAGATACGACCTATATCGTCGTTGGAAGGACACTATAGAAACACAAGAAGGTGGTTATGAGAACTTCACCAAGGGTTATCTCAGGTTTGGCCTCAACGTGAATGATTCGGGCGAGATAACGTATAGAGAATGGGCTCCCAATGCACAAGAAGCTTATCTCATTGGCGATTTTAGCAAGTAGTTTTCATCCATGCATAGTGTCATTTAAACTGACAGATTGCTAGATGAATGGAACAGGACATCCCATCCCATGATAAAGGATCAGTATGGGATCTGGACGATCGTTCTCCCACCGGTAGGACCAGGTGTATGCGCGATCCCTCATGATTCCAAAATCAAAGTGTGGCACCTATAGAAAGCCATCTTCTGTTCCTGATAAGAGTAACAGATATCAATGGTTTTGCCCTCTGGAGAGCGCATAGAGCGCTTGCCAGCCTGGATCCGTCGCGTAACCCAGGAGCTTAGCGTATCTCCAGTATACGATGCCCGGTTCTGGAACCCTCCAGAATCTGAGAGGTACTCTTTTAAGAATCCCAGACCGCCCCAACCAAACGGGATCAGAGTATATGAAGCTCACGTTGGTATATCAACTGCGGAGGGCAGAGTCGGGACCTACAAGGAGTTCACTGCGAATATTTTGCCCAGAATCAAGAATTTGGGCTACAATACCATCCAGCTAATGGCCGTCATGGAACACGCATATTATGCATGTATGTGGTTCAAGTTGACCCCTGCCAAATTTAACCCGCTTAATCCCGTGGTAGCTTTTGGATACCAGGTTACAAGTTTTTTCGCCGCCAGTTCCCGATGTGGTATCCCGGAAGATTTAAAAGAGTTGATCGATACGGCCCACGGGATGGGGCTTCGCGTCCTTCTAGACGTCGTCCATTCTCACGCCTGCAAAAATGTGCTGGACGGCTTGAACCTTTATGACGGGACGGACCATCTATACTTCCATGAAGGCGCTAAAGGCCGCCATGACCTTTGGGACAGCAGGCTTTTCAATTATAGCTCTCACGAGGTCCTGCGCTTCCTGATGAGTAACTTGCGTTATTACATGGAAGAATACCAATTCGATGGTTTCCGCTTCGATGGTGTCACAAGCATGATGTATAAGCATCACGGAATTGGAACCGGTTTCTCCGGAGGCTACAATGATTACTTTGGAGATTCTGCAGACTTGGAAAGCATAGTCTATCTCATGCTTGTATGTTACGACAGATATGTGCTCAGATCAGCTACTGACGGCTGTTTAGGCGAATGATGCGATCCATTCTCTCTATCCAACAGCCACTACAATTGCAGAAGATGTTTCTGGTATGCCGTTATTATGCATCCCTGTCGATAAAGGCGGAGTGGGATTTGATTATCGACTGGCTATGGCTATCCCGGACATGTGGATCAAATTACTCAAACATAAATCGGATGACGAATGGGACTTCAACAATATCGTATTCACCCTTACTAACAGACGCCATGGCGAGAAGAGCATTGCCTACTGCGAGAGCCATGATCAAGCCCTAGTAGGTGACAAAACAATGGCTTTCTGGCTCATGGACAAGGAGATGTGTTCGTATTCGACTTCATGAACTGTGCTCGAGTGACTCATCCACTCCTTAGATACGAACATGTCCGACTTGACGGCTTTGACACCCATCATTTCACGCGGCATTGCACTGCACAAGATGATACGGTTTGTTAATTGTGGCCAAAAGCGGTCAGGTGGCTTAGCTATACTCCCAGGCTATTGGTCCACTCCTTGGGTGGCGAAGGATATCTCAACTTCGAGGGCAACGAATTTGGTCATCCAGAGGTAACATCTCCCTTGGTTAGAGTATAATTTATCTTAGAAAAGCGCAGTGGTTAGATTTCCCCCGTGAAGGAAACAACAATTCCTTCCATTATGCTCGTCGTCAGTGGAACGTCGTCGACGACCCCATGCTTCGCTACAAATACATGAACAACTTTGATGGCGCCATGCAACACCTCGAAGATCGATACCATTGGTTAGAAGCACCACAGGTAGTTAGTTTGTGTTCTACCAAGATATCACGCTCATTAGTCATAGGCATACGTATCACTCAAGAACGAAGCCGATAAAGTTGTCGTATACGAACGTGCTGGCTTACTATTTGTATTCAATTTCCACCCTTCGTCAAGTTTCACTGATTATCGCGTCGGCGTCGAGGAAGCAGGCAAATACCGTATTGTTTTAAGTAGCGATGAGAAGAGGTTTGGTGGCTTTGACAACATCGACTTGAACAATTCGTTCTTTACCACCCCGATGGAATGGAACGGGAGGAGAAACTGGCTTCAGGTAATGCTTTTTCCGCGGTCTCGTTTTATTCCCCGTGTGTAATACTCTGCATTTCAGGTCTATATCCCTACAAGAACTTGCATTGTTCTCGCCAAGGAGTGAATGCTCGCTTCAACGTCAGAAGGGTTACGTTTGTTTCACACTTTCAATAGAAATTCCTAGAAGAGTTTGTTGTCTATGATCCAAATAACCGAGTGCTAAATTGATATTCTTCTTCTTTGCGATGTTTGGTGCATAACAGGAATGAGGGCAAGGAAACGAAACTATGATCTATGTAAAGCGGAGATAAGCACCTCGACCACTTTACGACCCAAAGTCTCTGTATCCACATTCCCTCCCAAGTCTTTGGTTCTCAACCCCAGACCCCCAATTGCTGGTAAGTCAAGAACTTTTCTCACAGCCTCCTCGATGGCGTCCGCTGGCCTTTCAAGACCAAGCGAATATCGAAGGAGCATGGCTGCACTCAAAATCGTGCCGATCGGGTTGGCTATGCCCTGTCCAGCAATGTCCGGGGCAGAACCGTGAATGGGTTCGTATAATCCCAAGGTAGGCTTGAAGTTGTCGGAAGGCAAAGAGGGTGCCCCCGCCAGAGACGCCGACGGAAGCAGACCGAGAGAACCAGGTATGACACTGGCTTGGTCGGAAAGACTACCGTTTCGTTAGAAACAACGGAACACAGGAGAGCGACATTATGCTCACATATCTCCGAACAAATTCTCCGTTAGAATGATTCCGTTGAGTTTTTTAGGATTTTGGACGATGAACATGGAAGCGGCATCAACGTAGTGGTGGTCAAACTTGATTTCTGGGTATTCGTTCGTCAAGATCTCAGAGACTGTTTTCCGCCATAATCGCGAGGTCGCAAGAACGTTTGCCTTGTCCACTGAGTGAATCTCCATTGGAGGGTTGGTCGACGAGGCTATCTGAGCTGCAACTCGTGTTATACGCTCAACCTCTGGCACGCTGTAGATCATGTTATCCCAAGCTGTATCTTCGTTCGGAGCGACTCCTTGCTCTTTCCTAGTCCCGAAGTAGACCCCGCCGATAAGCTCCCGCACAACGATAAGGTTCACGCCTTGAACAATGTCGGGGCGCAGTGGAGAGTATGATACCAAAGATTCGGAAGCGAGATTTGCGGGCCGGATGTTGGCGTAAAGGCCCAGGGCTTTGCGTAATTTCAGCAGGCCGGGTTCTGGCCGCACAGGCGCAGTGACACCCCACTTGGGACCACCGATAGAACCTAGGGACACAGTAAGAAGCAGCCGCGAGCGAAGGTTATCTGTACCAACCCATGAGTATGGCATCAGCTTCTTGACAAGCTTTTAAAGTAGCGGCAGGCAAAGGATCGCCAAACTGGTCAATCGCGTTTCCACCAAAGGGATATTTTTTCAACTCGAGCTTGAAATCTTGCGATAGCTCGGAGACGGTTTCGAGTACTCGTACCGCCTGTGCAACTACTTCGGGGCCTGTATAAGTAGTCGATTTAAGGGATGGACTGATTTGAAGATGAACGAGGCATACCAATCCCATCTCCGGGAAGCACTGCGATCTGGAAAGTTTTCGGCGACATCGAGGGGGACAATACTAAGGTCCTTGGGCTCTTAACTTGGACTTAAAATGTTATTATCGTCGGCCGATCTTGTAGATCCCGAGTTAGTTACGCGTGACAATACCCCTCAGATCTAAGCGAGATCTCTCATTTTCATGGCGACACAACAAAATCCCCGGTGCAAGCACCTCGTACTAGACGCCGGGCCATTGCTCGCTTTAACGCCGCTGCGGGGACTTTCAGAAGCATACTACACTGTCCCACAAGTCCTTGCCGAGCTGAAGGACAAGAAAGCAAGGGATCACATTGAGCAGCTCGCCTTGCTGTCTGGCGTGAAAGTGATCGTAAAATCACCAGATCCTGCAAGTATTAGTCATGGTACGTCTATGACGCTCTAATGGTTCCATGCTCTTAGTTTATGGCAATTCTAGTTATCCAGTGCTCGAAAAAGACGGGAGATTATAGTGTGCTTTCGCACCCCGATCTCTGCGTCCTTGCTTTGACGTACATGCTACACAAAGGAGAAAAATTGACTGAGACTGAGAATCATGGTATAATCGAGGTACGTGCATAGTACTAGGCGATACTTCCCGAGACCAATTGCTTTAGGGATAGACGGTGCAACAGGATTCGACCTCACTGGCAGCTGTGGATGTTAATGAGATCGCCGAAGGAATCGAGAATTTGACCGCCTCTGACGACATTTCATCGGAGTCCGATAGCACAGTCGAACCAGCAGAAAAAGAGAAAGGGGATAACGAAGGCATCGAGGAGAGCGGTGACAACGAACCTCTTGATGTTGAACTTCATCCAATCAAGAATGAAGATCAATCACTACCTCCAATACCGACTCAGGAAGCACCATCGACAACATCCGGTTTCGAGGATCCATCGGATGAGGACGATGGGGAGGGCGAGTGGATAACGCCAGATAATGTTGACTTACACAAGTCGAAAGCCCTGGGTTTACTTCCATCGGAAAGCGATGGCAACACGAAAGATGAAGAAATATGGGCTGGTTGCATGACGGCGGATTTCGCCATGCAGAATGTATTGTTACAAATGGGCTTGAACCTCGTCAGTTTGGAGGGCAGACGGATAGAAAAGGTCAAAACTTGGGTTCTGAGGTGTCATGCTTGCTACAAGTCAGTGCATTGTTTCGGTATAGTGACTTCGATTAATGGTATTACCTTTCTTAGGCTATGTAAGGATAACTCGAAAAAATTCTGCCCATCTTGTGGCAACCCCACTCTCATCAGAGCATCGGTCACTGTTGCGAAGCCAGGCGCTGACCCTAAAGCGCCGGCAGTGCAAGTACATCTCAAGAAGAACTTCCAGTACAAGCTCAGGGGTACTAAGTACTCCATCCCAGCACCCAAGCCTGGTTCTGCGAAGACAGGGTCTGGTGAGGGTCTCGTCCTACGTGAGGACCAGCTGGAATACATGAACGCCAAGAAACGTCTCGACAATAAAAGAGAAAGAGAAGAAGCGCGGATGCTGAAAGGGATGGCCGCTAGAGCGGCAACTGGAAACATGGGCGTACTCAGTAGCTGGATGGATCCAGATTGGGTACCTGAGATGATAAGTGCAAGTGCCGGAGGAAAAGGTCGAACGAAGAATTCAAACGGTGATCTGCCTCAAGTAGGGCATGGAAAGAGAAACCCCAATGAGCGAAGGCGTTCGCGTAAATAGAGTATGGCTTCGTTTGTGTACATTCCACATTGTCTATGACAGACTTCTGTTCATGAACCTCCTTTTCTGGAATGACATCCACCATTTACTCGGTTTTCCAGTTCCATCTGCATAAAGTTTCTCGACCAGACGAGCTGCTAACTCCTGCCGGACCTGTGTCAAGTATTGTCGCAGATAGTCTATAGTCAAGACAAGTGAGCTAAACTGCAAAAGGGCAGAGAAATGAGAATAAGTACCTGCGTCAACACGACTGGATGGAGGAGCGTAATGCGCATTCAAAGGAAAGTTTGCATCACCTGGAATCGGGAAATTGTCCACAGCGAGGGTGTTGAGAGACTTGGTGGCTTCAATCTGATTAGGAGTCGTGCGAGCATTTCCCAGCTTCTGGAGGCAATCCGAGATGAAAAGAATGAAAATGATCAGGAGACGGTCTGCGGGGCCCTTGATCTCGAAGTTGCGAAACAGAGAGTTGGCACGGAATAGATCCAAAGTCTCGTCCAAGATATCAAGCTGGGACGGATCCGCTAACAGGACAACAGCTCAGAGTTGGATGCTGCAACAGCTAAACTGCTTTACCAGCTGGCGCGGGTCCTCTGATTCTGGTTTTAACAGGCAGGACGGCCATATTGCCGACCTGCGTTATATCAGGATACTCGTTGAATGAAGAATGGTACGCCTAGATGGGGGGTCAGTAATGTTTTCCATCTTATCGTCGCCACTCACTGGCATTGGTGTAAGTATGTCGTCTCACCGCAGTGTGCACCCTAGCACCTTCCATATCGAGAATCATTTCATGTCCAACAAGTGATCTCTTAATTTAGCACACAAGATGTAGAAGACTGAGTGTCATTGTCCATGATCTAAACTACACCTATCTACAGGGAACATGGTGTGAAATGATTGTAAACATGAAGCGGCCATGTCAAATGCAAACTCCCATGACTTGAGGCAGGTGACGGTCCTGTGACCACCTGACCGTTGTTACAACGATGTCTCGCCCACACAACGGGGAGAATGCTTCGTTATTGGCCATTAGGCCAATTAGACCATCAGCAGATACTGTCCGCAGTGCGTAACATGTTTTCTACATATTTATTTGGCCTCACTATGACACTAATGTACAGAACTGGTGAAACGGCTTCGCGCGATGATCCTCCACTTGCTACCTATCGAAGTTCCTCCTGAAGAGATCAAGGAGCCAATTAGCCGCATCATTACGTCTCGTGTCATATCTACCTTTGTCGCTGCCGCTGGAGATTTCGGAGAGGCTGTGAGCCATTCGTCCCCTCATCATTGACGGACTTTCATGTTCATTTCTCACAAAGCTTCCATATGCATTACTGCGCTCACGAGCCCAATTCATGCGTGATGCGAATAGGAATCCGGCTGACTATGGAGAGAACCTTGGCCGCGGTAGGTGTTCCTCCCATTGTTAGGTGGGAAATAAAACCTCATCTTTAAACAGCAACTGCATGTGAAGTATTAGCGCGAAGAATAGTCCACATCTCCCCCAAGGATAGATTGATTAATATTCTGTCTACGCGATTCGAGTACGGCCATGAAGGCAGTAGTGATCTAGCCAGCGCATTGGAAATGGCTATTGACCAGAATTGGTTCGTAGTCTCGTAATGATGTGCAGTGATGTACAGCTGACTTTCAGAAGTACTATATTCCTTTCTTCGACTGAGGCTCAGGATGGTATGTAAGGTCCCTTAGTCTGCGACCCAAAAGATGTTCATAGGATCCAGTCGTTCAAGCGCTCTGGCGAGGGGATATAGTCCAGAAAAACATCGAAAACCACGAAATCGACTGTGAGCAGTATTGTTGCCCTACATCACTTGACTCGATTGGTTGACGTAGTGTCGGTTAGACGTTCCTTACAGAGGAATTCACTCACACAGCATCTGGAGCCACTTTAACGCCCCGAGGCTTGCTGTCCCAAGGTAAGGCCGCCATTTTTATCCTCAAGACCGATTTCATCAAGTGAAGCAGGTATCAGAATGTTTTCCGCATCTGTGTCTGGCTCTTTTTTCTGTTTGTCTATTCTCAAGCAGGTTGAACCACTTTTTCTTTCCAACCATATTATTTTAAACCGTAGACCATAGTTCTGGAGCCTGTTGAACGACTGAGTCGACCGGAAAACAAACTGGACGTTTGGGAAGTCATCCTGTATATTATGGCACTGGCTTTCACTATTGAGGGTACAGTTCTCGATGCTACTTGTCATACTTTTCGCTCATTCAGCAGATGTGTACAGGGTATTTGATCGAATTTTCCCCTAACGGAAAACGCTAACAAGAGGAAAGTTTTGGAGGCTGCTCCGTTTTGCCACATGGCGTGCTTTGAATTTTTGGAGCGTCATCTCGTTCATAATAGACACCATTCTACTTTCTGCTTTCATTCTGCGCGTAGTCGGAATCACTTCGAGTGGTGAACGATCGGCCGATATGAGACTTCACAGTTTTCGAGTACTGAGCTACGTCGCTCCATTACTTTGGTGAGTCAATTTTTTTTTTCCTACAGATTTTCTGACGGTGTTAGGATGAGTGAGTACCGATTGTCATCACTCTTTACTCTCCTCTGAACCGTACATGTCAGAACTTATAACTATATTTGACGGTTTCAAGTCAGTACCATTCTCCCCTGACCTAAACAATCCCTTCATTACTTCTTAGATATATTGGGACAATGGAGATCTGTGTGACGAGGATGTTGAAAGAATCTGGCATTTTTTTTGCGGTAAGTGTACTTGCATGGGTTTAGCTGGACGCTTTGGTGACTGTTCGTAGCTTCTAGCCGTTGTATCAATTGGATTTTATCAAGGACTATTTGCTCTGGATGCCGCAGATGGAACCATCGATGATTCTTCTGAGGTGGGTTACTGACGCTCGGAAGTTGATCATGGGTTGAGGTATCTATAGGTCATTCACGCGCTCATACAAGGACTGCTACAGTAAGGTTCATTTTTGTGTTACAAAGAGAAATACTTACACATAGTTTAGGTCACCTAACTATGGGAAATTCTCTGAGAGGTTGGTTTCCCTCTTTATGTCAGCCTCAGCTATACTCAACATTGCATCACTGTCCAGTCCCGCCAGCCTCATACTTTATTACCTGTATGATCTCCTCCTTAAGCGCTAGGACTGTCCTCACTAGTGGCCAGGTGGACAACGGTGACCGTTATCATATTACTCAATGTCCTCATTTCACTGTTCGCCTCCGCTTATTCCGAGGTAAGTGTGGAAAGACGAAAATACGGTTTCTAATGTTGTGCTCCCGTAGATCGTTGCAGATGCAGAAGCTCAATATTTGGCTTTCTTCGCAGGAAAGACTATCAGCATGATCAGGGCGCCCGACTCGTACGTCTACCCGGCGCCATTCAACCTGCTTGAGATCATCTTTATTGCACCATTTGAGTAAGTCAATGGTCCCCGTGCTGGCGTGCTTAGCACTGTCTAATTAGCAACTAGATTCCTCCCTTTAATTAAACTGAGTGAAGAGACTTATGCCCGTGTAAGAAACCAAGTTTTCTTGTCTCTATAAACACTGAATTTTTTGCCTCCAGCTCAATCGCTACGCCATGACCACTATGTTTTGTATTCCTTTATCTATCATTGCCATATATGAAGCAAGTCGAGAAAGCAGGAAAGGGACATGGTTGCAAAATTGGCTCGCGGGCGACGACACGGACTTAGACGCGCCCGAAATTCGGAATCCTGAAGTGCACGACCCTGCATGCCCTGACATGCAAATTAGCAGGGTTCCGTTCGAGGAGCTTGTTCAAATGTTCCCCGATATCCAGCAGGTGTGCTCAACAATGTTTCACAATTCTTGTCTTTCTGACTGGGCCTAGTCGATTGAGGCAACTATCCTCACTGAAGTTAATGGTGTCAAAGAGAAAATCTCCTGGGTGGCAGAAAAGCTTGGCACATCGTGAATGTGATCAAGATGAATGATGGACCAATGCCTGTACTGTAGTTTCGATGTCGGTATCAATATATGGACATTCCTCGAACGGGTAGTATTATGAATTTGGTATATTTTGAGGTGGTGTCAGTTGTGTCAAAACGCTCATGGATTCTACAAAGAACGGACGAATCTCATTGATTTCCATGGCACAGAGATTTGGTAACTATGTTGGGATGTGAGACCTAGATCATTTATTGACGCTGGGTTAAGACGAACGCTGAGTTCACTGTAGTCAATCTGAGAGAGGCCTGCTCTGCATTTGGCCTGTCTTGCTTCTCTCAGGTCTTTGAGAAGCGATCGTAGTTTATCCGTGTTTTCGAGGTCATCCGATGCACTATTTCTGGTCAAATTCATAACCTAGAAGTGGAGGTTGGAACTAACGTACACGTCGAGCAGTACCTTGGATATCTCTATATAGCGAAATGGAAGCTTGCTGAAACCATCCTTGGATGTTTCTTCTTCTAACCGTTCCTTCAAGTAGTCTAGGAACGGTGATTCTGAGGCCTCTATTGGTAGATAACTCGTTGCTCACCATAGGTGAGCCACTCGGGGGGAACTATATGACACTTTTTTTTCGTCTTTAGATTCACTGCCATCCAAATAGGCACCTTAGCTCTGTTGGGCGGTCTCAGGGGTCCATAAGCACCCTGCTATCTCAGTCATCTGTGAAATGGTTTGATGATCGCATACCGAGATAAAAGCGGTCCTTTCCATCGTTATTAGCGGTATGATATCAATAAGCTGTTGGCAAGCAATAAGCTCCAGCTCTGGAGGCGTCACCGACGTTCGCAGCGATACAGGGAGCGACATGGCGGAATAAGAGGCGCGATCATGTGATCCCATCGCGTCCCCGTTTGCCGCTGTTAACCGACTGCATACTGATATGCTTGGTGCACGCACAAAACAAGTCAACTCCTACGGAAAACGCGCTCAGCGGGTCGTCAATGCTTCTGATGAACGGCGTCCTCAAATTCCAAATATATTTGATGAACCTGAAGCACCCATTCAATGGGCTCCAGTCGCGTCAAGGATGAGGAAGCGCGAGAACGTGGATAAGTCTCGGACGAGCTCCACAACATCTAGCTCATCATCACCGCGCATCATCCACGTTCAGAGGCGGAAAGCCCTAATATCACCGGTGCGAAGGAAGAAGGTAGCTGCACTGACAGCCGTTCGGGAACCGTCTCTGCCTCGACAATCTCCAGATGAACGTCAGCGACATGCTACCACACCACAAAAAGACGAGGAGAAGAAGACAGCTCGTGGTTCTGATGATGTCGAGAAGCGCTTTAGGCCACCTCTTGCTACTCATTCCATCAATATTCCATCCTCCCCTGCCATTGCGAACTGCAAGTCTAAGCGTATTACTCCCAAGGCGAAAAAGAGGCTGCATAAGCCAGTCCCAGACGTCGTTGAGGTGGACATCATATTGTTGGACGAAGATGGCACGACCATTGCAAAGGAACGGCGGCTTTCACACACCAAAACTGGAACCAAACGCAATGTGCAATCTAAAGCACAAAAGCCACCACTCGACAGCTCGTCAGACAGCGAAGACAAGCCAGCGGCCCAACCTCGTCAGAAAGGGTTAAAAAGACAGGCGACGGTTAGAAGAATAGTCTCTGACGATTCCGACTCTGAAGCTAGTCCAGTTGAACTCGTCACCCCTGCGGCTAAATTACCAGATTCTCCTGTAATTTCCGATGTCAACGTGGCTCAGTGTCAACGTTCCCAACAAAGTCAAGATATCCGGTCGTATGTAAATCAATCCAAGTCGATCACATCCTACGCATCATCACAACAACCCACACGACTTCAAACTTCTTCGCTGCAATCCAGCGACCGTTATACGCATGTACCATCACCTATCATTCACCCACGACCACTGACACCCATTCGTGGATTGCGTACTGCCCGGAGCGTTGTTCCCAAATTACCTCCAAGTCCTACAGATTTTGATTCTTCCATTGATCTATCGGATCTCGACCTTGGATCATCGGAAAAATACATAGATTCTACTATCCCAGAATACATGAAACCCCTCTTACAAGAGTGCCATCAGGAAGAGTGCGGACTATACGAATTTTCTTCATTCATCAAATCGTTCCCCTATGATCCTATTATCCGCTCGTCACTGGTTGACGATAACACAGATCACGGCTTCAAGAAAATTGGCGAAGCTAGCTATTCGGAAGTGTTTGGGATAGGCGACGTTGTGCTGAAGATCATTCCTTTGCGAAAAGAGACCCCTCGCCAAAGCGGAGCAAAATCCAATGGCTACGAGCTCGAAGATCCAGCGACGAGCGATGCAAGAGATGTTCGAAGAGAAATTGTCGTAACTCGGGCAATGGGACAAGTCTGCGATGGATTTGTAAAACTTCTCAAAGCTTATGTGGTTAGAGGGAGATATCCCGACCTGCTCTTAAAACTCTGGGATGAATACAACGAGACGAGAGGATCAGAGAGCATTAGACCGGGTAAATTTTCCTTTGAGGAAGTGTGGTGCCCGTCTAACGATGCCCTAAGACACCTTTACTGTGTCCCAGGTATATGCTATTATTGTTCTGCCCAATGGTGGACCTGACTTGGAAGCATATACTTTTACGAGTGCAGGAAAAACGGGGTGGAGGCAAGCTTGCAGTATATTCTGGCAGGTATCTAAAGCACTGGCTCACGCTGAGCAACTGGTTTCTTTCGAGGTGAGCATCGCATTCCAGCTGAGCCATCTGCAGGCAGTCAATGTGGTCTGTAGCACCGAGACCTTCATTGGGGGCAGATCCTAGTCAAGGATCTATCCAATGACTCTCTGTCAAAACTGAAGAACCTCAGCATTACTACTTTCATGGACAACCCAGCGCATGGCGTCCAGGCAACCATCATTGATTTGGGCCTATCGCGTATGGATGCCAGCGATAGCAATGGACTAGAGAGGGTTTACTGGACGCCGATTGATGAAGAAGTGTTCATGGGCGAAGGCGACTACCAATTTGATGTTTATCGTCTCATGAAGCAGCATGCTGCTCCACATTGGGCAAGTTTCAACCCGCTAACGAACGTCATGGTATGTCTCGAGTTGTTCGTTGCCAAATATCTTTATCATGTTGTCGTTCAGTGGCTCCATTACCTAGTTCTCAAGCTTCTACAGTCCAAGCGCCTACGACCACCTACTGCCCGTGCTGGTCATGCAGCGACGACGACGTTCACAGAAAAAGAGTGTTACAGGTGCCTTGTGGAGATGGAAGGCTTGCTCGCCACGTGCATTTCAGGTGTGCGGCAAAGCAAGAAGACCTCGAAAGGACAAGGCCGCAGAAAAACCCACGCACCAGCCCTGATTTCATCTGGTTTTAATTGTGCTGGTGACGTTGTTCATTATGGCGTCGAAAAGGGTTGGATAATGCCCTTAATATGAGTATCTTGGCCGGATTTGTAGTGTACGATCTGAGGTGTGTGATGTATTAGATATATCTTCTTGGTTCCCACAGTACTATCAAAAGTTTGCTCCGAAAATCTAAATTGTCCGAGTCTATATGCCATAATCAGGTATAGATAATAAGTCAAGATGACAATAAGGTATGATGGGAGGTATTGTATGATACAGAAGCAGTGGTAGATTTTGAGTGATCGGAAATGAATAACGTGAGCAAGGGAGTGTTCATCATGGTTAGCAACTTTCAATGAATGAATTTTTCGGAAATGGTTGGCCGTAATCGTCCTTCCATGTAGTTAGATTCGGGTTTGTGTATGCGTCGATGTGTCTGTGTCAAAGATATTTTAATCCTAGGGAATTAGATCTGGACTGGCAGAACCTACCTATTGATGTAATCCGCTGTGGGAAAATCCTTGGGATCACATCCAATATTAACTGCACCAGACTTCTGATAAACACGAATGTAGTCCACCCGGAGATGGTTGGGGAAAGGCATATGAGCGAAATCTATAGGACCGAAGTTTTTGGACATTCCTAGATTGATAATCAAATACTAGTGCGATTACGCCATGAGCAAGCAAAATGGGTAACAGGAAAGAAGGTAACCTACCATGGGTTCTAGGGGGACAGGTCTAGCTGATATCTCAACCTGTTTATCAGCACCAACGCCCCCTGCTTGAATAGTCCAAGCTTTCTTGTTGTCTGATAGCCATGTTATGTACTGTAGAGCACCGTCAACAGCTTCACTGCATTCAAACATCAATCCACTCACTGCTTTATCGAATCCTGGGGACCGATGAACTAAATCAGGATGTCGACGGTGTGAAATTAATATGGTGCTTGCCTGGTACATACTATATTTTCTTAGTACAATATGAACACGGGAAAAGAAGCAACGTACCTCAAACCCATAGATAGAGTAGCAACCGCCAGTGAATTCGTAGCAATCAGCGTTTGTGTCAGTGACAACGGAGGTGGCTTGCTGGTCGATATTACCAACGAAACCATTCAATTGTGAGATTGATGGATCATGGATTGTCATGTAGGTGGCGTTATTCCACGTGTAGGCGTAATCGAATGGCTATAGCTCTTTTGAGTTACGTGATACATCAACTTTTGATGATCACTCACGGCCCACTGCGCAGATTGTGACACTTGACCAACTCCAGGAAATCCGGATACCTGTGTATGTTACTATCCATAAGCGTATTGTATTGATCTCCGACGCCGTACCTGTGCTTCCAACATGTCAATTTCCGGCGCAGAGCGTCCGACATAGGTACCATCTGGGTGCTTGGGACCAGGATGGTCTTCGCCATTGCAGGTGCATCTAGACAACTTTTGACCGGGAAGATAGGACAAAACACCATTGTACAAGTGGTCTCCATGCACTGTTGCTGCTACTGGCTGTCCATTGAGAGTCTGGTTCGGTGCTGTACCGACATCGCAAGAGTCGTACGAATACGGCCACTGAAACATGTGTTGGCCCCGCAACTCATTGGTGACAGGAAAGTTGTAGACTCACCATGCCCTCGAGCGTAGAACCGTAACCTGCCCGCCCTAGGTTGCCCATGGTCCACAGGGCAGGCCACATGCCAACAACGTTGTTGTATCCAGGGAGCTGCACGGAAGCCTCGAAGATGCCGCCTGTAAAACAAAATTTGTTCCTGTTGTACGTTCAATAGACACGTCGTTCTGAATTCATTAATACTCACCATGTCGAGATGAGGCCTGGTCAATATTTTCAGCATGTTGAACTGCTAAACGCTGGACGACTTGCCTCCTTGAAAATTCAAATTGTGATTCCACACTTGAGAAAAGGTTATGACTAGTGACCCATTGACTGTAGTTACTGCTGCGGGATCGTACCACTCCAGATTGTTAGTGGACTAACTAAATGAGAAATGGGCTTCAAATTTTTTGGTGGAGATGACTTACCCAATAATGGAGGTCCGCGGCCTCCCAATATGGATCATCGCCAGGATAGAATGTACGGCCGTCAGTATTGAATTCGTCTGAAAATACTAAAACATATTCGGAGGCATCAGTATACCCTCTTTTGGTATAGGCTTCTCTGGGGGTATCCAAATCAATCAGACCGAAGTTGCCAAGGAGTGGGACCTGGGAGAGTGGATCGTAATGCGCTCGGGAGTCGGGACGAATTTGACACACCTGCCCTGACCCATTAATGCCTCCGATATTAAATCCTGGCGATAATGGCACTGCTGTCCATCCATATCTCGAAACAGGATAGCCGACACTTGTATATACATTAATTCCTGACACAATGACACGAGGCCAGTACTCACAACAATGCCAGGATACACGTGATCAATACCGTGAGGCAGCCCATGTTGAGTAAACCTCTCCGAGAGAAAGCAAACGGGTAGGAATCTATAGAATTTTTCCAGTGAGGCTCTGGATTGTGGATAGCGTCATCCGCTTCAACAAAGTCTGGCGACAGGTCCGAACCCCATGATCGAGGGTCTACTGAGAGGGAGTACTGTAAAGTCGATCAGCGAAAATAATTTCTTGAATTCCTTCGATCTGGTCACCTGTCCTGAGAGCGAACTGAGACGAGTGCTGAGACGAGGACCGGAGACATAAGAATAAGGAGATTCACTTAAAGAGTCTGCCCAGCTGTCTTTGTGGACAGGACGCCGCGGCAAAAGACTAGCGGCAGACTCTGGGCGAGAGAAGGACATGGTGGGAAGTCGTCAAGGGCCAAGGGGCATAGCGATAGCATGGAGCGGTTAGTGCGATGGCTGTTGATATACTAGTTACCTAATAATTGGCCCTAACGGCGATCTATCCTCCTCCTGTCATAGTCGGAGGTGTTGAGAACACATTGCCTTTCTTACCTCACCATATATCATGGCATTCATGCGCTCCTGGCCCCAGGCGCTGCGCTATACAATGATTATCAACTCCATGTGCGAATGAAAGAAGCAGGGTAGTGGCGCCTGCTAGCGTTGGTGGAGCTCGGTTGACCGCCCATTACGTCATGCAATTTGGTTTCTGCTCAGCTTCCCCATTTGGACATCCTCATGTCGCCATCCACCTTGGAATCTCTCCCTGGCGAGCTCATTGCTGAAATACTCGGCCACCTCGACCTTCGTTCCCTCGTACTCGCCTCTTATCTCTCTCGAACTCTCTACAGGATTGCCTCTGACTCCTCCTTAAACCCGTGGAGACCGCCGATTCTGTCTAATTTGCGTTCCGGTGTTTACGAAGCTTCTTTGAAACATCTTAGTGTTCGCACGGTCGTCCCCCGCCACAACTGGATAGAGATCCTCACTCTGGCCAGACCGTCATTTATACTTTTTGAGGCGACTTTACCCAATCTCACTTTATCCGAATGGGAAGAATGTTTTTCTCGTCGTTTCATCCCAGGTTGGAGTAAGTGGAAGAAAGACGGCACTTGGAAAGAGGTGTTTCTCAAGTTAGTGGCAGATCTCTGCCTTGAGGTGGATATGATCAACAGAGTGCAGAATCCTTTTTAGGGTCTGGCATCGCAGCACGACTTCCTGTACATCAGACGAAGCTTGGACAAGGTCGGCTAGATCCACCAACTTTGTCATTTTTAACTCACACAACCAGGTATATCGTTCTCAATCGCAATGGTTCCGCTAACGAGGTCGAAGGTTCATCGCGCCACTTTAACCCTTTGGCCATCTTTGACGAGATAAAGTCAGTCGTGCTTTCCATTATCAAGAACACCGCTAATGCGATCGTAGAGCGCAATGCGGTCTAACTCACCTTGAAACACGTATTAGGGTTCGTAGTATGCAAGAATGGTTCTTTCTCGTGGATGCTTACGCCCGCTCTAGGTGGTTCTTGAGCTAGCGGACGTCAGGGTCCTTGCGTTCGGAACTTTAAACCAAAAGACGCCTCTGACGTATAATTCAAATGCTCATGCCGCTCTACATCCGCCGGGTATCGAAGAGGGAGGGAGTCCTATTGAGATCCCACACTCGTGTGCAAGTCATAATGGTGGTTCACATGCATACAATCATCTACGTTATCCGCAACCTGCATTGAGTTTTGCCAACTATCCATTCTATACCCCTTGGGGTGGTGATCGACGTTGGCTCGGCTCTGGGGAGACAGAAGAAGGTGGCTTGCACTGGGTTGGAAGCATGCTGTACGTCAGGTTATCTTTTTATTTCTATGTGTACTCTCTGATTGTGTACAGAATTGTAGCGCAGATCCTTAGGGAGGACAATTCTGTTGGCGAACATGTGCGGCAACAGTACGTTTCTTTCACCTGGAGTGATTTGTGGACGATCGCGCCATGGTTGGAAGAAAAGATAACAAAGAGAATAAGCGGTCCAGGTCTTGGAATAGAATGAGAGATGTACAGTATGTAGTTTGCAAGTACTATAATTGACCACACAGCCAAGCCAATCAGGCTCGCGTGAAAATTGGGTAGACGCGCTCCGCCCCGTTCCCCCGCCTTGATTCGCGCTTTTCAGCGTTATACGTCCTCCACCCGCTCTACGCGGCTTCTGCACGAGAAGCTTCGCGCTCTCGTCGCCAGTCCGTCCCTAATCTACACAACGATGCTCGCTTCTCCCCTTATGCCCGGCACTGCCTCAACAGCTGTCACTTTCAATCCTTCCCATTCCTCAGACGACGCCCTTCAATTCAGACCAGCCAGGGATTTAGACGCCTTCAACAAACTTCTGCCGCCTCCTATCGAATTCGTAGAGGGTTCTTCTTCTGGAACGCTGGCCGTTGCCGAAGGAAAGTATGAACCTATAAATGCCTCTCCAAAGTCTCAGAAAATAGAGGTGAGTACCCCCCTTTTTTCTTGGAGATCAACAGACCGTATTCAACCGTGACACTGTAAGCTACCTGGAAAGCATGCAACCCATCACTCTATCGCAAATGGTACCCCAAGTCCGACAAGCGCCAAAGGCCCCTCGATCACATCCCTTTTTCACGGGGGAATTGACACTACTTGGCCTGCAATATGCAATCGCGGTGTAGGACTGAATAATACGGGAAACACTTGTTTCTTGAACAGTGCACTACAATGTCTACTTCATACCCCTCCACTTTTGCGCGTGCTTTTTGTTCACAAAGATCATTGTGAGCGTTTTCGTGCACCCTGGTGATCTGCATTGATCTAAATTACTCTAGGTCGTGTTGAAAAAGGGTTTTGCATGTCATGTGCCCTCCGCATCGTAGCGGTCAAGGCTTACAACTCATCTCATGCATTTACGCCCGTTACAATAACAGATCGACTACAGAGTGCGTCGTAATGCCATGTCTTCTTGAACCAACTCTCAAGTGTTGTCGTCAGCGATTGCCAAACATATGAGGAGAGGCAGGCAAGAAGACTCACACGAGTTTTTACGATACGCCATTGATGCTTTACAAAAGTCATGTCTCGCTGGATACCCACCGTGCGTAACTGATATGGTGATAACGCATATATTGACTCTCTTCCAGTAAACTAGATCCCAAGCTTGCAGAGACCACATGGGTCCATAAAATTTTTGCTGGCCGGCTACGTTCCAGAGTGACCTGTCATGACTGTGGCCACAATAGCGACACTTTTGACCGCATTCTTGATCTTAGTCTTGATATTTTTCGGTCAGAAAGTCTCAAAGATGCACTACGCAAATTTGTAGCTATCGACTATCTGAAAGGTGCTGACAAGTATAAATGCGAAAAGTGGGTGCTTGGTTTATGGCAAAGACATCACACCCTGAACAGGATTTGATAGATGCAAAAAGGCTGTCGTGGCCGAGAAACGTTTTACAGTTCACGAAGCACCTGTAGTGCTCACAGTGCATCTCAAACGATTTTCGCCCATGGGTCGTAAGATCAGCCATTACGTTGATTACGACGAGCATCTATCGTTGCAACCTTACATGAGTGAGGAGCGGCACGGTCCGACTTATTCTCTATATGGTGTTATTTGCCATGCCGGTGGTGGACCCAACTCTGGCCACTACTTTGCTTACATCAAAAGCAAAGAGGGTCGGTGGTGGGAGATGAATGACGAGCTGGCGACACCGACAGGCGGCGCTGCCGTCAGCAAGAAGAACGCATACATTCTCTTTTATCTACGCAATAAGGGTCAAGGGTTGGAAGCTGCCGTGAATGCATCCGCCTCATCATCCAAAAGTCTGGCGCCGTCAACCCAGAAGATGGGACTGGCTGCAGCAATGAAGAAAAGGAAAGATAAGGAGCCCGAGATAGAGGATGAGGACACCGGGGAGAAGGTGTCAAAGCCGTTTATTGGCCCCGTCATTCCAGACACTTTACGACATCGAGGCACGGATTCCGAAGAGAAACCAAAGGATGACCCTACTCCTGACATACGCGCTGTCATCGGGAAGAAGAAGCAGGAGGTTGATGAGAAAGCAGCCGGATTACTTGCCGGCCTGGAGACCTACGGTTCAGATGACGAAGACTCGAATGATGCCCAGCCGGCGAAAGAGGAGGTTGAAAAGTCATCAAAAAAGTCGTCATTTTCATCGCCGTCTGCTCCTCCTCCAAGCGAAACAGGAGTGGTGAATGAGAAGAAGAGAAAATACCCGGACAGCGACGGAGAGAACTCTGCATACTCTCCCAAAAGTAAACACGAAACACGGGGAGGTGGAGCAATTGCATCACGGACGTCAGGCTATAGTAGCTTCAGATCAGGTACAAATCCATACAATCGTATTTTCTCAAAGAAGTATGGAAAACGCCGACTACCACTTGGACTCTGATGGACTCTGTATTATCCATGCCATCTTGTTGTGCACTAATTTTAATGCTAATATCATCCAAGGGACGATGTCCAGGAGGGGCATGTATAGTTCAGAGTTTTGCCTTGGCAGGCCCTGTGATGGTCGCAACTGTGGGTGTGTCGCCTTTCCCGTGCTCCCACCAGACAACAGTAACAGTCACATCGTCTCTGTACCTTCTCGAGTAGGGAGCAGGTATACTAAGCATCTTTCGGAGGTGGAGTTCATCCCCTCCTCCAAATGCATTTCGTATTAGATGTGCACTGAGATTGTCGTCCTTGAAAGCCCAATGGCCTTGCGTCTTCATATCTTTCTTCTTCTTACCCTCCACCCCTTGCGATCCGGAGGTTACAGGAACAAGGTCTGGTAGCTGCGACCTTGGCACCGCACCCTTCAAACCTGCAAAGTGTCCACCGACCAAAGCAACAACTTCTTCATTTCTGATCATATATGTTCAATTAGAACAGGTAAAGTTAAAAAAAGAAAAGGCGAAAAATCTCACGTTAGCTGGTCCCATAGGCCATCTGTAGCAAGGACCACGAAACGAATGGCGCCATATTTCGGTGTCGATTCATTTTCGTCAGGAAGAGAAAGTTCCCGATGGCTTACTACTGGCGTTGCGGTGACGTAAGGCGGGGTTTTGAATAGCTGTGGCGGTGGGCGCATTGGTTTATTGTTGCCTACCATGAAAGCTTGGTTGAGCCTAACAATGTGATCAAACATATGAGAAAGTAATACCGTATCACGACTTACGATTCTTGCACGGGGCGTGGCCATTTGTACCTTGCGTCACCAAATGCACGGGTAGGCTCTAAACCCCCCAGAACGCGTCCGTCTCGTATGACATAGTCGGCCTCATCGGCAGGATGTTCTGACTGCATCCTGGGGATGATAAGATTTCTTGAAAGTGAAGGAGAGAAAGCACGTACCGCTTCTTCTCGTCCATGTTCCTTCCCGTCTGGTCTTCACTCAAGACTTCTACTCGCCACTGGCCCTTGCCGTCCTCTGTTGATTCCCAAACACCGGCAACGGCGCGACTGTCGCCAGTGCAAGCGACATGCAAGTCGCGGTTAGCGGTGTCGAATACCGCCATGATTGCACAACTGCCTAGAGGTTAATGACTAAGAGAAAGCACAATAACATTGCTGTCAATTTACCTGAGATAGCGGATAGCATAGAAGGTAATGCCAACGGATGCTGACTGAGGTCAGGTACGACTTTGTTCTTGCTCGATTCCTCGTCAATATTATTGGCAAGAATCCGCAGTGGCGCGTTCAGAAGCTCAGAGTCCAACTTGGTGAACGCATCCTGAATAGCGAGCGAGACGCGTTGCTGACTAGGGATACCGGGCGAAGATTGGGGATTTGGTGACCGTATGGCTGATTTGACCCATTCCAAGCGACCTAGTTTGGCTTCTTGGGGCTTTTGAATAAGCTGAGAGAGTTCCAAGGCGACGGCATTGATGAGAACATGCGAGAGCAATTGTGATGTGTGATAACCACCATGACCATCCATGACTGTGAAGAAGAGATAATCCCCGGGAGCAGAAGGGTCGGTGTCGTCACGTTGAATAATTTGACATGAGTTCGCGTCCTCGATTGGGTCGTTGGACGCCAAAAATGCGGTGGTATGCTTCCATATGAGACCGTTTGGACGTACTTGCGTCACTGAGGTTTCGTTTTCTCTAATGCGTTGATCGACATCCTTTAAAGACATGAGCGAGAGGTGTTTGTTGACCGTGGCTGGCTTGCCGTCTAGTCCTTTCTCTTTGACAGGGATGGTGAAAGTCTGCGTATATCTGTACCTGTAATACAGATAGGCAGGGGTGCCAATGGCCATGGCGGCTGTAACGGGTTTCCAGGCTCTTCGTAGCATAAGATGAAGGGCGCTTGATGCATTGCTCGCGTAATGGAGCGAGGCGCACGTGCAACGTGTAGTACTCGCGGTTAACCGCGTCACTCTTGGCTTTCCGACAGAGTCCGTTCATGGCTGCAGTGCAGTCAACTTCCTCCTCTGAAGAACCATCTGTGAGTCGAGAACATGGTATCTGACGGAATACTTTCTCAAGCGTTGTTCAAGTCGCAGAGCCAAATCGCCGCTCTCCACGATGAGCCTGCTGCGAGCGCCGTGGCTTCGAGGCGCGAGTCTAAACAGCCCACTGCAACCGATCTGGCAAAGTATGGTATCAAAGTCAGAGATTTCGCCTTTGAAAGCACCCTTCCACCTATCGCTCCAGTCTATCTCCATCCAAAGCAGATTCAACCAAATCCCGGGGTGTTGCGACCTTGGCAGGATAATATGGCCCAGTCGTCAAGTCAGGCAGGCGACGGAAGGAAACTAGAAAACCATCCAACGCAGTCGCTGCTGATCCAGCCCCAGCCTTCTGGCGTCACCCGCCAACGCGGATTCGTGGATCTGCGTGATTATGATACGGACAATGACGAGCTTCCTGAATCGCAGGACAGCAGCATTTATACTCTGTCGCAGCCACCCTTGTCATACTCTCAGTCTCAAGAATTTGAAGAGTATGTCAAGACCCCAATTGTAACACCCAACGGTTCCCTGCAATGGCAGGACGTTGACGTTGACGGCATTGATTTACCTGCATCACAGTTGGACGATGTCTTGCCGTTACGACTGTCCTTTTCGCAGACACCTACGCGGACTGAAACTGTTCATAAAGAATTGACACCAATGACGCCTCCACTATCCTCAGCAGATTCTTCATTCTGTATATCTCCATCACCGATGCCTGAACCGAAAACCTTATTGTCCAAATACCGATTACGGAGGCAGCCATCTCACACTATCAGACCTTCTCGTCTCAAAAAGGACCAAACGCCACTTATACCCACATCTCCAGCTTCGAGATACTACCTCCGAAAACGCCCCAATAACGCTACGTCACCTTCGACATCTAGACCAGTTACACGATCACGGCTCGGGCTTTCAGCCCTTTCTCCCCTTTCCAGGTCTAAGCAGACAGTCGCCCCTTCCACGCCGTCTTCACGCCGACAGGAGAAAGTGGACGAGGATCCTTCGTCGCGGACTTTTCGTAAACGCAGCACTCCGGCAGTCAAGACAAGTGGGAGACGATGATACCATTATTATGATGGGATGTACATCTTGTGTTGTAATTCTAACGATTTTATTGAGACTCGATAGGATGTAGTACTTTGTTATGGAAAGGCTGAGGTTATTTATGCGCAATGAATTTGAATTTTTGTGGTGGTCCATGTGGTACATAGACTGATGGGTATCCGAGTAGGAGATGCCACGCCACTTGCTCGAAGAATGAACGACGGACTTTAGAAGCATTGATTGGTACCTTGGTCTTACAGAAGGCAAGTAACCGCATCAGGGGCGGACAGGCTCGGCGGTAACACATCCGCTCGTATGTTCAATTGATTAATACAATCCATGCCTCCTCTACCACTGTCTCTCTTCCATGCGTGTCACCGTCACCGTCCTCCCAGTCTCTCTCTCCCTCCTCCACATCCCTAGGTCTCGTCTCGCCCAACTCTCTCACCACATCATCAGGCAGATCCTTCAGCCAAACCCTGTATTTCTCAGCATTACCTCAAACGAGATCGAGCTCAGCATCTTTGCAGAGTCTCAGTCCCTTCAAGAGTTTGAACACATTGCAAAGCGAGACAGGCACAAGTATCACTCCAGGTCTCCTTTTCGTCAGAGTCCTCCCCATGACTTTGAGCCCATCGACATCTCATGCGAAACTTGGCGCGTTCTTCAGATCGACTCCCACAGTGATCAGCTGGGTCATTCTCACATTCTCTGTCCCGGCCTTATCATGCCACTCTGACATGACACTTTTGTAGACACCTCGGGTGCCCGTGTCAATGAACTCTCGGCCCCTTTGGCAGCCGCAGGGATCTCTATTCTCTATCAGTCTTCCTACATGAGCGATTTCATCTTTGTAAGTTTATCAAATATCCATTGTCACCGTCCTCAATGCGCTCGGCAGGTGAACGAAAGCCGTCTCCAAAAAGTCATTCAACTATTTTCCAAGGCTGGCTTCGATCTTTACTCTAATCAGTCGAGCTTCACGGCATTCACTGAAGCCAGTCGCACATTTGACATCAACTCTGATCAGTCTGGCGCTGTTTTCACACGTTCGCGAGGGAGAACAGAAAGCTCGAATGCTTTGGGTATCACCCTCTCGCCGGATGCACTCGATCAACAATCCGGCCGCACATCCCCACAAGCCTCTGACTCCCCTATATCCGCTGAAGTCTCCATGCTCTCGCCCGACTTGGCTTGTGTTGGACTATCTGACGAATTTGGAGTTGACCATTGGGGCCTCAAGTTGGTAAAACTCGTCGCGTTTCCGGACCTGATATCGTCGCCCTCGAAAACGAGGTCTCCAGATTTTGTCCCATCGCACTACCCGAGGGCACAGTCCCCATTATTGGAAAAGCTGGATCTCTCCGAGGTGTTCCTGTCCTCGACTCCAGGATTCTCACCAACGTCGCCTTTATCGTACGACGAGGACGACGGTTACTTTTCTCACTCACCAAAAACCTCGGCCAAGCCTCCTTTGCCGAGGATGGCCTCTAGATCATACACTGATCTTCCAAACACGATCCCAGTCGCACCATCAAAACACCGAAAACCAAAACTGTCCCCTCTGGCACCAGTGGGAACGCCCAGCACGAGCAGCGGCTCAACGAGCGGATCACCAAAACAAGCTGATTCCTTTGTCCCCTTTTTCAGCTTTACGAGAACTGCGGAAGGATCGTCGCTGACGACCGATGTCCACCTCCTCGCATCCCTGTTTCCTCCGCATGAGCGCCACATGGTCATCTGTGGCGCAGAACTTGCAGCCGTAGACGAAGCTGTCGACGGCAACGAGTTGGATGATGTCCACGAAAGTACGCTAAAATGCTTGCAGATTGATTTGCGTCAGTTTGGGCTAGGTGAGCACAAATGTCATGTTTTCCTACATGTCTTTGACCGCGTAAATGATGACCAGATAAATATGGTATCGTCAATCGTTACTCGCGAATGCTGGCTTTCCATGGAATCAACCACATGTATAGCTCCACCTTCAAAACCGCCAACTTATTGGTATGCTTGAACTCCCCTGACCCTTGTTGTAAATAACTCTGTCATATAGGTGGAAAAACGGCACGCGAATAGAGCCCACCATATTCTTAGCGCATTCTAGGGTGTTGGATCTATATGTTTTCGCTTGGATGACTTCCATCACAATATCTCCACCCTTTTTTATTAAAAAAACGATATACCCCATTCATTTATTGATTGTCTTTTTCTTGCTTCCCTCTGCACGTATATAGCTCGCATGACCATGTATTTGCTCATCCTTTTTTTTTATTTTTTATTTGACTGTATCAATAGTAGTTCGATGTACGTGGGTCGCAGACCTCTGATCAGACGTTGATTTACGTATCAATAGATCCGATGGTAGTGTGTGTTGATAAATCGAGTGAAGGTGGTGTGACTGATACAGAATGGTGATGATGATGCCATGTAGTCCCTGATGATGGACGAACAGAAAATCTATGTTGCCACAGTTACTATCCGCGTCGCAATGTTCTGATACCAATCGTCAAATGGAGGGAGCTCATCTTCATCGTCATATGTTACCCCTTCTGTAGTTTGATCAAAACCCGCGGCCCCGCTACACTCAAAAGGGGGTTCCTGCGTTTTGAGCAATGCCGCGGAATATCTGTCCATGATCGCGGTCCAAGGGGATTCGTCGAACGAATCAAAGATGTTGACATTTTCTGAGACGTGTAGGATTTCAGCATGGAAATCTGGATTATTCCCATCAAGTAAGAAGTCGTTCATGAGAGAATCTGGGTCAGGTGTCCCTGGCTCAGATTCCGAGCAGGAACTTCCTCCATAATCCGTATCTTCACGATAAGCCTGAGGATCGAGATTTTCAGACTGTGGTGAAGCGAATAGGGAGCCCCAGTAATCCTCTGAACTTTCTGGTGCGTTGGTGTACAGCACCATCCGATGAAGAACGACAAGATAACGACCAAACCCGTGGTCTTGTGGACTATTTGTGGCATTATGCCAAGGGATCCAAGGGTCCTGTGGAGGAGGCTCGTTGATGATGATGTGCGGTACACTGAACGGAGACGGTGATTCAATAACGATTGTGCCCCTAAACTGGTTTTTGCGTTGGAGGAAAGGCTGTTGACGTTGAGAGATGGGTCGATTTTCCGTATTACAAAACCTGCTCACCTCTGCCGGATCTGTCCATCGAAATGGTTTCTCTGATGGGCATCTATACTCGTTACAGGTCAAGAAGGATCGTGCTGCTTCGCTCGCTGCAAATGCCTATATTATACTTAAACAATGCTAATGATGGAACGCGAGATGATTACTTACCGCGGCTTTACGATGATGTCGTTGCAAGGCGTTCACAATGTTATGCATATTTTCGTGTTCGTGTATTAGGGATGATACCTTCAAAATGTGAGGGAACCACACCGTTTAAGGAAAGAAGCAACTTACAAAGGTCTTAAATTTCGATAACCGAAACACTGCTTTCGCCTCCGGCATAGCAGACTGGTTGTTTACCCGCGATGAACAAAAAGAATCCATATGCACGAGGGTATGGTCCAATGCATTAGGGGGTATCACAACCATGAGGTTCGTTGGCCATTGAGGACCCAAGCCATTAAGCCATGGTGTATAATAGTCTTGTGAATTGTCTTCCGGTGGAGTAATAACAATATGGGGTGCTATGTGCGGCACGTTCGAGTCCAGCACGAGGTTATAACGCGTGGCATAGGCTACTCTTAACGCGTCGTCCTATAGGCGAGTAAGCAAGCGCGTCCACAGGCGAAAACAGAATGGCGTTACTTACTTCGCTTTCGTAAGACAGGAAATCATCCTGTTCAGGCAAATCTTCCTCTATTAAGGCTCCTTCAGGTTCGCTGCGGGTCGACGTCACAACCGGTTTATTAAACGACAATCATCTCACTTACTCTTCTCCGTTAAGCAGGAAACCATCTCCTCTGTCGGAATTGGACATCTATGAAGAATGAGAAAAAGTTTTGGCTATGGAAAGGCGTAACTTGAACCTCAAAGCCGCCGGGGGTATCCCCCCTGAAAACGGTGTCGCACTGAATTAAATGTCGTCTCCTTGACGCCCGTACACCAGTTATGAAGGCATTGTCTTTCGGAGGCTCAATTTCGCGCTCGCCTGTGCCCGCCAGAGCCGCGACCGCTGTCTCTGAGTAGGGGGATGTATGCGACATGGGAGTGCAGGGAATAGCAGTTGAAACGTGGGACTAGGGGGCGTCTGAGCAGGAAGTGCTGCGCAGGTGCGAGGTGAAGATTGGGCGATAAAGAGGATTTGGGCGCTTGCAATTATAAAGGAGGGGCATGCTGGACGGGCTCGGCCACTTCCATGCCATATGTCTTTGGCCACATCCAATGTGAGACTGCCTTTTTAGGTTTCGTATTCCTTCTGGACTCGGCTTCCGCTCCGACCGCTGCCAACCTCTTTCATTAGAAGAACTACATAGTGTACTATATCCTGAAGTCGCAGTAGAAGAAATACAGACTGTCAATACCGTTTGTTCAACCAGCTGCTTTCCAGGTCAGCCAAAAGTTACGCTGACGGGCAAATTCTACCGTCTTGTACGGGCGCCTCGTCCTTCCGCCGACCCGTTATCTTGATGAATTTTCTCATGGAATCATCAGCTCCCGATATCTATGATACCATCAGCTAGGCTTTTATTGAAGCAACTTCATGCTTACATTTTGCAGAGAATCTCTAATGAAGCTTGGTAAATGTTGTAGATATGGAGCAAAATTGGCCCAGAATGGTGTAAGGATGATCTGGGATTCTTTCTCATCCAGAGCTGATATGATTTTCTTGACTACGGCTACGGGCTGCACCGAAGGTAGCAGAAACTTGAGACTTGTGATAGGCGGGAAAGTGATCGACGAGAACATCGGTGTCATGACGTGCCCCGGGCACACGAGCGTGGTACGAATTCGGGGGCAATTGTATCTGACCTTCAGATAAGCGGATAATGTAGTAAAAAGTAGAAGATTGCATTACCGCTTGTCTAGCTCGTAACGCAGAGATTGATGTAATGAAATTACGGCCGCTTTTGACGCATTATAATCAGCTATGGTTGAATAGATGGTCATCAGGGGATTAAAGGGTGGCGTAATGTAGCGACTTGCTCATTTGTGCTGCACCGAGATAACCCATAACGGATGAAACCGTTATCTGGACAAAACCATTGGGCATGGAAGGCGTAAGGGTAAGGAATGATACATACGATGTGCCCCTCTTTAACCTTCAACATTCCTGGGAGAAATGCTTTCAATACCCAGAAATGTGCTAACGTGTTGGCACCAAATGTTCTAGGTCCGATGTCGAAGGGTGTTAAACAAGAATCATGGTTTAATCTTACTGGTTTATGTCCTCTGGCTTCAAGTCAAGAAGCAATTTCCCCTGAACAACGCCTGCGTTGTTAACAATGATAGTGGGTTGCCCTATCTGCTTCAATGTTTCATAGATGGGACGAGGGTGCTGGACATGTGCCTCACCTCTTCTATTACCCTCTCTGCGACTGCTTTAACTTCATCCCAACTCGAAACGTCGCACTTGTAAAACGATATGCTGTCTACAACTTATCCGTTTTGTTTTGTGCGAAAAGCAAACTCAGAACATACGATTCTCTGAAACCACAGGTTCCATGTCAAGAACAACGACAGATACATTCCGGACCGCCAATGTGTTTGCTAATAATTCTCCGATACCAGATGCCCCTATCGTTCGAGCTTGAGCGAGGCGCAATACACGCAGGATTTCCACTCACCGCCGGTAACCAATACTATCTGTTCCCCCCAGTCAAGCCGCTTTGGCGACGAGAAAACATTTCCCTGATTACGGTACGACTTTGAAAGCCATTTTAAACTCCCTGCACGTATTGTTACCGAGAGGTGTACGCCCCAAGGAGATCACTCACAAAAAGCCGACACAAGAGCGAAATATATGGCGGGGTATAAAACTACGGTGTCCGCTGTCTTGGCACCTTGGAACAGATAAAATACCGGTATTAAAGAGACGAAAAAAGGGCCTGCTGCTATGAGTGCAAGGTAAACGGTCGATCCCAATAGGCGTACTGAATAAAGTATGGGATAGAACTTTGACAACAAGATCCACGTCAAAATTATCGAAAACCAGGGTCGGTTCAGAGCTCATAACAGTCCCGCTGTAAAGGAAGTCCCAGAAAAGAGACCTTGAAGAGGTGGATGAAGAGGTTTTGGTCGCGAAGGCCCAAAGTCCGCTGTTGTACTTCTGCCTCTGACATGCGTGAGAAATGGTTTCTGATTCAGGCGCTTCAGCGCTTCAAGTTCAGCAGTAAGTTTTTGCAAATGCTGATGCCAGGAAAACAATTCCAGCCCAGAAAATCATGACAAAATCATGGCAGAAACTGCGTGCAAGTTCCACGTAAAATCGTGGCAGGTACCCCAAAGCAGCCAAGCTTGGGAACAGGCAAGAAATATATGTTTTAACATGTTTATCTCACAATGGTGGACGGATGGGCTGGAAGTCACTGCAGCAGCCAGGAATGAAGCGTCCATTCCTGCAATAGAACCAATGTCTAACGCTTTTCGCCAACTCAGCACACTCAGGATGCAGACACCTTTGACTGGTCAGCAGTACAGCGGGCGGCAACAGGAACATAAATGGATCAATGGTCAACTTACTAGAGAACCAATGGGGGATAACACGTTAGCACGTGAATCTACCCCTCCCGGACGGGTAAAACAGGCGACCGACGTCGACAGGAAGGAGACTACATAATCAAATTTGACACCGAGCCGCCTGCTTGCCCCAATCACTGATAGCGATCCACCAAGTTGTTTAGACTTCACAGCAACCACTTGAAATGGTATTTGTGCCACAAAAGCTAGTTTTATCCCCTTAATGCACACGTGAATGCTTCCGTGGGCAGCAAGTCGTATGATAGTCCGAGATGAGCGGGAAGAGCGGACCTTCACAAATCACAAGATAATGCCATCTCGGCATCTGTGAAATGACTTCGTCGCGTGTTATCACACTTGCTCAGCTTCAATGAATCCAATCTGGGTGACGAACTTGCTCGCTTTTCCCCCCTACTACAACGAGAGATTTCTCTAGAGGTCAGGAGTCGATATTTGCAGTAACAAATAGTGAACGAATAAGATATGCTGCTAAAAATAATTTTCAATAAGTTACGCAGCTGGACGTATGCGCGGAGAGGTACACGCCTTACCGCCGATAAAGTTTAAGAATGAATAGAGTCAGGAGACCCTGACGAATGAGCTAAGACAGGAACGTTCTCCCTAGATTTGCCCAGAGTTGTTGAGACGCTGATAACATCGATCTGGAAAGGAAGGACCTACAGTGCCTGACCGATAACATTCCCAGGAGGTTGGTACAGACATACGTACATGGTGGCCAGACGATTGTGTCCAAAAATACTATTGCACTTCGAAAAGGCACACCCCAGATTTTTGGTGGACTTCCAGACAACCTGGGTGAAATGATTGTAAGTCGGTGACGTCGAGTTATATCCCGCTTATCACCGAATCAGTCAAGATGCATTTTCTTCCTGGATCATCATAACACACCTTCATCGCTCGAGAATAACCCCAAGGCTATAGAAATGGGAAATGAACCCGTGGCGGCTACTATATTTTCGCCGTACGGCGCCTCGCTGAGCGTGCCGTTCGAGTGTTCGAATTGACAGTGATCTGCCCATGTTTGGGCTTTTTTGGCTAGGTCACTTGACCACTGAAGCGACTGGACATGGAAAGCTTTGCGGATCTGATTATGTGCAGCCACGTACTGGTCGATCTCAGCGGCTGACGCTGACCGACGATTATTCCAGAAAGTTGCTTCATGTGGAGGCTGAATGGTTGCAAACGCCTTCGCACACACCACGAAGAACAAAACCAACTGGAAAAGCATAGAGATGCTTACAACGAATATAAGGAGTGACTGGGGCTTGAACGCAAGCTTGAATTATTGAGCAAGGAAGAGCTGGTGAATGAAAACTGCTGTGAATGCAATCATATGGTCGATCATATGGCCAACATCTATGTCACGCAACGGTTGTCAAGTTGAAACTGATCGTCATTCACTCTGCTCTTGCCATGAGAAAGTTCGTTCCTAGGTCCCAGGTAGCGTGAAAGAGCGCATAATCACCTATAATCACGCTGCAGGTTCCTATGTAGCTTAAATACATCACAATGGATGGGTCGCAGGACCAGTTTGATTGATTGTTCCTATAGCCTATAGCGAGGCTCATACAAGTCAATGAGAAGGTACGGACAAGTCTGAGATCACTACGAATTAACCTTGATAGGCTTGGTACTATCGTCATGTGAAAGATTTTGATCTTGGCACACGATAACTCCACACGAAGAGGATTATGCGTGCCTCGACGCTGATATCATGAATCATGAGACTAACATAGAGGAACTCACTTTGCCTGACCAACAATAAGTCGAGACATGCATACTGTATGCAGTGTGGTAACCTGCTGTTTAGGTGCAAGAACCTTGTTGCACGTTGAGGCAGATCCCCCTTTTTGCGTGGACTTTAAGAAGACCTGGGCGAAAGTGTTATATGTCAGTGCGGCGATGATATTTTCGCTGTATCGCCGCATTAACCAAAATTCATCCGCCCTTTTTTCAGGGTCATCATACCTGCATCGTCAAAGAACAGCCGCGGGGAATGAACAGTGGCGGTTTCTATATTCTCGCCGTTTAGTAACAGATAGTAACACTATACATAGTAACTTGCTGAGTGTGCCATCAGAATGTATTGAACTGACAAATAGCTGCCCACGTTTGGGCCATTTTAGTTAGACCATCTGACCACTGGAGTGGCTGGACATGGAAAACTTCGGGAACCTGATTATGCATAGTTACGTACTGCTGATTTCAGACTTTCAGTGGCTGAGGCTGGAGCTAACGGACGGTTTCCCCATGAACCGGTTTGTGTAAAGGCACGGTGGTTGCAGGTTAAAGCCATCATCACGTACAGCGTGAAGAACAGGACTAGACTGGGATTGAGAAAGTATGCCGATGCAGCGATCAAGGCGGACCTGAACACAGGAATCAACGAGTGAGAAAAGACAAGTGAAGACAAGGCAGAAACTGCTACCAACAGCAGATGAAACCAGAGCTTAGGGAACATAATTATATAACGGCGCATCAGGTGCCAAGTTCAGAAGGTCCGTTCATGAGCAGGTCCGTTTCTAAGCTTCGCCGTGAACAGAGTGGAGAACTTGTCACGAGGTAACTTTTTTTGAAATTCGAATAAGGAGTTGCCCGTCGAGCTCTAACATCAGATCAAAGCGTACAGCAAATTGATAACAAGCTTATCAATGAGTCTACAGCGCTTCTACTGGACGGATGTTAAACTGTTTTTTCAACGAATCGAAATCTTTTTCTTTTGCTTTGTACTGATCAGTCAAATTGGCGATCACTTTCCATATCTTTGAGAGTTACTTCTTAGTTCTCTACGTGGCGGAATCAGAAAGGCACGCACCCCATCTCTATTGGTTTGAAGCGATGGAACAACATCCCCCACTGTTCTCTCAACCAATACTCCTCCAACAAGCCTGAAGCATTTGCGATCGGGATCTTCACTAAGCACTTCGTCTAAAGTGGACAGTACGAGTCTTTTGGCAAGTCAGAATGAGTTTAAGCAATTTCATCACCGACAATCGCCTACCCATGTTCCTCCGCTTCTTGCTCCAGTTCACCGATTTTAGCTGCCAATGCCTGAAGGTCATTCTGCATACGAACATATGTTTGCTGAATCTCTGGCTTCCAGGGTCAACAAGACGCATTATATAGTGCTATATCTGTTAGTATGCACCTTGATCTGTAAGAGCGGGTTCTTTCGACTTTGATTTCGAACTGCTAGAAGATCCGGACATGACGACACACGAAACTTGGAATTATGATTGGCTCGTGTTGCGTGACATAGCGTGACCGTCACTAAAGTTCCCGTTCCGATTCTCAGCTCATCGTCGCGAGTGACGTTGACGACAACAATGTCATTTGCTCGCCCTCGGCTCCTTGTGGGTTTACAACCATACACAAGAGCTTCAAATAATACGTCGCACATATACACCGCACTGCGAGCTCGTCGCTTGCTGTCAACGTCGACCTATTCTCGTGCTCCGCATGGTCATCAAAATCCGAACCTCTCCAGTGGATTGGACGAGCGCATGCATCGTCATCACGAGACTACGCCCGTATACAATGCACAAGGGAGCGAAGTAGATCCTTATAAGGACGGCCCGAGTGCCCTGGACAAGGCGGTTCATCTGTTCTTTTTCACTGAGATAATCCGAGGTGCGTTGCTGTATTCGTGAAATGATTAACAATTTATCCCGGTATAATAGGCATGTGGGTTGTCTTTGAGAATATCTTCCGTCCTCCGTATACCATCATGTACCCATTTGAAAAAGGGCCTTTGTCACCGCGTTTCCGTGGGGAACATGCTCTCCGCAGATATCCCAGTGGTGAAGAGCGCTGTATTGGTGCGACAGTTATTTACCAGCTGTCACTCGGTGATTGATTACATTCCTCCAGCTTGCAAGCTGTGCGAAGCAATTTGTCCCGCTCAGGCAATCACGATCGAAAGCGAAGCCCGTGCAGACGGTTCACGGAGGACAACTAAATACGGTGGGAAAATAAGCATTTCCTAACCTTATACATGGCCGTTAATCGCCGAGACACCAATCTAGATATTGATATGACCAAGTGCATCTACTGCGGATTCTGTCAGGAGGCTTGCCCTGTCGATGCCATAGTCGAGAGTAAGCATCATTATTTGGTACAGTGTGCCTTGGAAATTAAGGATGTCGCGTCACAGCTCAGAACCAAGAGTTCGCTACAGAAACACGCGAAGAACTTTTGTATAACAAAGAAAAACTCTTGGCAAATGGCGACCGGGCAGAAGCTGAGATTGCGGCTAACCTTTATTGTGCGTATGACGGAAGTGATAGAAGCACAAGCCAATGTATTGACTGTATCGCGCAGCTGACCATGTTTACCGATGAAGTCCAGTTTGTCGGGAAACCGGGGTGGTTCCTTATTGAACAGGAAACCTTCCTCGGGAATGTTCTTCATACTCTTATCCGACCCCCCGTGCTTTTTAGAGCGGTAGAATAAGTAACCCAACAGAGACAGTTACTCACATTGACCGAATGGGCGCAGAACGTGGGAAATACTATCCAGTATCGATGGATACCATTTGATTCAACTACGCCATAAAATCGGTTGTTCGCATTCCCAGATGCAAGTTATCAACTAATCTACGGTTCCCCGAGTAAAGATGAAGTTGGCATATGACTAATATCTCCAACAGGTGTTATGTGTCAGACGACTAAAAGTCTGCATTATAAGATATAATCACATTCCTGCCATCTTTTCAGATCAACCAATCTTGTCTAGGTCCCCTTGTGGCGCGGTAATTCGTGTGCGTCCTATATTGACTATATTTGTTCGGAGACTGATAGGTTTCAGCTATAGCATTCTCAGATGATTGCAACCGGGCTTGTCGCTCATAGCGCCTTTTCGCCGACACGGTCGCCGCCTTGTCTTCTCTCCCCCCTTCCAGTACTGGTTTGCTTCCCGACTTGAATTGTGACAAAGTCATCAGATATATTCATAGGATGGCCGTGACCCAGCTTTATCAGATGACTGCGCGTTCTGCAATGGGATGCATTTTTCCTACACAGGCTATCTCTTCCCATACGTGTCATTTCATCAAGTGTCATGGTCATTTTTAGAAAACACAGATTGGTGCACAGGGCACAAGAAGACTTCGAAATGATCGGCTGAGTCCCCATGTGCCATTAATTTCCACCATGCACATACCCCACAGGACATGAAACTGGGTCCAGTGGTATGTGCATCCGGGGGTGCCGGCGGTAGTATGTGTCGATCACTATACACTACGTATACACTTCCAATTTCTATCTCATGTGTGACACAGAACCTGGTGACCACCCAAACCAAACCGTGTCTGGGTTTGAAGCTATGAATGATCTCGAGGGGACCGACTAAGCTAGTGGATCAAGCTAATATGGTAAGTGTCGGCTGGTCACCCGAACTTTACTACGATGGCTTATTCGCTTCCGCCGTCTGGCGCCGTATGCTGCGCCCTATAGGAGATCCGGTCATTGACTATACAGCGAAGAAAGTCCACCGAAGGCTTGTCATCACGGGTGTCATCCAATATCACAAACCTCGAAAAATTTCCGACCGGTGACTACGGAAATATTCAAAGACACAGTCCCGGACGCCACGAATTAGACTATTGCGCTTACCATGTTACTGTCCGAGAGCGTCTGTAAGTAGAGTGTCACAAGGGATTCCGATTCTTACGAACGTTTGTCCACTCTTTTGGTTTTTCTAGTCTGAACTTGGTGGATCAAGATACGCCATCCGTACCAACCAATACATAAGCAATCTTCTCTTCCATGTCCAATAAGGACATTGGGATGGTTGGCGATAGTGCGGACATGGTCAAGAATAGCGATAGCAAGCGGTTTGAAAGACGACATGTTCGAACGAAATATATGTGAACGAGAGGAGTAAGTAGCACTGATCGATCATAGAAGGTGTGCTCTGAATGAAATCGGATGACAAGTCAGCAGATAGCAAACGTATCGCACCAATAGGACAGTCAATACGTCATTGACATGTTTACAAATGGACCAAGTACCTCAAGAAGTTTCGGGTTTATTGACCAAACAATACTATGTTACCAATAGATAGCGACTCTGACGCATACATACACCGTATTTTTAGCAGTACCCGAGGAATCCAACTAGGGTGGTCCCATCCGGCTATCTTCCTGGCTGTCGACGTCCCGTGGCATATGATAACGCTTTATGCTCCTATCGCCCGCATTTCGCCCGCTGATGTAACCAGTGTTTCCCGGGCCTCCCCGCCCCACCATGTTTTCGGCCAATTCGGATTCCGGATCACTATCAACATCCATTTCGTTCCGGTTTCGCTTTCTGGTGTTGTCCGCAGACCCTCGAGAGGGTTCCTGTGGAGGCGGAGGAATGTTGCCGCCGCCACCACCACCAGATTCGCGATTTTGTGACCTTGCATTGTCATGGTGTCCAAATTCGACGTCATCTTGGTTGACCGGACGAAGACGATACGTTCGGTAATGTTCGCCGTCATAATGTGGATTTTCAGACCGTTGTCCATCTCCTGAGCCTGAGCGCGAGCTTGCTGAGTCTGGGCGTTGATGCATGGAATAATTAGCGCGAGAAACCCCATGATAGTAATCAGAATCCTCGCGAATTCTGGATGTCAAGGGGTGCTCAGAGTGTTCGCCGCGCTCTAGGACAGAGCGAGAACGATGTAACAGTGGTGGGGACTGCATGCGCGATGATGAAAATTCGCGGTTCCTACCAATGTCTCGGCTCCGCTCCCACTCGCGTTCGCGTTCTGAATCTTGTTGACGATCATGCTGCTCCTCCCTGCTCATATAAACTCCAGGGCCCATGGGCTGGTTGTGCATGCGACTGACTGACCGTGTATCCGCAGGATGAAGGGATGGGGACTGCTGACGGACGAGATTGTGTGGTTCATTCATCTCATGCATGTCATGCCGCCTTGGCCTTTCGCGTTCGGGGAGGGAAGGACTGCGCGGCGCATGATGCGTCGGCGTCCGACTATCTGAGTATGATGGTTGGTTCTGCGCTTGCATGTACGACTGTGAAGGAGGCTGGTGTCCACGCGAATGAGAAGAATGATGTGGCCGACTCCGCTCATTCGAGGAAGGAACGATTGCATGATGAATGGGAGGACTGGCGTGTGGTGGAAGACTGTGGGTGCGAGGAATTTCTATAGGCATTGGGGGTAGTTGTTGCAACGGTGGAAATTGACGTGGAGCGTCGTGTCCACTTGCAGTACGCCTTGGACTGTGTACGATATGAGGAGAACTGACACCGGGGACAATGGGGTAATCGACACTTGGAAGGTGGCGAGCATCAGATGGAGGCGGGCCCCTCGAGTTTCCTTGTGATCGCATGTATTCAGCAATAGGGTGATCGTCCCTTGAGGGAGGGTGATCACGCATCTCGCGGAGTTGAACATTCCCAGGGTGACCACCTATTGGTTGTGGATATGGAAGGCCTTGAACTGAATGTTGGAAAGCATGACGGTCGTGAGCTTCTGGAGGAGGAGGGGATAGACGCTCATAAAGAATGCTGTTCGTGACGAGGCTAGTAAGACATTGGAAAAACAAACAAAAAATGTTCAACTCACGCTCTTTCAACTTTCATTCGTTGTATACTACGTTTTGCTTGAAGAAGTTTATAGTGGAGTTTATCATTATCCTACAGGCGCTAAGCATGCATGAAGAAGAAAAAATTGGGAAAGGACACACGGATTCTATGTCTTTGACCTTTCGTTTAAGTTCTTTGTATTTTGTTTGGTATTTGACATCCTCTGCTCCAGCAGCAATACCGACGGCGTAAGGTTTTGGTTGTTTCTGCCTCGAAGAAACTGATGGCGGTTGATGAGGATGCTGAGCGGAAGGACCAGGGGAAGGATGTCTTGACATGGTGGCTGGTGTGAAAGGAGACAAGAGACCCCGACAGCTGGCAGTGTTGAAGTGTATTGGTTACATTATTCTGTAGCGACTTTGCCTTAACACGTCACTTTCTGATTCCTGTGCATCTCCTGTGTGCCTGTGCCCTTCTCTATTATTGACTCGTGCAGTACCTCAACTGACTCTGAGTACGACAGCGCACAGCTACATGATTTTCATTCCGCTCTAGAATTCATTCTGACACCTGCAACACTGATTGCATTTCTCACGGTCAAACTTAATAGGAACATCACGTGAGAATCCGATCACTACCGTGAACTCTGCCCCGACCTGAACGTCTTCTACCACCAGTAAGTGTATACGTGCATTTTCTGATTGACGCTGATCCGCGAAAATGTAGTGTCAACACCATACAGGCAGTGCGTCTTTGCTGTAAAATGCTCAATGACACCCATCTCACTCAATTCTCAGAGATATGCCGCCAGTAGGCGGCTTTGAACCTATCAAATACAAGCGCAACCTTCCTGTGAGGGGACCTGGAGCTTATGCCATTCTGGGTGGTGTCACAGCAATATGTGCTTATGGGTTCTATCGTGTCGGAAAAGGCAATTTGGAAAGAAGGTACGTTCTATTGCTCTAGTTTGGGACATGGCGCACAAACAATCAGCTGGACGTGAAACGTGTCATAACATAACCCGCCCAACGCTAAACGTGTAATAGGATCCGGCCGCAGTCCTTATCTGTCCGGTTGACGTGTTCTCGGGCTGTGTTGATTTGGGAATATTACTAATATAGATTTCTCCATTTTCAGGGAACTAGAACGAGAAAAGATGTGGTCGCGTATTCACTTGGTGCCATTACTAATGGCAGAGGGTGACCGTGATGCGTATCGACGTCAGCAAGCGGCACTGGGGCGGGAACGGGAAATCATGAAAGATGTCCCTGGTTGGGAGGTGAGTAGAAACGAATTTGCAATGATAGGTATTGGTGAATTTTGTAGGTTGGCAAAACTGTATACAACAGCAAGAAAAGCCAAGGATCGGAGATAGTGATCCTCTAGTAGTGCTTGCTATAAATACATGACGTATGTCGCTAGAGTCTGTTGCCGGATATGGGGAGTCGGACATGGGGACAATAGATTCCAGTGATTCGGGTCGTAGTTGCCTTTCTGCGCCAGTCGCATCGCGCTCCACACTAGCGCAACACAGCCCGTGATTGGCCGAACTGGTTCGCATCTCTGCCTGATATAGTACCCCTTTCTGACGGTGTCGACTCGACTCATAGCTCTTCAGATTTCCGATTTCCGACCCCAATGCGCTGCCCACCATTTATAGCCCTAGCCCGGCGCTACAAAAGATTACTTCCTGGTATCTCCCACCTGCACTTCCTTTGTCCCCCGCGACCCGCGTCTCAAATGCCCGCCGCTACAAGGCCCTTCTCTACCGCCATGTCTCCCTCTTACCTTGACCTCAACGCGAAGGACAACCTCATCCTCTCCTTCAACGACAATCCCAATGCCCATTCCAGTAACGATAACGACCAGATGATGTTTCCTCTAGATTTCGAGGACTCAACTATGGACTCCACTGCAAGTCCCTTGCCATGGGAGTCACCGTACGATCCTCCCAAACCTAACTTTATGTTCCCCACTTCTCCTCACACGTACGATCTCGCGCCGTCGTCTCCTCACAGCGCCTTCTACGCGTCGGGGGAACCATTTGTCCACGACGATCTTTCTCCTACACTGGACAATGGCATCTACTTGGGTAACTGGGTAAACGATCCTGAATTTTCACTCGCGGCTTCACCCGTATCGCCTCTAGCTATCCCTTCCTCTTTGGATACCTCTCATTCTGGCTCCTTCATTCCGTACAATGAATCGCATTTTCCTCCTAGCTTGGCCCTTTCCCCAGCATCCTATGCCGCACTCCATCCACTTCCCAGATCCATGTCGCCAACATCGCCAATCGAGGAGTTCCAGAGGCAAAGAGTAGACTCCATCTCGCCTCAAGACGTGTCCGGGGTGACGCCCTCCTGGGCATCGCACTTGTGGGACACGCCGAGCTCTCTGCGATCACCATCAGGTGCTCGCCATTCGATCCGCCATTCTCCCCTTTGTGACACCACAGTACGCCAAAAGGTACCCACACGGCGTGGTTCTGTCACTAGTCAAGCCTTCCTATCAGCCAGTGCACCTTCGGCTCCGACCCTGACGCGTTCTTACAGCCGCCGCGCTGAGTCAGTCAGTGTCAGCGACGACAGGGATGCAACCGTGCGAAAGAAGAAGCGGTCTCCTGTAGCCGAAGACCATGGATCAATCGAGAAAGAGAGAAGTGACGCTCGTAAGTATTAGCCGCAGCTATTAGGAACCGTTTGTTGATCCCTTTTGATAGCGCTGAAACCTGTATTGAAACCACCGAAGTTGGCACCGTCCGCCTGGCAATTATACTTTACCGACTGGATTCAGAAACAGCAGTCCTCCGGTACTCGGAAATTGAATGTTGCCCAGGCTGCTAAAGAAGCAGGCCAAGAATATGCTAATCTTAGCCCAGAAGAGAAAGAGGTATGCACCAACTTTCTGCTGACGTCATTTCTCTCATTTTTGTGCTTTTCATAGCCCTATAAGCGGCGTTCACAGGCTATGAAGGAAGCACGGGAGCGCGAACTAAATGCGTATATGCGCTCCCTGACGCCTGAAGACATAAAACGGGAAAACGCATTCCGCGCTGCGCAGAGAAAAGCCGGTAAATCGCGCAAGGGTAACATCAAGGACCCCAATGCACCCAAGAAACCCCTCAGCGCCTACTTCATGTTCTTGCAACGCATCCGTGCGAATCCCAGGCTCGTTAGAGAAGTTTTCGGCGATGAGACGGAAACAACAAAGCAAAGCGTGCTTGCTGCGGCCAAGTGGCGTTCAATGACCGATGCCGAGCGCCAGGTAAATAGTAGTGACACATCTACATGACCATTGGTTTGACTGAATGATTGAACAGCCTTTTCTGGCTCAAGCTGAACAAGAGAAGATGGAATACGAGGCTGCGCGCAAAATGTACGAGGAAGGCACAACGGGTCCCATTTCCAGCATCAATTTTAGCATTCTGCCCAGCAGCCCTGCGTTGTTTCCCAAGTTGGAATTTGAAAGCGACAGTGAAGATTTTAGCACAGACGATGGCGTGAACCGACCGAACCGTTCTTGAACATTCTTTGATTTACGATAGTTACGACCTTTCATGACCTTCTCATATGGGATTTACGTTCGTCAAATACCCGTATTTAATCGTTTCGAGGCATATGGACAGCCTGGTATCATCGTACGTGATTATACCTATATGTATCTTTAGTATATATATTCTAGGGACGAGACTAGCTCTCCCTCAACATATGTAATATAGGCATACCCCACTTCATCATGCTTCATGGTCACATGCTATATATGAGATTCTAAAACATGTCGAGTGGTAAATGTATGACCATCTTTTGATGCGGTTGGCCATCTAATTCAAATTCTTCACCCTATGGTCATATGAACGTCAAGTCATCTCAGTTAAACTTCCCAGCTCACTTCTGATGTATACCCGTTTCTGAAAGGATTAACGTCATAATCGAGAATCACGAGTAATTAGCTCAAAGTCACGCTTACCTGGCATAGAATCCTTTGGCTGGGATCTGTGTATGCGCGACGATTTGGACGGAGCCGCCTTGACCCGCTTGCTTCGCGGCACTTCTGACCCGTTCATGCAAAGCTTGAACAAGCTCGTTTCCGAAACCATACCGGCGGTACTCTTTCAGGACTGCGAGACGAGTAAGCTTGTAATATGGGGTATCTGCATATTTGTGGACTCGGATAGTCCCTATCGGAGTCAGAGATGGTTTTAGTCTGAGCAGGAGATGAGTGGCGATATCCTCATATCTGAGGCGGTTCAGTTTGTGTCAGGTCGTGTCTCTTGACGTCCGGACGAACTCATCTATCTCCACTTCGAGAGGAAAACCCTGCTCGTCGATAAAGACCTTGATGCGCTGATAACAGCAAAACCTATCAAGACAACGGATGCGGCAAATAGATGTGTATTACCACATCAAAGCATTTTTCCCGATCTTCCAGAGTCTCTGCAACGATGATCTCGTGTGCGGGCACTGGCGCGTCGTGCGCGACCATCTGGATTCTGACGATCGTAAAGGGATGTGATGATCATGTGATCGAGCGTGGCGGATGCTAAACACGAGTCAACAAATTCGGAAAGTGCTCTCCCAAAAACAAGTTTTGCGTGGACTGCGAAACCGGCCGAGTCTCCTACAGCTTCAGGTAAGTCACAGACTACGCGCACTAGCTGACGTTGCTTATTCTCGTTTCTCTCCAGGTTCACGATCCAATCTCGTCCGCCTTGGCGAGCGCTTATGGTAGAACCCCTTGCGTCATTTGCACTCAATTCACTCCTTTCGGCCCATACTTGCCTCCGCCAGACTGCCATCAAATCTTCTATCATAGCCTCAGGCGCACGCTCCTCACACCCGAAGTATGACACCCCAGATTTCTTCTCACCAGTTCCGCGACGTGAGAGGAGAAAGGAAAAGGCTGCCGCCTCCTCGGATCGGACCTGTCTAGAACAGCTTGCAATGTGTCAAGAATGGGCACGCTGCTCCAGCAGACACTCTGGCTGGTGTCCAAGTTAGTGTTGCCCACTGTGTCAGTTTGCAGTCGAATTCTCACCATTCTCCTTCCAGTTCACTGCCGTAAGCTCATGCTTGAAGAGTTTTTCGTCAGTCGTGATCGGCCTGTCAAGCGTGATTTCACTCATGCTCCATACTCCATGGATTCCCGAGCGCGAATGAACCCCAATCGGTCAGTTTTCCAAAGAAGACATGCTTCCTATACTTCGGAATCTTTACGCACGATCGCTCCGGGTTTCGGCACCTTAGGGGGACGGAGCTATTCTCCAAGCTGTCTAAATCCTTCTGGTTCTATTTCCGCTCTGTCTTCCGATTCCCGGGAAATAGCAGAAAGAATGAAGCAGATGACATCCATGGAACATGACCTGTTCAATCTTGATGAGGCATGGAACCTCTGTGAAGCTGCGGTGGAGTCCAACTTGCTTGCTGGCATCCCTCCCAGCGACGTTCTAACCTTGATGGAGAAAATGGTCGATACGATCGAGCAGCAGTATCGTGACAGTCTAAATGACAATGCTCTGCGTGCATGGGGAGAGCACCTTGCAGAAACACTTCGAGTAATGGAATCCTTTACAGCATTTTCTACCGTTCACGATCGAAAACGGCTTTGTCTCTTGGCTCGGTCTCTGTCCATGTTGGACGAATCTGACCGAGCTGTCGAGCTCCTTCACGCCGCTCAGACAATCGCTTCCCCAAACAAAGACGACTACGACAGCGCTCGCGCTTACGAGGCGATCGTGCTTTCCTTCCGCCGCAACCACGATGTCACCCATACTCTTGATTTTCTGGTGCATGAATGGAACTTTATCGAGCCACTACTCTACCACATGCCAGGCCAGCGTCGGATTGAAAATTCCGCAGGGCGTTTACTCCGCCACGCTTTGCATCGCATCTTCGCTAGTGTTAAAGATCCTGTCGAGCTTATTGCTCTGGGACAAGGGCAGCCTGGGACTGAACAAGAAAAGCGTGGTGCTATTCTTACAGAATTTTTTTGTGAGATGCGCCGGCCTACGCTTGCGCTTCGAGTTTACCACGAAATGCTGAACCAAGGACTATACGTCTCGGCGGACATAAAGTACCTTTTGGTGTTGGCTTTAGCTCGTGCCAACGATTTCGAAGCCGCGAATAAGATCTACGAATCCTTATTCAAGAGCAAGAATAGAGCAACTCGTTATCATCTGTTCTTGGGACTGCAATTGTATGCCCGACAAGGCGACCATATCCGGACAGAGAAATATTATAATGACCTTGTCGAACACGGCTGGGACGGTAATGATGTCAAGACGATGTACATGTATGCCCATGCCATTCAAGGAAATTATCAGGAAACCCTTGCCCTGTTCAACAGATTCTATCCCACAGAGGCTAATGGCGAGAGGCTCAAATTTCCCGATCGCTTTACGTTTTCCAAGTTAATTCAAGGCTTAGCCAAACATGGGGATCTCGAACAAATCAACTATTGGTTGCAAACAATGTCCAAAGCTGGCTACCAGCCAGACGTGTACATATATGGTGCTATCCTCAAGAGTTTGGCACTTTGTGATGACATGTCCTCTATCGCCGCCGTTCTATCCCAGATGCGGGCCTCTGGCGTAATGCCGAACGTCGTCATATACAACACTATTATGTCTGTCTTGGCTCGTCGGGGGGACGTCGATGGTGCGGAGGCCGTCTACAAACAAGTTATCCGAGAACGTATCATACCTGACCGTCAGATGATCACAACATTAATGAATGCCCACGTTGAAGCGGGGTCCTGGAAAGGCGTCATCAGAACCTTTGATCAATTCAAGTCCGCTTCTTCACAGCATGATTTCGGCTTCGGGACGGAAACGTATAACACTCTACTCAAAGCCTACGTACAAATCGGTGCTCCTTATCGACTTGTCTCACGCCTCTTCGACAAACTCAAATCTACACTCATGAGACCGGATGCATATTCATATTCTCTTCTTATACAATCGGCATGTGACGCTGGTTTGGTTAACGTTGCAACAAACATCTTCCGAGAGATGGATCAGTTACCGCGATCAGATAAGCTCGTGACAGTCTACTGCATGACTATCATCATGGGTGGATTCATCCGAGCCCGTAACTTGAGCAAGGCCAAAGCCATGCTTGATGAAATGATCCAACGCGGGATTGAACCTAGTTCCGTCTCTATTGGTACCTTGCTGCAAAGTTTTGGGTTGTATAGCCGGACTAGGACTCGCGAGGGACTAGTCCTGGCGGAAGAATTTATCAGAAGCTTATCCCCAAAGGATGCTGATTGGAACAAGCCAGCGGTGAACCGAAAGTCTGCGTTGGAGCATATCTATGGTCCGTTGTTGCATGCGTACTCTAAGGAAAGGCGTCCCGAAGATGTCGAACGATTGTATCAAGATATGCTTCACGCGGGTGGTCGACCTACACTTGGTATTCTAACTTTACTCCTCGACAGTTATCGAAGCTCCTCCAGACCCGAATCAGTGCAGCGGCTGTGGCCTCAAATCCTTCAACTTGGGTTGGAGTACGCTGAGAGCTCAGCTCTAGTCGAAGAGTCAACAAGTTCGGCCAAGTCAGATCCGCACCACTCACGCCTCAAGGATAGGATCCTGTGTATACCGCTGTCCATCTACATTGATGCCATGTCTGCGGCTGGCCTCCATGCTCAAGTGGCGGAGGTATGGCAGGAGTACGCAGCCAGTGGGTTTGGTTTCGATTCGCATAACTGGAATCACCTCGTGGTTGCTTTGGTGCGAGGAGGGGCCATTGAACGCTCTTTTGAGATTGTCGAAAAGGTTCTTTTGCCGTCCTGGAAACAATGGCAGACTTCGGAAGACCGGGTCCTCAAAGTCATGTTCAGCCTGCAGGACCAAGAGAACGCCGACTTGGACGAATCCTCTGACACCCCCAGCGGTGACCCCAGTCTTGCGGAAGCGGAACGCCGCCGCCGCTCAAAGGGCAAAGTTTCCGGTTCCACAAAGAAGCTAGCACGCTTGAACCCCGAAATCAGGTTTGCCTTATTTGGCGATCAAGACGATGTCGTCCAACCTCTTCGACTGCTTCAGAGCATTGCCCCGACCTGGAATGTGTGGCGGCCCCATAATACCGTCCTGCAGCTGCTGTCCATGGTTAAGGCAAGACTCGATTCTGGGCACCTTGTCAAACCGGTCAAGCCTGAGGCTCTAGGTGCCCAGTGGGACGACAGCATAGACCCTCAAGTAACGTTCGAAAGGCAGCGACAGGCTAGAGAAATATTGGAACGCATATACCAGAATTATCCGGAGACAGTGCAAATGTTGAGGGCATACGATACTATGAGTAGGCGGTTGTTGGGTAATAAGGAGTATGGCAAGAGACATTCATGGATCTGAGTTAAATATGACGGGGGAACAAATATGGAAGCGAATTACAGCACATGCAGTCAACGACTAAGGTAACCACGATAAAGTCAACCAGGTTTCAATGAACCTCGTCACTTTCAGCATCGTCAGAATCAGATTCACCGCGCAGCCGGCGCTTGTTATGTCTATTCCGCTGCTATGGAGGTCAGCGTTTGGCTAGGAACGGAAAGAACTATGGTCAATACCAAGGGCAATTTTTGTCCTTGGTTACCCAAGGCGATGGAGAATGCAGTTGGATCTGATGAGGTTTGCATGCGTAAATGTGTACGAGCACAGTATGCTTATGACGGACCTGGAACACCTGGAAAGCGCTTGGCGGAAAATACTGTGAATGGTTCAGTGAACGCTTGTGCGAGGATAGGCGATACGTCTGTGTGAACACGGGTTGCTCCCGACTCCGGCGCTGGCGGTCTATGAATTTTGACAGCCTAAGTGTCAAATTGGCAAAGGGAATGACAGGATCTGCTTACGCCCCGACGTTCATCAAACGCATCCTTAACCGGAAGGTACCTTGTTATTGACACACGTTATTCAAATGAAACTGTACATGTCAAAAAACCGTGTGATACGGACCTTCAGTGCGGACGGATAGGTCCTGAAAGAGGAAAAAGATTCCCAACTTGCGATGTTCGTCCATCAACCGACAGGCATTAGCTGATAAAGGTCCAACGAGTGTTCGTGTGTATGTTTGTGACTTGTTAGGTGATTGTTGCGAGGAGGATGGTGAGGTCTGTGTTGGAGTAACAGGAGTAGAAGGGTAATAGGGTGGCGGGGGCGTTTGCACGCCTGGAGGCGGATTACTATATGCGCCAGAGGCATATATTGGTTCTGGAGGGGTAGTATAATCACTCTGCTGTTGCCATGAAGGTTGCTCACGACTGTCGTGACTATTCACCCGAGAGGGTGAGCTTGTTGCTTGCGTCGTTGTGTAGTGCTGTCCGGAGTAGGCATCGCTTTCCCAATGGCGATACGAAAGCATGTTCGGGTCGGTTCCATTCCCATTCCACGTGTCGGGAGAAGTGTTGATGGTGCTTACGGTTGCTGTACCCCGCTGGTAGGTCTGTGATGAGGGTAAACTTGTAGGGTAACTAGCGCTGCGGTCTATCACGGGCGCTTGTGGATAATTGTTCCAGGCCTCTGCGGAAGGGGAGTTGTATGAGGTTGAAGCTTGGTAATTTGCAGCATCTGGCGAAGGTTGCTGGTAATAGTTCTGCGGCTGAGGAGATGCCAGCTGTGTTGGAGACGTCTAATTGCAGAAAGCTCAGTTTCTAATAAATGACGGATGCAGAGTAAATCACCTGTTCTCCTTCGCCATTTTGGGAAGCCGGGCTACTTGGAGTCTGGTGTCCAGAATTACGGGACGCCTGGGCAGAGGAACTATTGCCACGGCGTTTGGACTTGGATGAGGAGGGCGGAACGTAGCGTTCCATTGAAGAAGGATGAAGGACGAGGTTCATTTCTTGCTTCCCATCTACTGACCACAAATCAACAGTCACCAAGAAAAAAGTATAATCTACTTCTCTAGAAATGCGTGAGACCGGGCACTGGAGCATATTGTCAAAGAGACACACTGTGAATCAACAACGGTATTGTCCTCTCTTCTAATGACCATCTTGGCAACAGCAGCGGGTGCTAATGGTCTTCTGTCCTAGACGAACGTTCGTCCTTTTGAGTCAATAAAGCCTGGCCGGCACAGCGCGTACTTTGTCACCGAACCCACACATTCGGGCCCTTATGGGATGCTGAACGACTTCAAGGGAGTAATTTCTGTGAGATTTAAAGGTTCCAGACGACAGACTATGGACAGAGTTCCAACCAGACTTTCCTGCGGCCTACCCAAATACCCCAATCGTCAGGGCCGTCATGAGTAGTGGCAACAGAGGGGTATTGAGGATCCATATGTTCTCGAGGGTTGGTCTGCTGTATCATAGCTAGAAACAAGCGCAGACAACGTGTCTAAAGGCCGGGTCTGACCGCGGACTGTGACGAATTGAAGAGTCAAAAATGGGGGACAGAATAAGCTCTGTCGTCAGTCGGGTGGCTGTGCTATTTAGTAGTTGTACCGCTCCTATCATGTGGCAGTGCTCTTACCACCATGGCCAACCAGGCCGCCGCCAAAAAAACTCTCCAAGAGCTCATCAAGAAAGAAGGTCTAAAGAACAAGGTCTGCAATGACTGTTCCAATCCAAATCCCCAGTGGGCTTCACTGAGGTTTGCTCTCATCTGTTGATCTTGTCGTCATCAACTCACATCATGCGTCCAGCTTTGCTATATTCTTGTGTCTTCAATGCGCTGGCCTACATCGAGGCTTCGGTGTGCACGTCAGGCACGACATTTCTTTCACCACCCTTTCGCGTGTTGATGTCACCCGCATCTAGCTTCGTCAGGTCAGTCTCGATGGACACATGGCAGGATGAGCAGATCAAGCGGATGCAAGTGAGTTGTTTGTTTAAGGCTGAACTGTGATGAATATCTGTCCATCAGCTAGGAGGAAATGCCCTATTCCAGGAATTCATGCAATCGTATACACCGGTGGAACAAGGCGGTTACAAGGATGGAATGAGTGCATACGACAAATACCATTGTTGGGCAGCGACACAGTATCGCGAAAAGGCATGTTGTGTAATACCTTCCTATGTGTATACTCATTTCCTCTCTAGCTGGATGCTCTACTTGCTGGAAAAGACTGGGCTCCTTCACCCCCATTAGCTTCCGAGCCCATTCATAGCCGCTCCGGTTCCCCAGCTCCAACACAGGGTCTCAGAAAATCGAGGGCATCAACTCGCAACGTTCCAAGCCGGAGTGGTTCGCCGGCAATCGGAGGATCGTCGCATACGACGCCAGACCCATCTGATGACCACAAAGGCCGAAATGAAACCTTTTTCGCTTCGTTAGGCAGGGAAAATGCTAGTCGACCGGCAGATTTGCCCCCTTCTCAAGGCGGACGTTATACAGGTTTCGGCAATACCTCTGCGCCGAACCAACACCCATCATTTGCGCTGTCCTCCGTTAACGCCCCTTCTATGAACGATTTTCAGGAAAACCCCCGAGCTGCCCTGAGCAAGGGTTGGTCCTTGTTCTCTGCAGCTGTTCTCGGTGCTTCCCGAGTTGTTTCGGAGAATGTCATCCAGCCGGGAATGGAAAAAGTGACAGATCCAAACTTTCAAGCTACCATGAGGGGTTATATGACAGAAGCACAGAAAAAGGCTGCCGTTGTTGGCAGCGCGGCTAACGATTGGTCCAGGTCACAGCTGGGCGTCGATGTTGCGGAAAGTGTGGGCGGAGTAGTGGACACTGTGAAAGACAAGTTGGGCGCTGGGCCCCAGCGAGCTGGGTACGATGCACTACCCATAAGGTATGACGGGGAGGCGTCAGGGTTGTACCATGATGATGAAGAGGATTTTGTTGGGGAGTATCACGAGGGACGGACAGCAGTTCCAACATCAGCCAGTACGAGTACTCCTACAACACCAAGCACTAGAAAGTCATCAGACTGGGATGGCGACTGGAAGGACTTTTAGGGTCGCTTATTATACATGGTCCGGCCCGGGCCGATCACTCTACACTGATCGGAACTTGTACATACCAACGTTCTTGAATATACCGTCTTAATGCTTTACCACGTCCTGCGACGGCCTCTGTCTAGAACATGGCGTGTGCCATCTATGCCCAGGTCGTACCATGCGTCTGTTCTGCCCTCCCTAATATCGACAACGTCACCCGAGTTTATCGCTAAAGCCAATGCCATGGACGAACTAGTCGCAGATCTCGAGAAGAGGACTGCAGAGGCGCGACTAGGAGGCGGAGCAAAAGCAGCAGAACGGATGAGGAGCAAAGGGAAGAAACTACCCCGTGAACGGTGTGTGCCCTTCGACTAGTCTATTCGCAAGCCCCGAATTCACGGTCACAGTTCAGGCTGAACCTTTTGCTCGACCCTCATTCGCCATTTATCGAGCTGTCGCCACTCGCGGCACATGATGTCTATCCAGAATCGATCCCGGGTGCCGGTATGATCACTGGTATTGGCAGGATTTCTGGACGAGAGTGCGTAATTGTGGTGAATGATGCCACCGTAAAGGGCGGCTCTTATTACCCCCTCACTGTGAAGAAGCATTTACGGGCACAAGAAATTGCTCGTGAAAACGGCCTTCCCTGTGTTTATGTCGGTATGCCGTTTCGCCCCCCTCCTCCATGGTTTCTACTTACTATTGAATAGTCGAATCTGGAGGGGCTGCTTTGCCGCACCAAGCCAATGTATTCCCTGACAAGGAGCATTTTGGACGCATATTCTACAACATGGTCTGCGAGTACGCGTTGTGTATTATTGCTGAATCTCATCCTGCTGTCAGGCCCAAATGTCTGCTCTCGGCATCCCTCAAATCGCCATCGTGCACGGAATATCCGTGGCAGGTTAGCGAACAATTTGTCTTGCAGGTCTTCAGCCTCACATACTCCAGGGGGTGCTTATGTTCCCGCTATGGCCGATGAGAATATCATCGTCCAAAATCAGGGACGTATATTCCTTGCGGGACCTCCTCTGGTCAAGGCTGCCACTGGAGAAGACGTGGATGAAGAGACACTTGGTGGTGGTTTGATGCATTCAAGTGAAAGTGGTGTTACGGACCACTTGGCTAGGGATGACGAACACGCCATTGCTATTGCCAGAGAGATCGTGAGCGACCTCGGCTATGCGGGCCGAAAGACAGTTTTACCCTCTGCAGAACCTGAAAACCCGCTTTATTCAGCATCAGAATTGCATGGAATCGTTGGAACAGATGTCCGGCAACCGTTTGACATGCGCGATGTGATCGCACGCATTGTAGACAGCAGCCGCTTCCGTGAATTCAAGAAAGAATATGGTAAAACTATGGTGACTGTGCGTGGCCAAATTAGGCTGTTTCTGCCCTCGTTCTTACCGGGAACTTTCACAGGGCTTTGCCCATATTCACGGATATCCAGTTGGAATCATAGCAAACAATGGAATTCTATTTTCGCCTGCCGCGCTGAAAGTCACACACTTCATAGAAATATGTTCCCAGCGGCAGATACCGCTATTGTTCCTTGTTAATGTTACCGGTAAGCTCGCCAACAGATCCGGATCTATTCTAGTTCTGACATGATTGGTAGGATACATGGTCGGCTCTAAAGCGGAAAAAACGGGTATAGCCAAAGACGGTATGTGCTGAAAACAAAATTAGTGCTAGCCGAGCCGATTTTTCCTAGGAGCGAAAATGGTAAGGGCGGTGGCGTGCGCGAACGTGCCAAAGCTTACTGTCATCGTCGGCGGAAGCTTTGGGGCCGGCAATTACGGTAACAGAGAAAAAGTTTTTTTTTCATTCCAACACCAAATACTAACGTCATACTATAGGCATGGCCGGCAGAGCCGTAAGCTTTCTAAGGTTGCTGGGTATTTCTCATAATGCTAACTCTTGGCCTTTTAGTATTCTCCTCGATTTTTATGGATGTGGCCGGTGAGAGTATTTACGCTTAAGATACTATTCTTTTGCTCAAGGTTCATCAGAATGCTAGAGTATCTGTTATGGGATCCGGGCAACTCTCCCAGGTCATGACTACCGTATCAAAGTATGCTTTTTTTGTGTGGCCCGCGGCGTTTTGTTCATGCCCGTTCAGGGATCCCGCACAGCATGCGTCCCTCAAGGCCGAAATTGAGGGCCAATCAACCGCACTGTACGCAACAGCCCGGTTATGGGACGACGGAATCATCAAACCGACTGATACGAGGGATGTTCTGGGTCTGGCATTAGGAGTCATTTCCCGTGAGCCAGAAAAGGAAACAATAAACAACTCGACGACATGGGATGGGAATAACAAAGGCTATGGTGTTTTTAGAATGTAAACCAGATGACGTCATTAGTAATTAATTATGTCCATCGAGCAGCTACCGCCTCCGACGCAGACGCGGCTGAGATCTACACAAATCCTGACTTCGTTCACTCAAATAGTATCAGAATTGTTGCAGAATTCCTTGGATGCAAATCCGCAGCGTGTTGATGTAGGCGTGGACTGTGAAGAGTGGGAGTGTTGGGCTTCCGATGATGGTGTTGGCATCAGCCGAGAAGCGCTGAGCGTAATCGGTCAAGGTCAAGATGTGGGTAGATATAGTGAGTTTCTATTGACAACGACAACGGCGAGCAGTAACACTTTGTTGCTTAGACACGTCTAAATGTTATGCGGCGGACACCATCAACGCGCTGGAAACGTTCGGTTTTCGGGGTGAAGGTGTGTATAACATCATCTCCACGGTCTATGCTTGATTAATGGAATACATGCTTTTCCAATGCAGCATTGGCGTCTATTGCAGACCTCTCTTGCCTGGAGATTTGTTCCCGTACTGCTCGATCAAAGGATACATGGTCCGTGATCGTCAAAGTTCGTGAACCCCCTTTCAAGTTCATTTTGCTAATATTGAGCTCCACGTTTGCAGGGAGGTAAAAACTTGTACAACGGTTCCGCAGTGCGCTGGCGCAGGGAATCGAAGGGAACCACTGTTCACGTTCGTGATGCTTTCTATAACGTTCGTCCCTCTTTGCTTTTAGTATTAGTATTATCTGACACTTTCAATCAGCTCCCTGTGCGTCGACGTTCCCATCCACCTCCTGCGCGTATTTTAGAGCAAATTCGCCATGATCTCGAGGTTTATGCACTTATTTTCCCGTCTGTATCCTTTTCGTTCCGAAATCTACGGAGTCAGAGAGGTGCAGGTTCGTCGCGGGATAGTACATGGCACATTCCCAAGGCATGTTAAAAAAGTGGTGTCCATTATGCTTACTATTAACGCAGCGGTTCATAGACTGGCTCAACTTTGGAGACCTTCCGTCACCTGTACGGAAGGGCTTTGGCGAAGGTGATTGTCTGTCTTTAAGTGCTCACACAAAGCCGACATGAGTAGGACATCGAAGTGATTGATTTAGTGTCTGGGGACATGAAATTGAACGGATTTATTAGTCTTGCTGGCGCTCCTTCAAAGGCGAGATCTCTGATGCTTTCTTCTCTTTCGCTCTGAATTTGGTCCATAGATGTACCAATTTCTATGTGAGCATGAATATTTTGCTTTCTGTCAATTGCTTAGTATCGTTAGATGTCAATAAGTATCATCTATCCCAGTGCGATTTGCATCGCGTTATAGACTCGATCTTCGCAGCCAGTTCATTTTATCGAGACGTGAGTACGCTAAATAATGACAATTAATTTGCCTCATCATCCTAGGCGCCAGACGAAGACAACGACGCGGGGATCCCTGTGACAGGTAGGCTGAAGTTAAATGTACAACTCTCCACTGTAACGTAAAGAAGTCAGTCGCCGCTCTCCCAGGAAAGGGGAGAAACGGCCGGTGTATGTGCTCAATCTTACAATGCCCCCAGAACGTATCGACAACTGCTTAGAACCGACTAAATCGGCTATTCATATTCAGGTATGCAGCACTCGCCTCCCAGATCAATAGCTAACGATGGACAGGATATGAGAGCTGTTTCAACGTTCTTGGCATCCGCAATTCAAGGATTCCTCGCTAGTCATGGATATTCGGGCGAGGCTGCAAACTCAGAACCTCCACAGAAAAAAAGAAAAATACAGGGCCAACAACGTAATGACGACTTCGAGTTAAGCGGCGCGACTACCGATCCCGTTCGCCGCACTCCTCCACCTTGTATTGACCTGGTTCGTTAGACTCCCTTTCAACTGGCTTGAACTTTAACTCTTTCCTCTCTTAGAATCATGATTCGAAAATTCTGAAATGGAAGGATGACCGCACGGGGCAAACATTTCTCATCGACTCCAGGACAGGGAATACATTTGCTCAGGCATTAGCACAACCGAAGGAGATGAATCTGCGTTTGAGTGACTATCGTGAAGAGAGGCGTACGCTTTCTTCACAAACAACGATACCCGAAGAAGGGTCGATCAGGGCTTCGCCTCCTGACTGGCTCATAGAAGCTCTCAAGGTCAGCCCGAAAGACAACCTCCAGTTATTGTACTAACGTAGATTAAAAATAGAACAATTCAACTTATATGAATGATGTTGGAATACCTGTCATGACTCCCATGTCCGGCGATTGTGAGCCATGTCCGCAAAAGGGTGGAAGGCAAACAGAATCTCTTTACCCTTCTCACCGCTTCGAAAGAAGCGATCTCAGGCGAGCAGAGGTAATCGGTCAGGTGGACTGTAAGTTTGTTGCATGTCTTATCAGAGGCACCGCGAACCCGTTGGACTGTGAATCGCCTGTAACGGAGCATAACACTTGGCTGTCTCCAGTTCAATCGAGGCTGATACTTTTAGACCAGCACGCTGCGGACGAGCGCATCCGCGTGGAACGTTTCTTGAAAGAACTGTGTCAGGGTTTTTTGGACAATGGCAAATATGGAAAAAATGGTATTAAGGTTCATGACCTTGTACCGCCGATGCCTTTACTCCTTACGCGGCATGAAGGTCTTAAGTTGGCAACTTCCCGTGACCTGCAGCAATTCTTTGAAGGGTGGGGAATCCGCTTCTCTCGCTTATCGGATGTCGAGACGAACGGCACCGAACCAGGGGCCAATAGCAAGGATGCCCACGATTACCTGCAGGTTCTAGTCCAATGTATTCCCCGGGTAATCAGTGATAAGGTATGCTTCTGCATTCAAATTTCTGCACCCGCTCCCGAGTTCATTTTCTATCCTTAGCTCACAACCAAAGATGAGCTGCGTAATTTGGTCAAAGCAATACTCGGTCGCCCAGTCCCAGTCATCAGCGGACTGAATGACAACAATAACATCCCGGACACATCGGGAGATAACTGCGCAGATGAATTTTCATGGCTTAGTGGACTTCGTTTCTGCCCCCAAGAACTTATAGATTTAATCAATTCCAAGGCTTGTCGGGGTACGTGGAGTCCTCTTCTCTGTTAAGCAATTCCTTTGATAATTCCTTTCAGGTGCGATCATGTTCAACGATAGTCTTAATATAGAACAATGCGAAAATCTCGTGAGCCAGCTGTCCGAGACAGTGTTTCCATTCCAGTGCGCTCACGGAAGGTAAGCTCCATTATAATAGAAGCTTCTTTGCTTCTTTACTGTCAGGGTAGGCCATCTTTGGTTCCTGTCGCAAATATTGCCAACTCAGGTCCTAGACGGCGGGAGGTAACTAAAAATGGATGGTCACGACTTGGACAATAAAAGGGCATAGGGCTTCCCACGCAGAAGCAAAGCGCAGTTTGTACGGGCTGGACAGTTCGTATAGTATCTAGTTGATGATGTCCTGATTCCGTCGCAGTGCTGGTTGGCGTAGTTTGTTGTTGGTTGCGCGCAAGTATTGACACGTTTATTCCTGTTTATTCTCGAACAATCCACGCAGCCAAGGTCAGAGTCTTGGTCGCGTGACGTAAGTCGGAGTTGACGTCATAGACGCCCGCTATAAAGCCTTTCTTAAGCGACGCACCAATATCCTTTGTTGCATCCCACCATGGTAAACCACATCAGTCGAGTCGTATACAAGCCCGATCATGAAAAGCCCGATGAATTCATAGTCATCATAAACCCACCAGAGGTAACACGGTCGCTTGCAATGGGAATATGTCCATTAACGCCATTCTTGTCCTGACAGTATAAGAAATGGAAAGAAGGAGGTAAGCATGAGTTTAAACGGTTCCAACAATCGCGTGCTGAAGTATATTCAAACTTTAGACACGTAAATCCCTCGAAAATAACGCCCATCTATCTTCACTGATCTATTCCCATTGTAGATCTATACCGCTGGCAGAAGTTCTTGATTGTGAGTGTTCCATGTCTTATCTTCAATAGCTCATAGATGCTTTGATACAGCTTTCGAGATCTTCCATTCCAATCAAGGATCTCAAGGAATCCTTGGCAGACCCTCGAAACAACAACTGGATACTTACTTTGGCACCAACGATGACACCAAAGTTATCACTACGATCCTTCAGAAAGGAAGAGAGCATTCTTCTGATGGGATTCGCGCAGGCTCCGGGGCGACCAACCTGGCGAGAGGGAGTTTCTCTATTGACAATAAAGGGAGAGGCAATGTAGTAGGAGGCATCTGAGGTTGAGGATGGACATGAAAGATTATGCGCTGGGACCTTTTAAAGCAGCGGATATACAATGATGCAAGTTAGATGACTCCGCAAAGCAAGATGTCTACGCTAGATAATCACCAACAGATTCTATCTAAATTCACTTCTGGCCTGCTGTTTCCGCCCACTCCTTGCTGCCCATCTGGACAAGACGCGAACAAGCGCGTGCGAAGGCAAAAACTTCCTCCTCGCCTGTGAACATCGAGCTGCGACCAACCATATCTGACGAGAGACCCTGACCGCGATGGTTATGATATATAAAGACATGTAATATGTGAACGAGTACGCACGAGATCATCCATGACGCTTCTCATATGGTCAGTCAGATCACCACTCTTGGGCGCGGATGTGTCATCCGAGAAGACCTGATAAACAGGGACTTCTGACGAGACGAACAGCTTCGTCTTGTTTTCGTAACATGCTGTCAAGGATCGTTTAGGATAGGTATTCTTTGGTACTCAATATGCTACGTACCATCAATGAAAGTGATGAACCGTCGGGCCTTGTTCGCGCATTAATCGAGCGTGAATAAGGGAACAAGAGGACCAGACATACCATATCCTTCTTGTCGAGGCCCATTTTTGGCAAGTCTAATACGAATACCGTCCCAAATGTGCTTGTTATTTCCAGATAGTCAGCAGCGCTTAAAGGCTGGCCACAGAGGTCATGAAAACGAAACTTGGCAACGCGGCGCGTGCTCTCAGGGACAAGGAGACTCCGTCCCCAGATCTTGAGCTCGCGATTCTGGATCACAGGATCGTTTAGATCATCTTCTGTGAGAGCCTTGAATATCTTGTTGATTTCCGATTTGTTCTCGGGAGTGAGCGGGTGGAAGTAGACCTGAGATAGCGCACGAGGGAGACGACGGTAGTCTGTGGACAATTAGATTCGTCTTACACACTAAACATTTCCTTGCCTGTTCCGGAATTTAAATCTGTCACTTCAAATTGGGACTTGAGAAGTTCAATAGCTGGGATAAAGCTAGACCGCTGGATGCCGTTCTTGTAGAGCTCATCTGGATGCCGGCTGTTTGACGGGAATGAGAAACATTATAAAAGTCAAAGTTGGTCATACTTGGACGTCATTACGCAGACAACACCGTAATTCAACAATGACTCCAAGAGTCGTCGTAGAATCATGGCATCCGCGATGTCAGTCACCTTTAACGCAGCTCAATCACAAAGGCCACCCCCAAACAAACGAGTCGTACCTGAAACTCGTCAAAGCACAACACATAGGCGTCCTGGGCAAGGTCTCTTGCAATTGGGACAATGGGGTCACCCCCTTGATATCCCATAGCAATCTTCGCAGCATGCAGCCGTTTATGGACATCAATCATGAAAGCGTGAAAATGGACACGTCGTTTTCGCTTGATAGTGGACGGTAATGACTGATAGAAGAGATCCATGAGCATTGTCTTCCCTGTTCCGACGTCGCCATAGAGGTAGAGGCCTTTAGGTGCTGAGGGAGGTGGAGAAGATGGAAGAGGCTGATCGCGTATTAGGAGTCGTGAAAACTATGTTTGGATCAATAAAGGGCATATCGTAGGGTGAATTTTCCACTTGCAATAGAATTAGATGATGAAGGTTGTGAGGGTATCGGAGGAGGGTTATAATCAAGAAGGTTGTCGTGTAGATCCTGTAGTTTATGTATGATTCTAGTTTGGTGCTCGTCTCCGTGTAGAATGCCTGTTTCTAGTAGTGCTTGGTATTGATCTAGTGGTGTAGAAGGTGCTGAAGGTGTTATGTGGGTTTTCGGAGAAGCTTAACAGAATGTAAGAGATGCTTACTCGTCCGAGAGACTCGACTTTGTGAGGAACTGTCCGCGAGAGTGTGCTCTAGTGGCTGTGAGTTGATAGCAGCCAACGAGCTAAGAGCTCTTCCCTGCCATCTTGATAGCTGCGCACTACGAGTTGGGATGACCACGGATTGCGGCCTGTGCACTCGCAAAGCTCTGGAAGTCTGCCGTGAGCAGGTGCAGAGAGCAGAGCGGGCAAGTCGCATCGTCGTGGTCGAGGATAGGGGAGGGATAGAGACAGCAGGATCGGACGGACGGATCACGGAATGCGGCATGCCGTGCTCGGCTAGATAGCTATGGACCAGGACGATGAGACGTACATCCTTCTGCTGCTGTCGGACAGTAATCTGCCAACAGGCTCTTTCGTCGCCTCCAGTGGCCTCGAGTCCTTCTTCAAGCACGGCTTTGCCTCTCTTTTTCCTACAACAGAACACGCCCTCATCGATTTTATCCGTCAGAGCTTGGCTTCCTACGCCCACAGTGCACTCCCCTTCGTCGCAGACGCCCATTGCGTCCTGTCCTCGGCTAAAGACTCAGAGTCGATCCTTGACGAGACCATTCACAAACTCTTATCCCTCGATCAGTTGTACGAGGCTTCAACGCTGAATCATGTCACCCGACGTGCATCCACAGCTCAAGGTGTTGCCCTCCTTGCCTTGTACTCCAAAGCCTTCTGCACACCTTCAGAACTTCTCTGCAGTGTCCCGTCTCAGTCTCCCACATTTACTTCCAAATTGATAGACGAGTTCAAACTCCTCGTTCGGCGTGAGGAGACACCGGGTCACCTGCCAGTTTGCTGGGGTATACTTACCGCTGCGCTCGGTCTTTCGCTAGGTTCGCATCTCTGCTTTTTCGTTTTGCACCGAGATGAACAACTACAGAGCGCGCGCAATATCTCCACTTGTTCCTACATGCTCGAGGACTGTTGTCAGCCGCGGTGAGGTTGAATGATATTGGACCATACCGCGCGCAACAGCTTCTCCTACATGTCGTGCGACCCTTGGTAGCAGCCGCACTGTCTCGCTGCGCTGCCCTTCGCACAGGTTTACTAGAGGGCGAGGATTCTGAATTTGATGTAAGTACCCATGGTCCAGCAAATACCTGGCCTTTAGGGGAATTAATGGCTGCTCGGCATGATCTGCAATATTCGCGGGTTTTCAACAGTTGAAGTGGTAATGACAAGGAATTATCTGTTTTATATATGTCCCTTGTAGCCTACATAGTGTACATCAATATAGGTAAAAGAACACTAGGCAGATGCAAGGGCTAGCCGGGCTGACACCTCTGCTTGTGATCGCACGAGACTTGCGAGGTATGTTATCATCAATAGGTCCTGGAAGCATAATGAGCTGCTTGTACACGAGGTAAAGACACAACTGTACCTGTAAACTGGAGTTGAATCCTCCTTTTTCGAGATCCTCTGTATCGGCACCGAGTGTGTCGATGAGATATCGACCAACAGTTGCATCACCCTCTCTCTCGCCTGCAATCACAGCGCGAACGTATGTCAACACTCGATCGAGCATATCAGATACATTTTTCAGGGTTGATTCTAATAATTCCAAATCTGTCACTGGCTGCGATGTTGTCGAGCTTTGCGAATTTGCAGCTTGGATGAGTAGATCAACTGCGTTTCTTCTTCATCAGTTTCAAGAGAACGACAAATTCATTTAGAGAAAACACTCACGTCCGCTACGCTCTGCGTCGTGGAATCTCAACTCAACAGGAACGGGTATGAACACGCAATTCTCTGGTTTGGGAACAACGCCGACAGGCGAGCTGGCATTGTTACTTCGTGAGCAACATACGGACCACAGTTTGATGTTCATACCTAACATATGCCTTTACACTTGGTTCTTCGCCCTGTTCCGTACCTGTATTCAGCGCGAGGTGCACCGCTGGATACGGCGCCGTCTCTTGCGAGTAGAAATTTTGAATCAAGGCAGAATATGTGTTGAGACTTGACCCCGTCGAATACCTGTAATCTCCACATGAACATACATGTTAAACTCAGTGGCCAGGGCAACGCTCACCAGCCAACGATGACTTCCTGGGGATTGACCTTGTGACATAGGTCGAACATGCCTTTTAGATAATCCGCATCGACAGCAACTTGCTCGCTTGTCTCCGAGTGTAGCGCGGCAAATGCAGTGTGCACCTCGACTGTGTCCGAACCCGTTCGTGTGCCAAGAAGCGTACCAATCACGCGATCTTGTTCGTCCGTTCGTCGGAGGTAGTGGTCAAGGATAGAAAAGAGAGCCACTGGATGGACAAGCACTTGAGCTGGTGTGCCGCTGTTATTTTTAGTAAGAAAAAAAAATTCGAGGGAATACATGATAACATCGATAATACATACGGTACATTCGAGCTGGTTTCTTGAATATTTATCGCAGACGAAGGAGGACCGATTGCCATCTTTTCAGTCAGTTATCCACACCAGGGTCGCGCCGATCACCAAAATTCGTGGACAGTAGCTCGGAGTTTGCCGCACAAACACACACTCTCTCAGTTCACGAAGCAGAAAAAACATGCCTTCAGAAGACACAAAAGTACGCCTCCCAGCTTGGTTACGGGCGTTCACTCATCTTGTCATGCAGGAATTCATTACAAAAGCTGTTGAAGTCGGACGCGTACGTTTCTTCTTCTCCACACTCAACTTTTCCCTCACTTTTTTGCACAAGACGGTCTTGCACTATGGCTGGATACCTTTAATAATCTATGTTGGCTACACACGAAGCAATCCCCAGCCCTCGCTAATCAAGTGAGTACCCGCAACCTCTTCAGCGACATTATTGTTCAACGTCGTTTTCAGACTGATTAGCCCACTGGCTTGAGAGCCATGTCTGCGCATATAGTCACCACTCCCACTGTTTGTATAATATACGCCGCAAATTAATGCATCACTGCTCTGTTTCCACTCTTCAATCAAGCGTGTTTCGTTCATGTGAGATGTCAAGTGAGTATACTGTCCACTACTCTCGCCATGATTTAATTGTCGTGGAGTACGGCGTATGCTGTACCTGAATTGTCCAGTCTGCTGTATCCCAAAAGAGGATTATCGGACTGTGACAAAATGTAGACATGGCAAAGGCCAGATATGAGCATTGTTCTGTCTCTCTTCTAATGTACACATCGTTTGGAATCCATTACTGATACACATGCGACCCCAGAAAAAACAAACAAACCGTCCCTTGTAAACGACAAGTTTTGAGCACTACAAGTAAATTCTTCGAAGATCGGTTGCACTGGTGATGCGCTTGCAGATGGGGCATAGCTTGGTAGATCCAAGGCACCGAAGCCAACACTCCCGACAACAAGTGTGCCAGCAGCCTGTGGACACAGTCGGCTCTGTATAAGGATCTAAGCAGATCCGGCACAGCAAAGAGGTCGTAGATGCAACACGCATCGACTCCTGTAAGCAAGCATGTATGAGTGAAAAAGAACGATCTCCATCTTGAGAGGCGTACTAGTAATTTGACTTTACTCTCCAAGGCTACGATCAACGCAGTCTTGTCACCTTTATTGCGTGCTACTGCAATGGCAAGATCGAGTCTTTCTGTGTCACCTATGCCCATCACTTCATTCATCTTGGCTCGAACTGCGTCTACTCCATCCCCCTTTGTCGTTCGCTTGTTAACTTTGCCTTCTGCAACGAGTTCATGTAGTGACTTGTGTTCACAGTCTTCGTCTACATCACTGTCTATCTCGATGATCTCGTCCTCGTCAGGAGTGTTCAACCCGTTTGGTTCTCTGTCTTGTGCTAAAGTGATCAAGTCCCCTTCTGTAAATTGTGCTTCTCCGTACACGGCCAAATCGTCGCCGTCGATGTCCACGTCATCCTCGACGTCTCGGTCACCGGGGTTCCGCGTATGGAAACCGGTACCTTTTTTTTTTCCAGAACTTTTCAGGATCTCGCTAGTGAGTCGAATCACTTTGTTCGTACCTGTAACATCTCCTATGTGACCCACGCCTTCTGTTTCATCCATTGCAGCTGCCGCTTCTTCACGCCTCGCTTGGTCCGCGAGACAGGCATCAATATGAGCTTCAAGGACATCTGCATCGCCTTGTATGATATTTATACAAACAGGACATTCCATCCGTTCAGTGCTCGAGCCAGAGGCGAACGGATCTCGCGACGATCCTGGTCTTGAAGCCGTCGGTTCATCATCAATATCTCTGGTTAAATCGCGTAGACGAGTGTGCCTCTGCTTGCGATGCCGTTTGATCGTTTGAATGATCTTGGTCGCCTGTTCGATTGTGTCTGTGGTATGCGATCGGAAAGATTTGCGAGCTTTCAAGGCAGAACGCCGGGTGCTTGGACCTGCACTGGTGACAGTGATCTGGGATAAGTTCAGTCCGGGAGTAACTGCTTGCGTACACTTACTCGCCAGCAACTTGAAAGTCGTCGAGGGATTCTACTGATTCAGCTGATCCGATCTTCTGAACGATATCGTCTACCCTCTCGGTTTCCAGCAATGCATGCCTTGCAAGCAGTCGGAGGGGAATCGATTCTGCGCAAACTGGACATTTTCGAGTCTCTGCGCGCTTCGCTGTGCGCAGTTTAGATCAAGCTTGATAAGCAAGCAAACAAACATGCCTCTCTTGTTCTTTGGCGGGACTGCGGGAGAATCGGCTTCGCTGTCGGAACTCGGTGGGGAGAGAGAAGAAGAAGCAGAGCGTTTTGTCAAGCTGGTTTCGGGCTCAGATCTGGATGAAGCGCGCTTCTTGCCTCTTGTAGCGACTGTCAGTATGTAAACCCAGGTGCGGGTAAATTGAATCTGAAGCATTTATACACACTTTGTTGCGAGAGAGAGCATTATATATTTATTGCATGGAGTGTAGGACGAAATAAAAATATTCCGCGTTCGTTTTTGGATGGATTGGGTAAAGAGGTGGTGGATGTCTTCCAAGTTCCAACACAAACAACGTCTATTTCCTTTCCGGCCCGACCGTGCCGAGCTCAATCACTATTCCCTCCTCCCGTGCAGTCAGAATCGCTTCCTGCTCTTTCTCTCTCGAAAATCGAACCAGCGATTCCAAAATATCCCGTTGACCTATCGGAATTGCTTGATTAGTGCCATCAGTACTCAATAGCCTTCGTACCTTCAACATAATCTGATAGCATAGCCGCCACTTCAGGCCGCATATCATCTTGCTCGTTGGTCTCAGGCAATCTATCCAGCAATGCAGAAGACATGTCGGCCAGGGCACCTGCAGCATCCAGCTGTGCTTCGTAACCTGGTGTTGTTTCTGATTCCGGCGCAAAAGATTGGAGGAGCTCATCCCATAACCCTTCGACGCCCTGAGCCTCACGACCTACAGACCATCGTTGGCCGTTTAAACCAGCAACTTTTAGAAGGATGGTATCCTCTGGATTATTAGGAAGAGAAAATCCATAGCCAAGAATAAGTTCTGAATTTGGCTTTGGGCCATAATTGTTGAAGAGTTCTTGGTTCGGCTCGGCTGGCTTATGGAGCACGAGAGAAATGAACGACTCTTTTTGTGAGTTCGTTACGCTGTCCGAGTCAGGGTAAGTAACAGCCCATGTAACGGCTGCGCCACGAGCATGATTCAAGGAGTCAAGACCTGGGATTAGAACAGGTTCCGTGGAAATATCTGCAACAAGCGTTGGAGTCGGCGCCAGGAGGGACGATGGGAAAGCCCTTGAAGAGAGATATGTAGCCCCCGTCAAATAACGTTCCCTGTGTCCGTCAATATGGGCGTGTTAAACACGGAATGGAAGCAATGACCATGTGAATAGCTCTGCCCAATCTGCATTTGTTTTTGAAACCGCCTCGAAACATTCCGCGTATTCTGCTTGCCACTCTCGCCGAGTCGCCAGCGATCAATGGTTGCTCCGTAAAGATTGGTGCCTCTGAATGCTTCAAGCTCGGAAGGCGTGAACTGGAGAGGTGTACGCAATGTTTCCGGTAGTGGAAGCATTTCCACATATTCGTAGTGAGATAGATGTACGTTGTCATTTCTAAGTACGCACGACACGTAAGTATCGACCGATGTTGCAGAACTGTTAATAATTACCTCTCCCGACGTATTATCCAATGGAAACAAATATACAAAGATATCCACTGGCGCTCGGACCAGCTTCCCTTGACTATGATCGTTTCAACATCGAGAATTTTTGACAACACTGTCTGGGCAAGTGTTTTTGTGATCACAAGAGAAAATGGGCAAGAAACGATGGTCGTGTCTGGTTGGAGATCCTTGATGGCTATGATTGATATTCCCTTCGTGTCTTGAGTAGCCAACGGGTTATCAGATTATCGACCGTACGTAAGTCAAACAAGAGCTTACTTTCTCCACTGGTAACATGCCGATGAAACCCTCCGCCATGCTTCAGAAACCATGTCTTGAAAGAATCCGCTGGCGGCATAACTTTCTCCTGTGCCAGGGTTAAGGACGTTGTGAAAAGCGGAGATGATACAAGCACCAAAACCGTTTGGTACACGGTGTACATCCCTTCTGTGCGGTCTGCAACACCTCCTCCTGTCTGCTTCGCAATTACCCATGGACTCTGTTCTATCTATTGTCGCGCCATCCAAGTCCAGCTCGGCAGTTAACGATTAGGTGCTAAAATCGCAGACGCGACCTCTCTTTCACCATCCTGATCCAACTTACAGCCGTTAGAGGAGGGATCGCGGCATCGTGGCGTCCATGG
>KN818224.1:551165-595893 GCA_000827485.1 Amanita muscaria Koide BX008
TGTCATCATCTTCCCCTAAAAGACACGAATTTATAGTCTGGCTACGGGAGACTAATCTCCTACCAGACACGACCATCATTTCTTGCCCATTTTCCTTGTCAAACATTCTCGATGTTGAAGGGAAGCTGGTCCGAGCGCCAATGTATATTTGTTTCCACTGGATAATAAGTCGGGAGAGGTAATTACCAACAGTACTGCAACACCGGTCGATACTTACTACGTGTCGTGCGTACTTAGAAATGACAACGTACATCTATCTCACTACGAATATGTGGAAATACTTCCACTACCGGAAATATCGCGCACTCCTCTTCAGTTCACGCCTTCCGAGCTTGAAGCATTCAAAGGCACCAATCTTTACGGAGCAACCCTTGATCGCTGGCGAGAGTGGCAAGAGGTGGCAAGCAGAATACGCGGAATGTTTCGAGGCGGTTTCAAAAACAAATGCAGATTGGGCAGAGCTATTCACATGGTCATTGCTTCCATTCCGTGTTTACCACGCCCATATTGACGGACACAGGGAACGTTATTTGACGGGGGCTACATATCTCTCTTCAAGGGCTTTCCCATCGTCCCTCTTGGCGCCGACTCCATCCAACGCTTGTTGCAGGTATTTCCACGGAACCTGTTCTAATCCCAGGTCTTGACTCCTTGAATCATGCTCGCGGCGCAGCCGTTACCTTATCCCGATGCAACGAACTCACAAAAGAGTCGTTCATTTTTCTCGTGCTCGATAAGCCAGCCGAGGTAGAGCCGAATTAAGAACAATTATGGCCCAAAGCCATATTTATTCTTGGTTATAGATTCTCTTCCTAATAATCCAGAGGATACCATTCTTCTAAAAGTTGCTGGTTTAAACGGCCAACGGTGGTCTGTAGGTCGTGAGGCTCAGGGCGTAGAAGGGTTATGGGATGGGCTCCTCCAATCTTTTGCGCCAGAATCAGAAACAACACCAGGTTGCGAAGCACAGCTGGATGCTGCAGGTGGCCGACATGTCTTCTGCATTGCTGGATATATTGCCTGAGACCAACAATATGTGCCCGAAGTGGCAGCTATGCTGTCAGATTGTGCAAAGACTGTTGAGTACTGATAGCAATCATCAAGCAAGCTTGATAGGTCAACGGTATATTCTGGAATCGCTGGTTCGATTTTCGAGCAGGAAGCTATTCTGACTGCACGGGAAGAAGGAATAGTGATTGAGTTCAGGACGGTCGGGCCGGAAAGGAAATAGACCATAGATTGTGTGGAAGACCTGACCACCTCGTTGCCCAAATCGAACGCGGAATATGTTATTCTTTTATTGCTATTTTATCGTTGCAGAGAGCCTTCTTTTCTTCTCCTAGAAAAGTTAAATATAATCGATGGCAAGGCTGTGAACGTTATCGAGTCTGCTAGTCAATTACGGCTGGACCGGCCGACTAGGCAGTATTGATCAAGATGAGCTGGTCGAAACCCCAAGTATCATTTTTTTGAATTCTGTCACGCTGATACTTGAATGTGAATTCATCAGTGTAACCGCTTCGAAAAGTTGCTCAAAAGTAGAATTTGGCCAGATGGTACACTTGGTTTCTCGAAGAGCTTTGGCGGGAAATCGCAGGTTTCCTCCACGAATCTAGACAAGGTTGGGCATCTGTAGTAGTCTTCGGTCTCTTTTCATTAGACATTCCTTTATGTCGTTCTTCTCGGCTCTCGTCAACATCGCATGAAGCCACCATGTCGATGAGATCAATAACATAAAGCGGGGTTATGGACACGAAAAGACCTGCCCTAAACAAATGAACGCGATCAGTCCGCGCCTAATTTTCAGATCGCGTCCTTGTACTCGACATGAGCGACCTCGATTTTCCTTCGTCCACCCCCGCAGATTTCCGCTTACCTCCCAGTAGTGCAATACCAGACTCAACACAGGAAAGGTCGACTCCTCGAAAGACTGCCCGAACGACGGATGCCTTGAACCTGGATGATATCCCTGAAGACAACACTAATGACCCTTCAAACGCAAAAAAGCATAGAAGACCAAGAACACAGCGCAATGGAGATATACCACTCATCAGAGACGCAGTAGGGGAAAGTGTATCTGAAAGCTTTGAAACATTCTTGAAAACGTGCGCTTTCACCGTTTGTTCTTCGCTATAAATTGTCATCTTTCTCAGATACACGGAAGAAGTAACTCTCGCTGCAACCCCGGCATCCGATGGCGCAACACCGGATGTATCTCAAGGAGAATATATCTACGTCGATCAGATCCATACAATGCGAGAATACGAGCTGACGACGCTTTATGTCGACTTTGGACATCTTCTACAAAAGGATGATGTCCTTGCTGACGCTATTCAAAAGCAATACTACCGATTCTTGCCTTATTTGCGTCGTGCTCTACATAATCTGGTAGCAGAATATGAACCCGAGTACTTGAAGGTTAACCCGACCGCTGCCACCACTGACTCGGCGAACTTGCAAAGTCGAGAGTTCAGCATTGCGTTCTACCATCTACCGCTCGTGTCTGGTATCAGAGACCTGAGAACGGACAAGATCGGCACTCTCATGAGCATTAGCGGGACGGTCACTCGGACGAGTGAAGTTCGGCCTGAATTGCTCTATGGTAGCTTCATTTGTGAAGTATGCAATGGTTTAGTTAATGACATTGAACAACAGTTCAAGTACACGGAGGTATTACCATGCTGTTTCCCTTCCTATCCCTTTCATTGACCATGTTATCACAGCCATCTCTTTGTCCTAATCCTACGTGTGGTAACAGGACTGCATGGCAATTACAAATAGATACATCAAAGTTTACGGACTGGCAAAAAGTTCGTATACAAGAAAATCCCTCAGAAATCCCGACAGGGTCCATGCCTCGTTCCCTGGATGTCATACTGCGCGGGGAAATGGTGGAACGAGCTAAGGCTGGCGATAAATGCGTGTTCACTGGCACGTTTATTGTGGTTCCGGACGTGAGCCAACTTGGGCTTCCTGGAGGCAACAAGGCTGAATTACAACGAGAAGCCAACAGGGGCAGTGGAAACGCTGTTGCAGCAGGAGTTGGGGGTAGTGGCGTCACTGGCTTGAAAAGCTTGGGCGTCCGAGACCTTCAATACAAGACTGCATTCCTTGCTTGCATGGTCCACGATGCAGATGGAAGGGTAGGCCCTTTACGCTACTTGAGGGACGTTGCTTGACAAGATTCTCTAGGGAGGCACGAATATTCGTGGGGAGGACGAAACGGGCGATGATAGCGGCCAAGCCTTCATCCAAACATTAACGGAGCCCGAGTTCGAAGAGTTGACGGCAATGATCCAATCTGATAATATCTATTCACGGCTAGTTGAAAGCATAGCCCCAACTGTTTATGGCCATGAGATCGTCAAGAAAGGCCTTTTACTGCAGCTTATGGGGGGAGTCCACAAGCAGACGCCTGAAGGAATGCATCTGCGTGGAGACATCAACATTTGTATCGTTGGCGACCCTTCAACGTCAAAGTCGCAATTCCTGAAGTAAGTCAACACGGCTTCAACCCTCAATACTCGCTGTCTTACGTTCTCAGATATGTCTGTTCCTTCCTCCCCCGTGCAGTGTACACGTCTGGAAAGGCCTCTTCTGCCGCTGGTCTAACAGCTGCTGTAGTAAAAGACGAAGAAACAGGAGAATTCACCATTGAAGCTGGCGCCCTCATGCTTGCGGACAATGGTATTTGCGCCATTGACGAATTCGACAAGATGGATATATCGGATCAAGTGGCCATCCATGAAGCGATGGAACAACAGACGATCTCAATAGCAAAAGCAGGCATCCATGCGACGCTCAACGCCCGCACCTCTATCCTTGCTGCCGCAAACCCTATAGGTGGCAGATATGACAGAAAGAGGACACTCCGAGCGAATTTAGCGATGAGCGCCCCCATCATGAGTCGTTTCGACCTGTTCTTTATCGTCCTGGACGAATGCGATGAGAAAACGGATATGAACATCGCGAAGCACATTATAAATGTTCATCGTTTCCAAGACGAGGCGATTCAACCAGAATTCAGTACGGAGACGTTGCAGAGGTATATTCGTTATGCAAGAACATTCAATCCCAAGGTAGGACGTTTCATTCTTGGATAGACTGTAGCCTTGACTTCTCTCGCGTAGCTTATACCAGAAGCCGCAGACCTATTGGTCCAGAAGTACCGTACCCTGAGGCAAGACGATGCTACCGGAGCTGGACGGAATTCGTATCGGATAACTGTGCGTCAACTGGAGAGTATGATACGGCTAAGCGAAGCGATCGCGAGAGCCAATTGTACCAACGAGGTTTGTTCCACAACTTGACATCCTCGTTCGTTGTTTTATCGTTACGGATAGATTACTCCTGCGTTTGTGCGCGAGGCATATTCCCTACTGCGGCAGTCGATCATTCATGTTGAACAAGATGATATCGACTTTGACGAGGAAGAATTAGACAGTGGTGATAAGACCCGTTCTCGGTCAGTGGCACCGGCTGCCACTGACAACGACATTGACGGCGATGTAGCGATGTCTACAGAGGTCGAAGGGACAGACCCTGCAGAGCCCAGTTCGTTGTCTTCATCTCAACCTGGACCCAGCACTCCCAGGCCGGCCCACACGACAGCTCCAGCGTTAGATAACGCAAACTTGCCTGGCGCTCCTCCGCCACCTGCACAGCCGAAGAGACGGATGGTTATTACCCATGATATGTACATCACGCTCCGAAGCATGATCGTCTTACACTTGTCAGAAATTGAGCATCAGACCAGTCGTGGGGTAGATCGCGATGAACTGATAGACTGGTACCTGGAACTCAAGGAAGAATCAATGCAGGACATTGAAGAAATTGAATATCACAAGGAGTTGATGATAAAAATGCTTCGGAAGCTTGCCAAGGTGCGCCTAAAAACCTCTCTTGCTGGGTTAAGCTAACTAGTTCTCAGGAAAACTATTTGATAGAAGTCAAGGGAGACGTACAAGAGTCCTTACGGTCGATAGATGAAGAATCTCAAGAATCGTCTGCTCCTGTTGATAGCGATAATGTGCGCGTGTACTACATGGTCCATCCGTCTGTCGACATGGATGAATCATCAATGTCCTGATTACGAACAGCTTTGGCTTATCCCATTGGTGTATTATTCCATGTACTTATACCCATTTGCTTTCCTTTTCATAGCCACGTGCTTGCTATTAACCGTAAATGAGCAGTTCCTGTGATGCGCTTTTGACTGCATGACTCGTCTGACGCAAAGCACTCAAACGAGATATTATTAAACGCACGTCATATCCCGTCTGCTCATATCCCGCTTGTCCTTCACTATGACAGTCGACACTCTCATTGTATCCACTCTCCTGCTTAACGGGACTATTCACTTTGCCGAGATCTCTCAAGAAGGAACCGCGCAGGATGTAATAGACAACATTGTGGCCTCAAAGGACACTACAAATGACATATTAGGACACCTAGAAAATCGTGCGTGGGCATTGCAACGTATCCGAGTGGAGAAGAGTGGTCGTAATTGGGAACAGGACGAGCTGGAGGCTCTCGGAGACGGTAAATAAATGTCCTGGATCGCGGACTGCAGGGAAACTGACTTTCTGACGAGGCCTTCTGTCACCTGCTGCACCTGTCGCACCGATTTTGAATGTTGTTCCTCCAGGACCCTCCCGGCAGAGGCATTTCTCGTCATTCCCGCTGACTTCACACTTGCATTCTGTCCATCTTCGCTTGGTTTCATTGCATCCACTATTATCCATATCATTTACGTTCCTACGTGTGCCAGAAATACATGACGGCTTTGAGCACAAGTTCTACATATCAAGGACTTCTACGATCCAGCAAGTAACTGATATGGTTGTGGAGGAACTTGGTCTGACGCAATCTCTGCCAATACCCGGTACGGGGGATATTGACTATGTCATCGAAGAGGTATGGTCTGAAGGAACCCAAGAAAGTAAGTGTCCGCTTTTCTGTTCGCTACTTGACTCGAACCACGCTGATAGAGTCGTCGCGATTACCACTTGATTCTGTGTTACACGAAACTTTGGCTTTCCCGCATACTGCCAATCCGTTCACCCGAAAGGCAAAGCGAACTTTCAGGTTTTGTGTTCCGGATGAATGGTATCGCCGACCGGAAGGGTCTAGTCATGCAAAAGGGAATTCAACTATTACGGATGGAGACGAATCTTCCAGCAGCACAGAGAGTGAAGGTGAAGGAACAGCCAAAGCTGCCAAACGTGTGCAGGATGCGCCGTCGGTAGAGGCAACCGAGAAGCGTGGCTCTGTAACGCAGAATCGTTTATCAAGCATGTTCACAGGAATGTTACGTGCCAAGTCCCCTACTACCTCCGTTACTCCGGACCATGCTGTCGCGTCGACGAGCAAGCGGAAAACAGTCAGTGAGCCCATACTTTTGGAGCAGCATACAGGCAATAGCGTCCAAGGTGCTGAGGAGTATGGTTCAAGCATCTTAAATTTTGATATTGATGCCTTCGAAGCGATGCTGGTGCATATTTGTGTTATTTTCTCTCTTTGAAAATGTGTCTGAAATTTTGCTGCTCAAGGACGCCATGGGCCTGAAAGGAGAGAGAAGGACGGAAATGCGTCATCTTCCAGATCACACGAAGATGCATCTGCTAGAGCAACATGGACAGCTCAGGTCGAAACAAGAACCCAAACGACCCTCGTATCCTGCCTCGTACGGCCCATCAAGCGGCTCCGCGCTACTACCGCGACTTATGCCGCAGCTTACTGGAGATTCGGGCATTTTTCGTCGTCTCAGTAATTGGAGCGCAACATCGCCAGCGCTGAATTCGACGCGCTCAAGTGGAGAATTCGATATTGGCAGTATTGGACCGTTGGAACCGCTGGAGCCGATTACTCCCCAAAGTACAGGTGGCTTCTGGTCAAATTTGTGGTCACTATCTGGAGGGGATAGTTCATCAAAGGGTGACACTAATTCTCCCAAGTGGTACATGGAACCATTGCGTACACTCAAGCCAACGGACCCTAAACTTGCGAAACATCTGATATCATTACGGGTGCATCTGTCCACGGCCAATTTGTCATGGATCGAGGAATTTCTGGACAGCGAAGGTGGCATTCAGGGCTTAGGTCAACTATTGGCAGGGCTGGTGGGAAAATCAGGAAAGAAGAGGACGCTGAATGATGCAGAAAACACCGCACTTCTAGAGATCCTCAAGTGTCTCCGAGCTCTTCTCAATACGCAGGTCAGTTATTTCTTGGACTGTGATTGATAGTGCCAATAATCAATTTTTGTAGGTCGGCTTCGAACGGGTAGTCGCATCACCCTTGGTCATAACGCACATGACCTATGCACTCTATTCCTCATCTGCCAAACTACGTACACTTATCCTTGAATTGCTGGCGGCTATCTGCAATGTATCGCCCATGGATGGCCACAAAGCAGTCCTATCGGCCTTGTCTGATTATTGGATCACGTTCGAAGAATCGTTTCGGTTTGAAACGCTGATAAGATTCCTACGCCTTCCTACGACACAAGGTTTAATCACAGACGAAGATGCGGCTGAGCTTGTTTTCGAGGAAGAGAATATTTGGGAGAGCCGAACGGCATGTATGGCCTTGGTCAATGCCATCGTCAGCTGTCCAGAAGCTTTAGAGGATCGTGTCTTTTTGCGAGAAGAATTCAGTCGCAGAGGAGTCAATGAAGCCATCGTTGTATGTTTAGCCATAGTCGTCGATTCCTCGTATTGTCATCTGAACCCTTTGTTTTCCTAGGCTTTGAAATACGTTGCTTCTCCAGAAACGCTGCTAGCTCAACTGGAGTATTATGTTGAAGACAAATTCGAAGACGACCAGGAGATGCGCAACCGCATGCGCACTCTCGTAATGCAGGGACACGACGAATCTGATCGTCCGTCTCATGACTCACAGGATATAAATGAAGAACTTGTGCTCTTAGCAAAACAGCACGGAGAACTGCATGGAGTCGTCGTCGAGATGATCCGTCATTGCATTGAGATCCTTAGAAGAAGTATAAGTATGTGCGTACTGCGTCATGAACCTCTCACTCAAGCCGCATCGCTGATGTTGGTGACGTTGAAGTCAGGACAAAGCGAATCTGTTCACTATGATTGACAAGCTCGTGGAACAAGCTATTTCGTACGACGAGTTGTAGGGTTACTTTCGTTCGACTCGTTGGATATGACATGATTCTGACATTCCTCGAACTAGTGAGGACGATTGGACAGAGTTCGTCAGTCGGTTCATATCCTCGTTCCGAACGATAGAAGGGCAGGCACTGAGATTGAAAGCAATGTTAACTCCTGGACCCGGCGACACTGTGGAACTGGAACTGGAAGCTCTACGTGGCAAGGTCAAGGAACTTGAAGGCGAGGTACGCATATACAAGCAAGAGTTACCGTATCTTCTCTGAATCCAGCTGAAGAACGAACAACTTCGTATTCAACAAGACCAGCATTTAATAGAGCTCAACGCATTGAAGGCTCTGTCATTGAATATTCCCATGTCCTCAACTCCGAAGGGTGCCACTGAGGTAGATTTCTTAGGTGATCTCTCATGTTTGACACTCAATGTGTCCAGAACCTACATGGTATTGTACAACGCCTGATACAGAAGGAGAAGGAGGTACGGCAGCTACAGACTGACCTTGACCGGCTCAAGGTACAACATATAAGCGATGGTCAAGAAACTGTGAGTCCAGGCCCCGCGTTTGTGCCAAATGTTATAACTGTAGCAGCAGGGCGATCGAGTCGAGCGTGAACGAGACAAGGCGTTGTCAAACCTCAAGGCAAAGGTTAGGAAAGTTATTTGTTGGTGTCGGCAATTAACCAGGAGATTAGTTTTCAGAACTGGAAAAAGCGTCGGAAACGAAAGGCAAGGAGATCCTATATCTGAAGCGAGCCCTTGAATCCGTGTACAACCGCTTTTTATCCAAAGTAGACTCGCCGGAGGTAGACAGAGAAGTCCAGCTTGATCCTAATGCCATGGCGAAACATGCTATTGATCGCCTGAAGCAGAAAGACGAACTAGTCGAATCTCTTCAGGAGGAATTAGTAACGCTCAAGGCGGAATTGTCCGCAAGGGTTAAACCAGAGCCAACCGTCACAACCCCCGATCCACCTGCAGCCAACGTGACAGACGTCGATACCATCAAGTTAAACAAAAGCTCGCCGCCGCCGCCGCCACCACCACCACCACCTCCTCCTCCTCCTCCGTTTCTATTGTCGAAGACACCTCGAGCTCCGACTCAGACTGACGAAGCCGTACCACCATCACCACCACCTCCCTCTCTTATGAAGGCACATCAAATCCAGACGCAGACTGACGAAGCCGTTCCTCCACCACCGCCACCGCCACCTCCACCACCACTCCCGCCGATGTTGACTTCAATTGTAAGCAGCACTTCTTCCGCTCCTCCACCGCCGCCGCCACCTCCCCCTCCTGCAACCCCTCAACTACGCAACGCTGTCAATGGAAGTGCGTCACTCCCACCTCCACCTCCACCATCTTCATTCGCCATGACAAAGAGACGACCTTCGCCAGCAGCGCGTCAAAAACGCTTAAGACCGTTTTTCTGGAACAAAATATCGCAGACTTCGTTGGATTCAACCGTATGGAGTGACCTAGGTCACGGCTCGCAATTTGACCTGAACGACCTAGAGGGGACTTTCACCCTTGAGAACACTGTTGCAGATGTTAAAACTCCAGCGAAGCCTTCCCAAAAGAAACAGAATGTAGCAACTCTTTTGGACATCAATCGGGCAAATCATACTGGTCTGCTCTATTTATGCATTCTTTCGTTTATATCTCATGGTCTCTTGCAGCTATAATGCTAGCGAGAATCAAGATGAGCCTACCAGATATTCGAAATGCAATAGTAGAGCTGGACGACAACAAACTAGGGATCGATGATCTCCGAGCAATGACCAGGTACCTCCCTACACCTGATGAGGTAAGTTGTCCTAAATTCTGCTTGGTGCTACTGAGGTTACCGGAGCCTAGGTCGCACGCATTAAGGATCATGGCGATGTGAGTAAGCTTGCAAAAGCGGACCAGTACTTCGCTCAGGTGATGCTCAAGCCAAATTTGCCGCCTCAGGGAGATTGATTTAAATTTCAGATAATCAGCATTCCACGTCTGTCTGAGCGCCTAAATTGCATGGTTTACCGTCGGAAGCTTGAGCTGGATATCGAGGAACTACGACCGGAGTTGGACCACCTTAGAAATGCTTCAAAGGAGCTGCGGGCATCACTTCGATTCAAAAGAGTTCTACAAGTGCTTGTTTCTCCCTCGTGTTGCCCGCAGTTCGCTTAATGTACTTAGGCTGTCCTTGCTGTGGGAAACGCTTTGAATACTTCAACTTTCCGCGGCGGAGCACAAGGTTTTCAGTTGGATGCACTAATGAAGGTGATTCCTTACGAAACGAACAAACTACGGATAATATTGACACTTGGCCAAAGTTAAAAGACACGAAGACTACCAAAGGGGGCCCAACCTGCCCTACACTACTTCATTATCTTGCCCGACTTCTTTTGCGCACTGATCCCTCGTTAACAACCTTCATTGATGAATTGCCTAATCTGGAGGCCGCTGCTCGCTGTAAGCGTTTCGGGAAATATCAAGACCAATTCGCTGATAGATTGCATAGTATCCGTAGACACGATCATGCAGACGGTGGACGCTTTCCAGCTTGGTCTTCAAAAGATTAGGAATGAGATTGAACAACTACGACAGACACAGAGTATACCTTCAAACGATAGGTTTATCGTCGTCATGGAAGTCAGTCACGCCCAATTTAGTTATTCTCATGTTTGACATCTACATGACAGCCTTACGTTTCTGAGCAAGCGCCTAGAGTGGAGGCCCTCAAAAACATGGCCGCGACACTGAGAGGGGAACTACAGTTGCTGCTTACCTACTATGGTGAAAATGCTAATTCACCAGAGGCGCCAAAATATGAGGATTTCTTTGGCATGATAGCATCCTTTTCTTCTTCGCTTCAGGTGAAATTCTTTGCTTCCCATATAGAGTTTGGTATTGACGTACAATAGAAATGCGCCCTGGAAGTTCACGAAGCGGAACAAAGACAGCTAAAAGCAGCAGCAAAGCTCAAGCCAAAGAAGGGTCCACTTGGTGTGCCACAGGCAAGGGTTCGTGTTTGGTCATCAATATCTGGGGCATCATTGACTCGTGACCAGGCTATCGAGCCAAGTTCAGCAGCCGCTGCACCTGGCAAACGCTCTATTGGCCGTGGTGAAGTTGATCAAGCTATTCGCAGCATAAGGGCAGGCATTCGAACGGCAAAGAGGCAAGCAGCCGCCGATCAGCGGGTTGTGAGCAAAATATTCCTGGACGGTGGAACTGCCGCACGACATAGTCGGTTGTATGAATCGTAAACCATCAATATCATAATCCGTCATATATTTGCTATTGCATACTATGTACTATGTATCACAAGGCATTCTAGCATTACCTGTATAAACGTAAATCACGTTCTTCTGACCTTCGTTCGCGCTAAAAACAGTTAGATGGCGTAAACAAGCTGGCCGTTTCTAGCCACCAAAGAACTAGGACACGTAAGGTTAAGACTTGGGAAGCAATTGTGGTGAGTAATATTACGCGATAAGAAGGTCAAGGATGTGCAAGGGTTAAAATTTCAAGACTTCGATACCAGATCTCCTTATTCAACGCAAATCCCCAACGATGAACCAGCAGTTTACTCTGTTCAACCTGGATAAAAGGCATTATCTCCCAAAATATGGCAACATGCCCGAACTCATATGCAGCAATATGCCACCAACACTGGTATCATTGTTGCTAAACCCGGGGAAATCTAAGCGATCATATCCGGATATAGGTGCATGGGCTGGGGAGCGACTGGTTTGTGTCGGTGATCTCATGAAGCAGTATCCAACGGGGGTGCTGACTGCAAAGGAAGAGGCAGAGGTGAGGGAGTACGCAGAAGGAAAGGAGGATGAAGACGGCGGCAATTTGTATCACTTTGCCCGCCACGCGTTTACGCAAGCCCCCCCGCCGTCGGTGAACACGGACCAGTTTGCTGGTGGGCAGCAGGTGTGGGTGCTGCGTAACCTCTCAAAACGCGTCTACGTCCGCGCTGACGTGCTGGCAGGGAAGCCAGAGGCAATGGGACCGTTTGTGGAGCCACTTGGCTTTGGAGATTTGTTATTGGCCAACATCACTTGGTCGACGGACAGTGTCAAAATGGATTATGGGCACGTCTTGGTATTGGGACCGTGGGCAGGGGATAGGTTTGACATCGTACCATGGGATGTCGCGAAGAAGGACATAAAAAAGGAAAAGAAAGCTTGGAAGGACGTAAGCGAGGAACAGGCTAAGCGCACACGTATGTTGTTGGCGGACTTGTTTTAAAAGGGTACTTTCATTTTGTTATCTTCTTGGCATAGCAAGGTTCAAGGACAAGAAAAAAATATGTCAAGTACCTATTTCTTGTCTAGTTGTGCCTATTGGGCTGCATGAAGTATGCACGTTCGACATATAGTGTATTGGATGTTAGGGTAGGGGAGATGCAATATCATGATACATCAACATTAGTACGTCACCCGAAAAACACTTCTACCTTGCTCTAGCTGGATGGGCAGGACTGATGCTCATAGCTTCGAGCGAAGCTTTAAGACCATCCGCGGCATGCTCTCCTCCCGTGGCTTTCCCTGAAATTGGGATACTTCGACTAGGGCCATTTACGTTCACTTCAGTTGATTCATTTTCTGCGTCGCTGTCAGTCACGGCATGCGAGTCGTCTTCGTCTTCGTCTTCCTCCTCCTCTTCTTCATCTTCTTCAATGGCAACAGAAGACCATTCGCGGTAGATGCCCTGGATATACGAGCCAGAGCATTGTAACCGGTATGGGTCGAATGGGAAAAATGTGTTCAATTCTAGCACAATGCTCTCTCTTTGAGGTAGCGACAGTTCAGTGACTGAAGGTGCAATTGTCGAAGCAGGCCGAGGGGAATCACTGGATGATTTAGAACTGTGATCCGAGTGCTTGTTGGACTGAATTATTGAGTAACAGTACAAGAAGTCAGTAGAATGAGCAACACGGGCGAATTGGGCCACGACGCTTGGCGAGCAAAGCTGATGATGTCGATGAATACATGCACAGAATTAAAGACACAGACAGACCTTGAGTGGGTTGAGAACAGAAGTCACGACCCTTTGTAGCACACTTAGCTCCGTCATCCATTTCTTGCCAGCTACAACCGCGGTGATAGACGTAGCGCCTTTCCACGTCTCTACTTCATCCTCTTCTTGGTCGTCAGCATCTTCTAACAGGTCCCTCCACCTGAAGCAGAAGATCAAAAACACTGCTTGAACCACCGCATAGAAGACCGTATTCTGTTCCTTCCCAATGATACCACTTACGCCCTCGTTTATATTCGCGGTCAAGCCGGGGCCGTACATACGGATGACTTCATCAACAGCGTCAATATGCGCATGCAAAAATTGGCATAAGACTCCAACGACCTGACGTGTCATCGTGCGGTCAACGAAAGCCGCACGACTCACGAAGGAGCCTATATATGAAGCTGCGGCTGCTCGGGTGACAGTTGGTGTATGCCCCACGTGCGTAATGCCACTATCGTCTGCACTGTCAACTGCAGGATTTAGAAGAGAGGTGTCACTCGCGAAGAGCGCTCGGTCAATAAGCATGCCCTGGAAAATATCTGCAAATTCAGTGTCGAGGGAGGTGAACCAGAATACAAGGAATTGCGTGTAACGTGACTTGAATGTACGGAGGATGGTCCTGTCAAAGATGGAGAGGAGTGTATTGAACTGTGCACGTAGCCGCTCAGAGGGTGCTAAATCAGGTGCTCGTTTTGAAAGAACATCGGCAAGTAATGGAGCTGTCGATGTTGGCGTCGATTCAGGCGTAAGGAATGAGCAGTCCACTGATGATGAGGGTGGCGGCAGCTCAAGCGGGCTGAGACTGGGTAGTTTTCTGGGTGGCGAGTTCGACGTCGCTTTGGTGGACGCGTATGTTTGTGAAAAATACTCAAAGATCAAGTTTAGTATGACATCTAGCTTCGTGACCATTTCTTGGATATGCTTCATGTTAGTCGGAATTTCGGTTTCATCGTCATCCGCGTCGGACGATATGTCGGAGAAGTCTAGTTCATCCCCGTCCGCCTCGCCCTCGGAATCGGAGGATGACTCGCCCTCTTGCCCGATTACCGTGTCAAATGGGTCTAGCTCAAATATGTCATCGTGTTGAGCTTTTTCTTCTTGTTCTTCTAGCTCTTCCAGTTCTACTTGTATTTCGACCTGTGATAAATAAGATAAAAAGATATGGTATGTTAGGACAGACTTGCATCTATTTGAATTGCACGGTCGATGATTGTGGAGAGAATCTTGTCAGCGACTTCCGGACAGTAACCAGAGATGCGAAGGAGATTGCGAATGTATGTCACTTGAGCGATTTGATTTTGTCTTTTGTGCGGAAAGTTGCGAACTAGAAGAGGCTCAAGAGTTGTTGGAAGTGTTGGGAATAAAGATAACAGGTGCTGAAGAAGATCGTGCAATCTATCGTATATGACACGGCGTGTCAGAGGACTCGAAGACGTTTCTGCACCAACATTATCAAGAGCTTGCAGGCCTGATTCTGCACTGCGATGTCAGCATTTTCTCATGGATTATTGACAAACATACGTACGGTGAGTGAATCCTTGAGCAATTTTCCTAAGCACTAGAGAAAGGTACTCTGGCCGAGAGCTGAGGAGATTACCGAGAAATATGGTATAAGATTTTACGGTAGCGGGACCTAGCGTCGTCCATGGCATATTGATGATGGCTTGCACAAGGGCTGCATGGGTGCGCTCCAATCGCGAGACGACATACGAGAGGGCAGAGAACCATAATCTGAGCTGAGCAGGTTGATACGGTGGGAGTGACGGGTCGTTTGATTTGTGCTTGATATTAAATTGGGATACAAGCTCATCAAAAGGTTCGGTGACGCCCTGTACTGAAAAGTTAATCCAAGTATGTATGATTGTCAGCTTGTACTTGCCATGGTCTTTTTCTGCAATGCATCATTAACGAAAATCAGATACATATCTCTCCGATACTTCTCATCCTGTTTTATGCGAGAATTAGTGGCGATGGGTCTCTCAGTGAGCACCGGTGACGAAATGGACGACTGTAGCTTTGGCCGTTTCGCTGCGCGTTTTGGAATGGCTACAGAATCCTGTGAGCGGGCCATTGGACCTGCCTTTGGATGTCTCTGGTTAAACTGACTTAGCGTCGAGTGTGGATCCATTGCTAAAAAATGAAATTATGTAATCTCCCATCATCGAAGAGTTGTTACACCCCATGTCCACTTCTCCCTTCACAATAGCCCACAGATCTTATGTCAAGTCCTTGTACAAACGGTACATTAACAACGCTCTAGACTGGACCGTCAGACGCGACCTATGGCGTCCGCAAGTATTGCAAATCAGGGCCGAGTTCGAGCGGAACCGGTGCGTGTTCTCGGAAGTGACTGAGAGCCCTTGCTGACTCTGACTCAGAGATGTGCATGATCCTCGCGCATTAGCAAAGATATTGGCAAAAGCAGAGGCAGACTTGGCTGCAAAAAAGCACCCTGATCCATACATTTGTGTGTAATATGCAGCGTTCCGTTGACGCTTGGCTCAATTCTCGCCCTTTAGCACCCGCTGCACCAGATGGCACGAAATGGTGAGTAGCGCGTTGGTTTTGTGCACAACAGCAAATAATTTGCTTTGGTTTTCAGGGAGCGCAACCTTCCGGTATGTCATGGCTCCCCCTTCACAGTCTCATAATAACCAGGATAAACTATAGCCGCGTACTGACCCGCCGTTTGACCACGAAGCAGCTGGGCATCATTAGAGGCAAAGTAGATAGAATTTTTGAATGAGTAGTCAAGCGCCGAGCCGCAGGTGACCAAACTTGGTATTACCGTAATGGTATTTGTGGGTTCTGGCAGGCTTGGGCCTTGGTTATGAACTACCTTCGAGGCGCAGTCAGTGCCATAAGTGCCCCCTACCATTATTACAACCAAATCAATCCTTCCACACTTACCGGCGCCATCGATGTCATCGTTGTCCAGCGTCCTGCAAAAGATGGCAGCACAGAGTTAGCGTGCTCACCATTTCATGTCAGGTTTGGAAAGTGGAAGGTTTTACGACCCAGTGACAAACGCGTACGTCTGGCTCTCCTTGTCATATACCCGTCTTTTATCGCTGGCAACAGGTAAATGTCTCCGTCAACGGCAATCAGATCCCATATGACATGAAGATCGGCGAAGCGGGCGAGGCCTTTTTCGTATTTGAAACTGACGAAGACGTGCCCGAAGATCTTATTACCAGTCCGCTCCTACAACCGACTCGCACTGAAAGAGAATCGGCTGCAGATGACGATAAGGACCGCACCGGTGCCCCTGCGACACACGGGATTCCGGATCTTAAACAGCAAGGAGCTCGACCGCGACTTACCTCTGAACCAGAGTTTCTTGACCTAGATGCGCTACCCCAAGGCAAAACCGAGCCAGTTGATGTGCAATTAGTGAACGTAAACAGCTATGACTATCGTTCTTCTACGATGGAAGAACTGGATAAGCGGGCGGACGAAGCGCTTGCTCAGACGTGTCGACATCAGTCAGTTGTGGGTCCCGATGTAGAATACTGTAGAGGTGCGTTTTCTCGACTCGGAATTTTGCCTTTCATGAATTCATCACGTCTGTGTAAGATGTCGCCTTGGATATAGAAGGTTACCATGCACCAGAACAGCCAGACCAGACGCCCAAGAACACATTTATTTTCCCTTCTTTTGCCGAGCACAGTACGTATCAATAACACAGCCTTCTTCCTATGATCTAATGTGAAATCCAGCACCCTCAAATTCTGACAACGAGCTACCTCCTCGCTCGACGACGCCATCGACTTCATCGCTCCCAGACTCGTCGGATTCTGACAATTCGACCCGCAGGAACTCCCTTACCCTCCATCTATTTCGGCCGACTTCTGAACCTCCACCTGACATCGTCCTCGCCTCTGCGGATGATTCTTCACACACCCATTCCTCCGAGACTCTGATAGGATCGAGTTTGACAAGTCCAGGTCCATCGTCCCCTGCACCAGGCACCCCTCCATTACACGCGTTGCAACAGCAGGAATATTCTTGGGAATGGGGCGGCTTTCCTACACCCTCGCCTATGAGGGAACATTTCCCCAGTGTGGAAGGGGATCCTGTCAGCGATTATCTTGGTGCCATAGAGGGGGAAGGTGACGAAGCTGACAATGAGGGCGATGCATCCGACCATCTTCAGGGTAGAACCTGGAAGAGGGGACGTAAGAGAAGCCAGTGCAAGTCAAAACTGGACAATGTCGTTGGCAGTGAAGCCAACCTTACCGACGACGTAGCTATGTCGCTTCCTGAGGAGCGTCGACCGTATGTCAGGTCAAAATCTGAACCTCCAGAGGAAGTTCACCCTCCCACTGTTTCAAGCGTTGGCCAGACAGAACGGCCGCAGACAAAGAAACTGTCATGGGTTCAGTGGTGGAGTCGAAGGCAGAAGGTTGGAAATACCAACATCAGTAGCGATGGCGACGAAGCGAACAGGCCAATATTGCGAGGGTCTACTACTGCACCGCCGACGGTAAATTTCGATTTCATGCTTTCAAAATTCCATTCTGACTGACCCAAGGTACCGCTATATCTTCACGAAGTGTTAAGTACACCCCGGCCTGGGTTGCGGGCAGAGCTGGAGCCGATCGCGTCGCCTCCATCTCCCAAGAAGAGATATGCCAAGACACTAAGGCTGACTTCGGATCAACTGGTGAGTATATGCGCACAAGTACACGGCGTATAAGCGTACTAAAGGACTTGTGAATGCAGAAAGCTCTCAATTTGAAACAAGGACCGAATATCATTACTTTCTCATTATCCGCTTCTGGTGCAATTGCTTGCACGGCTCGTATCTTCGTTTGGGATCACACAGATCATGTAGTTATCTCCGACATAGATGGAACGATTACAAAGTAACGCTAATATTTTCACTTGCAACGCTTATTCATTTCTCGCCAAGGTCTGATGGTTTAGGCCATGTCTTTGCTATGATTGGCCGGGATTGGACTCATCTTGGAGTGGCCAAATTGTACACTGACATCACTCGAAATGGGTACAAAATCCTCTATTTGACTTCTCGCGCCATCGGACAGGCAGATGCAACACGATATTACCTCAAGGGCATCAAGCAAAATGACTATCAATTGCCGGATGGACCTGTCATTATGAGTCCTGACCGACTGATGGCGTCCCTACATCGGTACGTAGATCGCGCAGTGCATACCGCTCGGCTCACGGGACAGTAGAGAGGTTATAATGCGCAAGCCAGAGATGTTCAAAATGGCATGTCTGAGAGATATACGCAATCTGTTTGGCGAATCGAATCGGAATCCTTTCTGTGCTGGCTTTGGGAACAGAATCACGGATGCACTGTCTTATAGAAGTGTCAATGTGTCCAGCTCACGTATATTCACTATTGACACCTCCGGAGAAGTCAGGATGGAGTTGCTGGAACTGGCAGGATACAAATCTTCGTACGTGACCTTGAATGTTGCCGTTGCCCCAACCAAGATGAATGTGGCGTAGGTATATACACATGACAGACCTGGTGGACCAGATGTTTCCGCCCATCAACAAGAAGTGGATGCCAGAGTATACAGACTTCAACTATTGGCGGACACCTGTCCCTGAAATCCCATTGCCGATCCTGACTCCGCCTTCGCCAGCTCTAAGTGCACGATCTGATGGCTCGACCAGAAGCGCCCTAGCAAGGCTTCGGAATTTCAGCCTTACAAGCAACAAGCAAATGCAGAACGAAAAAGAAGAAAACGGTGAAGGCTCGCGAAATAATGTGCACACGCGTCTTTCGTCACTCGAACGCTTGAGCAACTCACTTGTCAATGGTCTCAGACGGAGTATGAGCCCTGATTCGCGGTCAGAGTCATCAACGGCTTATGGCGAGTCTGATGCGGATTCAGAGGGAGAGTGGGACACGGGCGCTAACGGAAAGACGCGAAAGAGGAGGGGGAGGAGGGAGAGGGGAAGGAGCATTGGCAGCATGCCTGGGTCGCTGAGCGACATGCATTTCTTTGGCTTGGACGAATACGACGAAGAGCCGGTGTTTGGAGAGTTTGAGGGAAGTGAAGGTGAGCAGCAAGTGGATGGGGAGTTGCAGGAAGGGCACATGTTCGCAGATGAACAAGCACTCGAGGAGGACTTGTTTGTTGCTGGAGAAATGCAGAACGTCCCGTTCTTGTAATCCGCATTCATTCTTAATCCATACCGATACCAAGTTCGGTCAGAAAGTGACGAATTCAAATGGGTGCACGTAGCATTGCAATACAGAGTATCTACCAACTTATTCACCACCTCGTCGCCATCCATATTCATGATGCTCAGATTTCACTATTTTCACCATCTTCTCTGCCTCCTGCTTTGTGACGTCCTGCCACGACTCTGGATCAATGCTCTCCAATACCGTGATATCAAATCGATCTCCTGCCCATGGTCCCGGGATTATGTCGAATCCGGGATCCATATTGCAGCTAGGGTCAGCCGACCAAGCCGTATTGATTATAATGAGCTGGTCAAATTCCCAAATGTGTTCGGCAAGGACTCCTCCATCTTGCTGATAGCGCAAAAAATCCTGCTCGCGCACATAAACTCGCTTGGACAAGTTTCGCAGAATAAGGATTTTATCTTCCGGTGCAGCAATATACCGAGCTCTGTAGCCGTGATAGCTCTCTGCAACAAAGCTATAGTAGGACTGTGTGTCCTCCGCCTTTTGTTGGCTGAGCCATTCATTCATCTCGTCTTCTTCGGCCTTGGTGAGCATGCCCGTTGGGCACTCCTTCATGTAGTCTCCAATTGTAATAAGGCGATGGCCAGCCCAAGGGCCTATACTGCCGCCAGATGGTACTCGAGCCAGCAAATGGAAGAGCCCAAGTGTATCATAGATCGCTTCACCCAGTTTTCCTAATCCGCATGCTTGTTGCTTGTCGACATTGACTAGGTAAAAATACTGGCCCATGGGTTGTTGAGAGTGAAAGAAGTGGCGCAGTAGAACGCGATCACATGAGCAAAACCCCGTGGTCCTGGGATTATGGCAAAACATGTTTTAATCATTTCAAAAAATTCAGAGCATACATCATGTTGCATAGGTTCTGGAAATAAAAATTAACGCGATGAGGCTCTACCTCGCGAAAATGCTATGTACAGTATGTACTAATCGATAACGCCAGATAATGATTATATGGAACAGATAATGATAGCAAGAAAGCAAGAAGCATAGCATAGCGACAGCTGTTCAAGACACGTGGAGAGTCAATGAGGGTATATGCAGTGGAAAGCATTGAAAGCAGAACAAAGGTTAGAAGAGTTCAAGAGCATGCAAGGGTATCATCTTCAGTGTTCAATCACGATAATTGTAAACATAACTTGAAGCATTTTCGGCTATTGAAGGAGGACGAACAACAACGTCTGGTAAAATCTCGTTCTTGCGCAAGACGCCTCGCATCTTTGCTGTGTCAGACCGAGCAAGCTTGAGCGGTTTCAAACCCTTTGTTCGAGACGAGAGTGATGGGGGTGAGTTCTCGTCTCGCCGGTTTTCAGTCGATGGTTTGATAAGTGGTCTCAACTTTTGCTTTTTCCCGAGAGTTAATGGACGTATCTCTTGCAACTTTGATAGACTAGCGGTCGGAGAGTTGAGGTCTACAACACCATCTGGGTTTTCGGGAATGGCATTTGTGTCCCGATCTTGCAAAAGTTCGAGTGGCCGCAAGCCTTTTCCAGCGAAAACTGCTTTGCCGGAGCCATTGCGTTGTAATTTGCTGGTCTTGGGTATTAGAGGACGCACCGCTCGGGTGGACCACTGGGCAAAGGAGGAAATAGCGGACGAGTTGCTAGTTGTTTGTTCAGAGGGCATCTCCGCCGTCGTTTCTTGGAATAAATCATGATCTTCGTCGGATTTGATATATATAATGCTTGAGCGAGATTTTGTAGAGTTGTTTTTGGTGTCGAGAGGAAGCGATGGTGGCGGGTGCTTGGATGTCGGCTTCTGCACAGCGCTGTTGTGCGGTGTACTTTCTGCTTGAGGGCCGGAGCCGAATCCAGGTTCAAAGTCTTCGAAGAGGGTTACAGTAGAGGCAGCTGATGTCGGGGGTAGCATGATACCCAAGTTCAAGGGTGAATGTCGGCCTTCATCAATGTTGTGCGGGACATCAGCTCGGAGACCGAGAGAACGCGTAGACATGGAACGGGCGAGAGGTGCAGCAGGACCATCACTGTGCTCTTCTTCTTCCATTACGGCGTGAAGGTAAGCGACCGGCATATGATTAGGGACAGCATCAGCACCGAAAACAGTGTTTCGCCTTCCAATATCCAAGTTGCTGGGCACCGCTGTGTAATGATCAATTGCTTTCTTGATTTCTGCGCTCCATGTTGCCAGCGAATGGACACCTTCTTTTCCAAGACCCAGGCTAATGCAACAAAAGTTAGCAACGAGGGGAAGCGGGTGTCTGAAGGTGCATACCTCGGCAAACTAAGGTGCTTCTTCTTGTTCGATTGTTTCTTCTCACGTGCATTGCGGGGACGCCGTTGGGCCGGCGTCGAGTGGAATTCCGGAGAAGAGAATTCTTCCCCGAATTCGCCCAATTTCTGTACGATCTTATGACTTTTGGACTTGCTCCAAGTACCGGGAAGCTTGTCCTTGATTTTCATGTCGTCGCCAATATTGAGTCCTGGAACGAGCAGAGGGAGTACACCTGCCGTAAGTGCGTCGATCTCATTAACGTTGTCAACTGCGCCGAAGGAGAAGCCAGATGAGAAAGATTTTTTATGCCCGAGTTGGGCAAGGCGAGCTGCACGGACTTTGGGAGGAGTTGGAGGAAGAGGGTCCGAAGGGGGAGGCCCACTGACGTTCATGAAGCTATCTCCAGGAGACACAGCTTCAGGCCCACTAACAGAAACGGAACGAGTGCGCAAATGAGAAGAAGGCTTGGTTAGTGTGATGCCAGTTGTAGTGCTAAGGAGCTGATTTGGCTGGCCGTTCTCTCGTTCCTCCGGCAAACCGTTCGAAATAACAACAGTCTGAGCAAGAGTGGAGTAATGGCGCTGTGCAATCATGACCTTGGCCGTAAATGCGAGATTCTCGTCAGCCCCAGATAGGTGTGAGCTTGTCTTAGACTCTTTCCTGGTTCTACCAAACTGTGCGCTGGAGTCCGAACGTGACCTATTATGTCCAACCAAGAAGGGTGATTCGCCGCGGATTGGCACAGGAGGAATAATTTCCTCAGTTTCTTCCGGTGGGAGAACGGAGAGTTTTGGCCGAGCGCTCAGCATTTCAACTACACGACCAAATTTATTCTTGCCATCGACTGCGTCGCCCTTTGAGATCCAAACATCACCGCTGCGTCGCCCCTCGACTATAGTTGGGCTAGTGCTCATGCTGCGCTTGTATTCATATGAGTGCTTGTGACCGGCAAGCGTTGACATTCGTGAAGGTCCGCGTACAAGTTCTGCGGGCAATGTATCCTGTGACTCGAAAAGAGAAGCTGGGATAGGCAAATGGTAATGGAAAATAATATTCAAAGCCAAGATCGGGGATGAGAGCGTGACGGAGAGGACCAATAAAATGGAAACAATTGTGTTTGGCGGAGTCTGCTGTAAAAGAAAACCGAGGTAAGGAAAACCGAGACCCTATCAATCTAGCATTAAAACCAATAATTGGACTACTAATGCAGAGCGACTTACAAATGGTAACCAAATAGCAACCAACCAACCTAGGATGCGACCGGTTGTAACTTCAGTAACAGAACTAGAAGACGCTGGAACGGCTTTAAGGCCCCTTTCAGCCTGGGTAGAACCGGGAGCATATCCATATCCACCTAGAACCTGAGCATCTGACAAAGCCGGAGTCGTAGGCCTAGATCCAGCCATCGTTAACGGTGTGTGCAGATCGGGGGTGCTAAGATTTCGAATGCTTCCTTCATTAGGCGTCGTCGGGTATGACCACGCCGAGATGTTTGTTTGTGAACCATTGGACGACGTCAACCAAGACGTTTGAGAATCGAGGCGCTGGCGACAGTGATAATTGTCATATACAGGCGTCGGGACATCCCTGCGGAATGGATCAGGATCATCAAGGCAATCACCGCCCCCTGTGGCGTAGGGAGAAGGCAGCGGAGGGACTGGAGGGATAATCTCATGGCCGTGCTGCGAACTCTTGCCGTACAACGAGGATTGAGAGCGCTGACGTCCGTGGCCATGCTGAGAGTTAGCTGTGACAGTGTGATGAGTAGAAAAAGACCAGTTAGAAACCGAGCCACGACGAGAGCTCGCATGTGATGTAATCCACGAAGCTCCGTCTTTGATGGCGTCGATCTCTTCCGTCGCAAACGACGGCCTTGGCTTCTCTTCCATTTGCTTCACGGGTGGCCATGGATCGATCTCCTCTTCAATGGTGGCCAAGTTACGTTTAATGTTGTACAACGTTCGGATGAGGCAAGCGAAGGCGACCGTGGTCAAAATCGCAACAGTAGAAGAGTAAGCTGCTAGGCCAATGAACAGACTGCCAATTCCAACTCCGGAAAATGTTCCTGCGAATACGGTCGAGGTGAAGACTAGTAACATGGTTGGTGCCCAGAGTAGCCAATGAGTCTTGCCAAAGGACACCGATCGACCAAGTCTGACGTACAGAAGGGCAACAGCCGTAATGACCAACAGACAGGTCTGTCTAATGGACATGATGATCCATATCCTGATGGATGATGCGGGGTCAGTTGCAGCGGCGAAGCCCAACGGAGCGCCTTTCGCCTCAGCTACTGCCTGCCAAACGAAAATGGAAAGTGCAATAAGATCTAAAGCTGCTAGCCAAATGTGCCCCTTGTTGGCAATTGAGAGGGCACGGAATCGAGGCAAGCCAAACTCTGCCTGCAACATTCGTCAGTCTATAGCGCTGAACTTATAATAAAGACATTCCGTACTGGAGAAACGCGTTGGCTTAGAGGATGGGGCGGCAAGATGGGAATTATGATACGGAGAATAACAAAAGCAGAAGCTATGAAAGAAAGAAAAGCAAGTACAAGCGCGGGAATTAGCGGAATCATTCTTGTGGTTTGTCGTGATCTTGAGGGAGCGTGGCGGACAGGCGTGGGTGAAACGTGAGTTTTCGTCGTCTTCGTGAAACTGTAAGACAAGAGCGAACTTAAATTTGTCGAACTGTTTGTCCTGTATTTGTACCTCGTTCGGAACGCGCAGATCACCAGCACATCACGTGCTGGGAGAATCTGTACAAATTCGGCTAGAAGGCGTACTTACTACACGTAAGGATCAGACAGAACTTACATACTTTATTCCAACAGTCCAAACATGCTAATTACTGCAACAGGAGGCGGGCCTCCTTCTCGCATTTTGGTTTGCCCGCAATAGGCAATAACGTATTTTGACGGGTGCCAAGTGACGGTTGGTGATGGTGCAAGGGCAGGCACTCGATGCAATGGTATGCCCGTTTCCGTTGCGCACTGACAACTGGTTGAACAAGCGTCGAGCAACTCGAGAGAAAAAACACTGACGATATCAATATACATCCCTGCACTGGCTATAGCCAAATACTCTCCGTCGGGGGAGAAACTAAGAGAATTAATGCTGTATCTAAACAACAGTATGAGTAGTCCATTCGCAACTGAATCGAGAGTCTAACTTACTCGCACGATGTGATTGTCCTTGAGCATATCCAATCGGAGAGGTCGAACAGATTTACAATCGAATCATGGCCACCTGAAGCAAGGTACCTATGTTTGTCCTGATCAACACCGAACGACCAGTCGGAGCGGAATCTGTACCTTCCCCGTGGATCCAGTGCAAGAGCTAGACAGCCACCCACATGAGCCGCCGGACTCTCGCGCATTGTCAGACTGGGAAAATCCATTACGCGAATCGCGTGCTCAGAATTGTGAGTAAGCAGAATCCCGTCTCCAGCATGGTTAAAGATGACCGTCGATCCTGTTACCTGAAATAAACCATGTAAGTAATCTTACAACGGAACACGGTTAAGATAACACAGACAGGTTCTCTCTCATCCATGCTCCACTGCTCCTTTGCGTCGTTTGCATCTTTTCCAAGGGTCATGTAAAACATTTGATTGCCAGCAGATGTGTACAACAGTGATCTGCCATCAGGAGAAAAGCACGTTTGGACTGGAGACACTTTCAAAGAGCACTGTTGAACATAGCGACTCTCTATGCATGCTTTAGACCAACGGAGTACGACGAAAACCGCGACATACGCCTGGCATCCCAAAACACTATTCGTCTATCTTTTTGACTTGATGTGCAAAAGAGCTCTGGGTGTGTCGGGTTCCAAGACACGTAATCAACGTCATCAGAATGTCCGCCAGAAAATGATGTGGCGGAACGAAATTCCATCTGCATGTCGTGTATTAGCCTCAAGCATTGCGTCCATCTACGGACTCACGCTCTTTTCTGGTGTCCATACTCGTGTAATCTTATCAATGCCGACGGCGGCCAGTTTCTTCCCGTCACAGCTCCAAGCTACGTGCGTCATGGCTTGTTGACTTGGAAGTCGGTAATCACGCGGTTTAAAGGCAGAGAACGTTGGGGGCTGTCAATCGGAAAGCCCGTGATGTAAGTTCGTGAGTTTAGTCAGGAGAACGAAATTCCTACATGGACACCTCTCGCTGCAAATGTCGTATGAGGAGGTGGTGAAGGTGGTCGCTCTGGCGGGGGTACATCCTCAGAGTCATCTTTCAGTGGAACGGGGGTACTCGACATTTTATATGCGGCGCGGATCGTAATCGCCAGCTTATATTTGGGTTTAAAGTCCATCGCCTTCGTTATGAAACACGCACAAATACAAGATACAAGGATAAGATCCATGGCGCTTTCAAAGCTTACCATGAGGACGAGTCGATGTCATCCGTTGCAGCCAGTTAGCCACGATCTCTGTTACCTCGTCCTTCGCTTCTATCATGACCCAATGACCCTTTCCCTCGAGCGCAACCTCCTGCAGTCGGGTAATGAATTTGTGTGATTTGCGAATTACGAATGAAGTGGTCGTAGCATCGAGCGTGCCCCAAATAAAAAGTACCGGTAAGTCTGAGCGCAAGTGAGCAGGAAGACCTGGGGTATATTGTGGATTATTTGTTTATCAGTGCGGCCGAGTTACTCGCACCTTTTTCTTCCTCATGCCGAATTTTAAAAGTGCGAACATAGTTCAATGGCCCTTCCATACCTTTGGAAAGGTGAGAAATGTAAAACTCTCTTTCCTAGTAAAAATGTCGTGAATAAGAATTTCCTGAAAAGCGCGTTTCTGAATCAAAACCTTTTCGTTCAAGACAGAAGGTGATGCATTGATTTTGCCTTCGTTAACTGCTTTTTCAAGCGCCCCCACAGTCGTAAACTCAACCGCTGCGCTAGGAGACCTGAACACTATATCAACAAAGCTCGCCAGCTATGGGAATGAGTAGGCCACTGAGAGTGTCCAACGATTGACTCACATTGGAATCAATGTCAGCAGTTGAACGCTGATCAGCAAGATATGCCTGATAACCGAGATTCGGAGCGCGTTTAACTATTTCTTCGACAGGAATGTACACGGGCGACGGAGGCGTATATGGAACACTCATTCTAATCAGATGTTGTAGCCGAGACAAACGACACCGTACAACTAGCGCACATTACCAGCGCGAAAAGGCGTGATGGGTACCACAGAGCGAAGCGGCCGGCGGTGAAGGCGCCCCAATCATGTCCAATCACAGCCTTTCAGGATTTCAGCTATGACAAAGGACTGCAGGGCATTAAGAATCACTGACGGCAGTTTTGACGTCCAGGAGATCAAGTAAAGCAGCGAGGTCATCGCACAGCTTTTTGGTAGAATATTCAGCAGGGTCCTTTGGCTTGTCGGTGCCCCCGTAACCAAGCATATCTGGTGCTATTACACGTGCTCCTTTGCGGACCCAGGGACCAATTTGATAACGCCAACAATACCTAACAGAAGTCTCAGAAGGGACCCCAATACAGTGTCGACAATGGTTACCAAGAGTCAGGAAGGCCGTGAAGACATAAGAGGGTGCAAGTTCGTTTTGGATCAAAATTGACCGGTTTCTGGTCAACCTGAACATCAAGTGAGTGGGATGAATTACCGTCCAATGATCAAGAATTGTACGAAACGGTAAATTCTGCCGGTCGAAAGCCGTTGTGTTTGAAGATTGAAGGATTCGGGAACTTGAGGATCCATGGCTGGCCAGGTTCATTAAGCGGAGCTTGAAGTTGGGGTGGCTGGTCTGTCGGAGTGTGAAAAATTTGCGGCAGCTGCGTCGCTCGGTACCGGCTTATTTGAACAAGTGTCTGATAAAGAGTCAAAAGCGCTTGCCTCCTGCCCCCATCTCAGCGACAATCTCTTTCTTATTCCTTCTCCTCATTTTCAATAATTACCTCATTTTGTTGTCCTAATATCAAGTACTCACCTCAACGACATTTTTGCATTCATCAGCAGACAGTCGACAATATGTCTACACCTGTGGCTTCATCCTCTCCCTCTTCCGCAGTCGAAACCTCAATTCCATCTAAACAACGCAGTCCTGGCCACTCTCAGAGGAAAACTAGGGTTGTAAGACGACGTGGACGGGCTAAGGGTGACTTGGAAAGTGATGATGAAATTGTGAGGGAGGTCGGCACAGACTCAGAGTCCGAGGATGACCTGTCCACAATGGACTCGGACACAGAACCGGCATCAGAAGGAGCAATAGCTGATGGCCGTTCCAGACCCCTTACCCCGTCCACAAGTGACAGTCCTCAGTCGCAGAATAAGGACATACCCACCCGTATTGATGCCGACCCACAGCCGTTCTTTTCACAGCCTTCTACATGGGAGGAAATGGTTACGGAGGAAAATGCACACGGCCCTGCAGAGCTTCCAGTTATCGATTTCGCGGACTTCAATGGTGAAGCTGTGCCGAATGGTCATGTGCCCCATCCACTTCCAAGCAAATCGAAAACACCTCTAGAAGGTTCCCGAGATCGTTCACCCAGGTCCGAAACCAAGATCAATGCAAGGGATGAAGCCGATCACACCCAGCCCACTTCACGGCGATCTCGCTCTTCGACCTCCAGAAGGCTCACAGGCCAGTCTGCACGTCAGGCATATCAGCAACGCTTGGAAAGTGATCCGTCATTCGTTCCAACTGTTGGCGGTTTCTGGGGCCACGACGAACGCTTGCTTGGTAAGGACTTGAGAAGTCTCAGTGGATGGTGGAGGGGCAGGTGGCAAAACCGAGGTCGTGGTCGGGGCGTTACTATGCGCAGCCGCGGCAGCCATAGTCAACGTTCATCTCACGAATCTGAAGACAACGGCGATGCCCTAGATTTGCCGGCAATTGAGCGTACGTGGACACATGATGGTTTCGAAGAGATGAAACGGAAAGAGGAGCAACGGCGTGCTGCTTTGCAACAACAACCGCAAGCAAATCAAACACGCGGAGGACATGTCAGCGGAGGTGGATTTGCCTCAACCCGGGGAGGCAGAGGTAGTTCAACGCGTGGCGGTCCTCCTTCAGCTTCCCCTCGTTCCAGTACGGCCCATGCCCAAGGTCGAGTCTGGTATACAATGAAGCCTGAACTCATGTGGACAAGGCAACATGAAGCTTTCCTCTTCTTTGACTCCTCCACAAAGCCTCGCAATCGTCCATCTTTCAGAGTAAAGCTTCCTGGTTCCGATGGTTACGTTATGCAATCTAAATTCCAGGCACGCCAACACGATGTCGAGCGGCAGTGGCGCAAGCCAGAACCACGGGCAACCGATTCAGGTGACAACGCATACACTGTCCGTATTCCCAAGACTACCGGGAAAGAGAAGGCAATCGAGCCTTTGACAACGGTTGAAGAAGCTTCACTCGAAGATATCTTCACTGTACGGCCCAATCTCGTTACACCCATCCCCATCCCCATTCCGGAATCAGATAACAAGCTCAGCACTGCGACAACCGACTCTAGCAAGCCTTCGTCTACCGATGGCAAAGAGGAGAACGGGCCACAGTCTGAACAAGCCTTGATCTCACAGTTGGAAATGCTCACAGTCTTACCCCAGGAGTCTGACCAGGCTAGGTTGGCGAAGACTGAAGAAGCCGTGCTGAAGAAAAGCTCACTGGAACAATCTTCGAGCACGACTGATCAACGACCAGTCCTTCCTCCTCTGCAGACGGTGTTCACGCCTCCTCCTGCCCACCCATCTCCGGCGTATGGTGCCGCTTATCCTTATGGTCCCACGTTGCCGCCCGGTGTGGCCCTCAATGCACACGGGATGCCATACGAACTGGCCACGGGTCGCCCTGTCTTCCTAGCACCCCCGGTTCCCTTGTATACTCCCCGTCCTCTGATGCCCCACATGACACCTGGCGCTGTCTATATTCCTAACCATATGTCGCCTGATTTCCTGTCTCAATCATCTTCGCATACCCCACCCATGAATGGCTTCGTTGACCCAGCAACGGGGACACCTCTGTTCTCCCTTCCTCGTCAGACTCGAATTGAGATTCGTGCCCCTACAGACGAGTACGATGGCAAGGGTTCTCGCAAAGGCCAATCTCACCAATCAAACACCACCACCAAGACACCGACTGTTTCAAGTCCTCCGCAACCTTCCTCGCAACCGTCTTACCCGACACTGACACGACCCACAGCGGCTGTTGGCTCTCCCCCGCATACTGACTCTGAAGCGAGGGATTCACAAGCCAGTGGTGATTTCAGCAATCAACGCACTGACTCACACTTGGTTCCCTATCCTTCATACTACTACTATCCTGAGTCATTTGGCTACTACCCCTACATGGATATGTCACAAGCCGGGCAATACGACGCGTACTCGTCTGACCCTCGCAGCGCGCAGGGTACAGTATATTACTAGTCATTCCAATTTTCTTCTTCTTGCAGCCTCAGTCATTGTTCTCATTCTCTTGGTTCAGCAGGTTTTTGTTCCTTTTTCTTGCATTCCGTACATTGGTCGAGCGTCGAACAATTTTACACATGTATCTCGCTTTCACAATTACGACGATTCTTTCCTCTATGTAATGCACATGCACCTTTCATTCTTTATTGCCTCCAGAGCTATCGGCATCTCTCTGCTCTCCGTCATGTCAATGTCCTCTCTTACTCGCGTAGTAGTAGTATCGTTGAATATACATGTCTTATTGTCTTATTGTGATCCAGTACGAAGTTTTTCTTCTGTGCTGTGTTATAGATCTTGGTACATATCTTACATAGGACCTGGGTGCTGGTGATCGGCAGCTTGGTACAAAATCAAATAAAAAACCTGCCTCGTTTACAGCACGATGTTGTGGCACGGTGTCTCGGAGCCCTAAGAAGGCACATTAATTCATTACTTTGTCCCTGCATTAAAGCCTATACCAATGTCAAGTAGAGGACGCCGTCAAGCTGGTTTTGACCGAGAGTCAGAACACCGGTATTTACAGATCTCTTTCAAGTTCTGTTGTATTGTGTTCATATTCCACCTTTCTTAGCAGGGCTAGAGATCATCGTGACTCGCATCGCTCCCGCTCGGCGGCCCAGAGAGAAAATGAGAATGCCGAGTCAGAACTTTCCTATATCTCTGCCTTCGAGGACCTCAATTTGAACAGCGCTCGCAATGCACAGTATCCGACTGCTACGACGTCACCTAGTAGACTCCAGAATCTACCTGCACATCCATATCACGGTATGAGTCCCCGCGCAGAACTACGTCCATCCATGCAGCGTAATATGCAAAGTATGGAGCCTCAACTAGAACATGGTATCGACGCCCATAATTCGCTAGGACTAGTTCCAGGCAACCACATAAACCGGGCACCCAGCGGCTCATCATCTCGACCATTACGACAAAATGTCGAAAATCCATACAATGCTTATTACTCGAGACAGGAAGGTCATGCCAGTCCTTCCTGGTGGCAAAGTCCAGCAGCGTTCGCTCGTCCACCCGAGCGCGGCTTCCAGGGATATCGTCCTTATCCTGAGGAAGATCGATTCATGGGGTCACGAAGAACAGAAATGCCTTTGGAATGTCAATGTCATACTTGCGTTGAGCATCGTCATGGTATCCGAAATTGGGCGATCTCCCGCTACGATAACCGTGGTATGCCACCCAGATCCAACTATTATCCTTACACCTATCCAGGTCAGCCCTCGCGAGGACGATACCCGATCGAGGCTGACAGGTTGTATCGGAACCCTTATGATTCGCGAGATAACGACAGTGACTATTCCAGCTACGAATCTGACACTCCTGTCCGAGATGGATACCGAAACTATCCTGTCCCTAATTCGCGACAGCCAAATCGACGTACAGCTGATCCCAGAAATGTGTATTACGAGAGCGACGGTTCCGGCCACGAAGACAGCGATAATGCATCATATACGGGGTATGAGCGCTATGACGAATACGGTGACGAGTACGGCGAATATGAAGGGGGCGGCTATTCTGATTAATGCCTTGCTGTGATGACGAACTACAGGTGGATATCGGCACAAGACGAGTGGCTATTTGAGTGTACGGTAGGCTCTTTTAGTTTGGTTGTTCCGTCAACTCATACAAAATCGAAGGTTTGCATCTCGTCAAAAATTTCATACCTTTTCGACGTACTTCCAGTGCTCGCTGCATGTACGATTATTAGTTGTAGTACTTGTACAAGAACTTGAACTTGAATGAGTGAGGCATGAGGAGCACAGCCACCGCTGAGTCAGCTCAGTGTAAATGAGGCAGTTGGGAGTAGCCTCGGTTTAGTCCATTCTTTCACAGTAACCGCCATCTTGGTCTTGCCGTTGTCGGTGACTTTCATCGCAGTCTCCTCGACAATTGCCTGTGTACTGAGAAACTGGATACAAGAGTCTGGTACGTGTGTGCAAACTGACTTTTTAACATGCCTCGACCGCACAAAAAATCTAGCATTGCCTAGGCAGCAGTTTGGTCTGCTTCCACTTTCGTTTACAAACCACACCGGGGCCTTCTCGCTTCCCACACATATTGCTGCAATAAATGGCATACTCTCAACCGTTCCCTCTAGCTGCGCCTCCTACAAAGAACGCTCAGCCAACATACGGGCCAGACCTCGCAGTTCGACTCATCTGTCCTGAATGTAGGGACCCGAATCCTAACATTGTCGAGGAATTTGGTAGTGGTGATCTCGTGTGTGGGACTTGTGGGCTAGTACTGGGAGACCGTATCGTTGACACACGGAGTGAATGGAGAGTAAGTTTCTCCTTTTCATTCTTGACTAGTATTTAACTTCGGCTAGACATTTGCCAATGATGAAGGCGACGATCCCTCACGTGTCGGCGCTGCGACAGACCCTTTGATGGAGGGCATGGAGCAGCTGGATACCGTTATTAGCTTCCGTGATGGTGGCACAGGCATCGCGCGAGAACTTCAACGAGCAGCGTCCCGCTCACAAAGTTCTCGCTCAGAGCGGAACTTGCTCACCGCTTTTCGCGACATATCAAGTTGGTGCGATCAATTTTCGCTACCAAAGACAATAAGCGATATCGCGAAGCAACTATACAAGCGCTCAGACGAGGAGAAGCTCTTGCGAGGAAAGCCTTTGGATGCCGTCATTGCAGCATGCATATTCATTGCATGTCGTCAAGCTCATGTTCCAAGAACGTTCCGTGAGATTTGCAACCTTACGAACGTGTCAAAGAAGGTGCTTGGACAGTGTTACAAAGCACTGGAACAAGCGTTCAATTTGACTCCTGGTGCCTCGGCTACTACCCAAACGTCGTCAAACACGAGTGGCCCGGAGAACCTCCTTGTACGATACTGCAACCATCTGGATCTGCCGGCCAATGTGCAGTCCATATGTTCAGATATCATCGTCGCTGCCCGTGAGCATGGTATTGCCGACGGAAGAAGTCCTGTATCCATTGCTGGTGGAGCGATCTATTTCACCTGCCACTTGTTAGGGAAACACAAGTCAGTGCGGGACATCAGCACCGTAGCGGGTGTTAGTGAAGGTACAATCAAACTGGTCTACAGGCTGTATTACGCAGAGAAAGAAAAGTTGGTCAAACAGGAGTGGATTGACGAAGGCAAAGCTAAGTTGGAGCGGCTTCCGTTTGACGCTAACAAGTAGTCTGCAGAGTATGGCGGCTCTTGGTGGACATGTAGTGTACATACGCTTGTAGGATTGGTCTCAGGTATTTACTGACCAATAGAGATCGTTCACTACTACCGTTTCCCTTTCCTTTTGTTCCCTTTTCCGTCTGATTTACCTGCCATAGCCAAAGCGCCTTTTCCTTTGCTCGCATGTCTAATTGCTTTGCGGACGTTGACAATGTTGTCCTCTCTCTGAGGATCTTTTCGCATCTTTTTTGCATCACTTTCGATTTTGGAAAGCAAAGCGAGGGAAGCCTTCCTTTCGTCTTCTGCATTTTCCTCGGTAGGATTGAACTACAGAGGTTGTCAACCTCGACATTCTAACAGGGAGAGCTAAACAAGCCCCACCTTCCGTTTGATACCGTGCGGCTTCTTTTCTCCTTCGAGTTGCTTGTCAAACCTGCCCATGCTAGCTGTGCTGATACGCGTCTGGACGAGATCTCGTTCAATCTCACGTTTTCGAGTCTCGCGAGGGTTCGCCTGACGCGCAAGATTCTGCTGTTGCTGCTTTTCGTTCTTAGCAATCCTAACTTTCCGCTCGTCCCGAGCTTCTTTTCTTGGATCGAAATTGACTTCTGTAAGTGGTTCACAACTGTCATGAGGACAGATGTGCATGGGGACAGGAAAACACATACCAGCATTATGAGGGACTTCTGTGATCCATTGATCCTCGACTTGTTTGTTTTTACCGCCCTTCCCCCACCTGTTGACCCATTCTTGCTTTTCTTCATCCCACACTCTCTTTTCTTTCCTCTTCTTTTGGATACCCTTGGCTTTGGCAAAGAGCTCCCATTTCGTTGGTGGTTTGGGTTTTGGCAAGGGCTTGGCGCGAGGGAGTTGGAATACCGGTGGAGGAAGCTGAGCTAGCGGTCCATCTGGAGAGGAAGTTGTTGGTAGTGAAAATAAAGCGTTTATCAGCACTTGTGTGCCATCCCGCGCTAATGTTTGGAGATGTTCTTCAAGGTTTAAGCTTGTCTCGAGTATGAATTTGTTTTCTGTGGTGAGGATGTATGAGCTCACTTGTAAGATTCTTCGTCTATGGGATTCAGGTCTGATACCGCAAGACAGCCTGGATCTGCATCAAGATGTATGTCTTTTTCAACCGTTGTTGCCTGACTGCACCCATGTCAATAAGCAGTGGCCATAACAAGCTGCACTCACAATTTTGCAGCATGCGATGCTAGAATATCAGAAACGTCCATGGCGAGTAAAGATTTTTCTTCAGCCACACCAAGGAAGAGTATTTCCTATTTTGGAAGGCATCATCTGTTCCCCCAGCAGCACGACATCCGGCATCAGAATGGCTGAGAACACAACACCCACAACAGTGCCTTCTACAACCGATGCAGGGAGTACAACAGATGTTATTGGAGTGCTGGGCAACTTGTTGAAGAGCCATACAGGAGAACCCATGTCCAACGAACGGGTTGCGCAGCTCCTGCTGTCCAATATGGCAAATCTTGTGAGGCAGGGGAAATTGACGCAGCAACAGATTCTACAGGTGCGTCACTTTACAATAGCTGCTTGAAGAAGGCTAATTCCTGCGGATAGCTTAAGCAATTTGCTGACAAGCATAAGTTGCCAGCACAAAACTCACCGGCCGCTGCCTCTACGAGTACTGCCACCACTTCCAAGGTGCGTCATTCATAGTTTATTCATTGTACCGAAGCTATATAACGCTTTAATCTACAGCCAGCAACAACTACTCCCGCTACACCAACGGCTGTGTCAGCTGATTCTATGCTAGCGTCTGCAAAGACGAACGACTATTGGATGAGCCAGACGTTGTCGACAACTAACCCTGGACCGGTAACATGGCCACAAACACGGCCAACCTTGACAGGCGGTCTTGCCAGTGGTCGCGTTTCGGGGACGCCAGCTCAGATTGCGCGTGCCGATGACGGCAGTGCATTGGCTTCGGACGACAATCGATCACGGAATAAGAACACACCTGGACACCAGAGTATGCGGAGAACGATTCAGGATCTAGTGGCAAGTGTGGATCCGAATGTGAAAATTGAGCCAGAAGTAGAAGATGTAAGTGTCGGTCAGCTTTTTATGCGTACAATTCTAAATGGTTTCAGCTTCTGCTCAATATTGCTGATGAGTTTGTTGACTCTGTGACGAACTTTGCTTGCCGGCTGGCTAGGCATAGAGGTGCTGACACGCTGGACGTCCGTGATCTACAGCTTCATCTAGGTCAGTACTGATCACTAACCATATACCTCTACGCCCATAAAGCATTGATATAGAGCGAAACCACAACATCCGTATACCCGGTTTTGCTTCTGATGAAACGCGGATATCGCTATCACAGTCTTCAGCGGCTCCACCGCCTGTTGCTACGACGAAAAAGACCACACAAGGGACACACATGACTTTACGAAGTCAACGCCTTGCTCAAGTTCAACACACAAAACGAGAAGCCAAGTTGATGTAAAGGGGCCTTTTTACCATCTCGTTTCTCACGTTATAGATGCATGATATTCTATGTACACTGTCAAGCACGCTTTTACTGATAAGGATGTATTATTTTTGTGTACTATCGCGAATTGAGCTCCAAGACTTCAACATCGCCCCCAAGACCTCTCCACCCTGTATTATCGTCATTCTGTGGCATTTCGCTTAGGACTTTGGCTATCCATGTTGGATCCGTGAGAGGGGTCAAGTCGTCGCGTTTTGGCAATAGCTGCAGAAGAGACCACTTAGCCAACGCGATTTCAACTTAATTGAATAGCATGTACCTTGCGAACACGCTCGTATGATGCTTCCCAACCGCGTGTCTCCCTGATGAAGAGAGGTGGATTGGACAGGAAAGAATGGTAAATGCGCGTATCAAATGTGCGGAAGAGAACGTTGTCGACTCTCAACGTGAAACGCGACAGGATGAATATACATGTTGGCATCACGCGCTGAGTAGCCGCATCAGACCCAGTCATGACGAAAAACGAAATCATCTTACTATCCGAACGAGCAGGCCCGAAGAGCCGTTATCGTGCAGTTCGTCCTCGTACAGAGGTATCTCTGCATAGAAATGGATAGGATCAGGGCGAGTGAGTTCAGCCAACGGAATCGCGTGCGACACGTTTTCTGGATCGGCTGCGCGCCATGGGTACGGTGTACTTGCAGACTCGGTTCCCGCGTCATCTACTTCGCGGCCCTTGTACGTGCTTGTGTAAGTCCAATCGTATGGCTTAGTGACGACCGTCTTTGGCATAGGGAGCTGAGACGAAGGATCTGTTCTGGAATAGTCTTGTTCCTCAGTTAAATCAATCCATCGGTCCAGATAGGGGAAAACTTTGGAGAAGAATTACACTCACCGACTTTGGAGCCATTTATCTGCATAGCCGACCTTGACTCCTCCATCACCTGGTTCGAGTTCGCCTCTCTTGACGGTGGCGAGAGCACATTTAGTGTTGAATGTATACATCCATGATGACGGACGGTGATGAAGAGTAAGATAATTGTTTCCAAAGGTCATCTCTGGTAAAGGCATTCCCAGGTCTGCCTGCAACGCGTCGCATTCTGGTGCGCTGGAGATTGGATTTGTAGAGGCGGTGATGATCCAGTCTCCGATGTGAATTTCTCTGGAATTGGGAGACTCGAAGAGCTGATGTGGTTGGGCAGCCATAAGGCGATATGTCGGAATTTGAATGACTCTGGGAACTTCTATGAACGACTCTCGTCCCTCTTCGCCTGAACCGCCTCCTCAGGCCTTGTGGTCCTCCATCCTCGATTCAGTTTCTTCGACACGTTCAATACCCTCAAAGCAGGTTCTTGTCCTTGGCCAACCGAAGACAGGGAAATCAGCTATCGCTGCTGCTTTATTGAGCAAGCCGGTTCCTGATCAAAGTAAAGAAGACGAGAAAACCGATTTTGCTATTGGATATGATTTCGCGGACGTAAGAGACGATGGCGACGAAGGTGAGAGCCATAGACAACTGCAGATGCATGTGGCGGAACTGGAGTAATTTATGTCTAGATACTCTTGCGCGGTTGTCTGTATACACCGTGCCCTCCTCAGCGCCTGCTTATACCTCCCTGTTATCCCACTTCGTTCCCCCTCGCACTTCCCTCCCGCATACCCTTGTCATGATTGTTCTGGACTGGACGCGACCTTGGTCATTTGTGGAAGAACTCCAGGCTTGGCTGCAATGGGTGGAGAAGTGGGCCAAGGGTGACGCATCGCGAGAACTGGAAATTGCACGCGAAGAGAATCGTGAAAAGCGTGAGCCGACTATTCATTCATGCGTTGTACGCTATACTAAACGTGTTGTTCAGTCCAATCTTATTGGCAGCATTACACGGAGCCTAGTGCCGATCCATTGCCAGCTGCAAATACCACATTATCAAATGCTGTCCTGCCTCTCGGATCAGGAACACTGACGCACAACTTGGCGGGAGTGCCAATCATAGTTGTATGCGCTAAGGCTGAGTTGATAGATGAAGGTCCTGACATAGCCGCTGGCGCTTCGGGTATGGGCGGCATGGTCAAAGGGAAAGGTGGTGCATGGGAGGAACGAACGGATGGAATTATGCAAGTTCTGAGGACGATATGCTTGAAATGTGAGTTCAACAATGCCAGCAACAAGGGTAACACCGAGTTCGAGATATGACAGATGGAGCTTCGCTATTTTACACGACGCCCTTGCCTGCTACGTTGCAGGTGCTAAGACAGTATGTACTCCACCTGTCGTTTATGCCTCCCGCCCCGCCACCCGGGATGGCGAGCGCTGACGCCCAAGCCTCTACCCGAAATATATTCCCCTTCCGGCACAAGCCCAATACACTCGATCGTGACCACGTCGTCGTTCCAACTGGGTGGGATAGCTGGGGCAAGATTTCTGTTCTACGAGACGGATTTGACGCCAAGGTATGGGGTGAGGCATGGGAGCGTGACCTGGAAGAGGGACAGGAAAGCCAGGACCCGGGCGCAAGGAAGCTGTACTCACTGCTCGTTCCCGATCAAGAGCCAAAGGTGAGTGCAGTGCCAAACTTAGTTTCGCTTGCAGATCTGAATACCAGTCTAGCCTCATCCGTTACCCCCGTTTAACAATCCAATGCCGGAACAAGCCTTCCTTGCCAAGCATTACGACGAAAACGCTAAGAAGCCGGACGTTCATACTCCCTTTGGCAATTCAGCCGATCTTGCGGGCATCGTGGGCCCCTTGCAAAGCAGCAGTTTCAATCTGCCAAGTGTCGATCGTGCTCTATCCGATATGGAGACTGGCATTGGAGCGCCGGCTGCATCAACCGCAGCAAACGTTGATGTCCGTCGGTTAGGGCAACGAACATCCACTGCCGGGTCTCGTCCACCTGGTCTAGGTTCGTCGGTGTCCAGACCGCCCACGTCGCCTTCGCCGATGGGATCGCCCAGCCCGACGGGACAAACACAGCATGAAGTACTTCAGAACTTTTTCCAGAGCCTTCTGACGAACAAGGAGCGGTCGGCGGCTAGCGCTGGGACACGAGCGTCAGCGCTGAGGACTAATGGGGGTAGTCAGACAGGAGAAGATCATGAGGCATAGAATAGGATTTGTTGATGGTTGTTTGCCTTGTCGGGAGACATAGCTGGCTTGTTTCTGACCGTCATCTTCACCGTCCTCCTGTCTCAACCCTGCACACCAATATATTTATTATCTCTCGACCACCCCCTATCCAAAACCATGGGCCAATGGTGCGTTGCTCAAGTCGGCGATAGCGCGGCCGCGCTCACCCTGATTGCTGTATAGGACGCTGGATCACCTCGACAATGTGTTGCATGCCAAAATCACCACTCTAGTGTACGCAGAGCCTCGACCCTTCCGCTCAACTGCAGTAACCAATGTTGTATAGGTCTGGTGCCATCCAGCGAGTGGTGCTCGAGAAGAGCGAACCGAGTATCACATATGAGAATTTTGTAAAAGATCTAGACACGGGGGACTCGTTCACGACCACATTTATCGACATACTCGTCAAAGTGAGCATCCGTGTCTGACCAGACATGGTCAGCATGTTGAACTTTTGCAGGAAATGGCTGAACGCCGAATGAGACCCAATGACAGCGACCGCAGGTTGATTGCCGATCGTACGGCTAAAAGCCTGCGAGTTCTAGCTAGTGAACTGCGTACCTACCGGGATCGTCCAAGCCGAAATTTTCCGAGACGACCAGTCAACTTGTCTGATTACTTGTCTGCACCTCCTAATGAGATGGACGTAGAGGATGACGATGAGGATTTCGACCCTGTCTTCGACTCTTTCCCGGAAGGTGCACGCATCAATCAAGACCTCTTCGATGCATATGGACTTTGGCCCACAAGAAGAATATTTTCAAGCAGTCCGTCGCCACCGGCGGAAGAAAACGCGGCAAGCGTGCGCCCACCCTCAACGACTCACCACAACCCCTGGGTATTGTCCAGTTCATCGTCAAGTACAAACCTCAGAAGACAGTCATCCATTCGCCATTCGTCACGCTCGAGAGCGGTGGATTTCAACGATTTTACCTCGCGAAGGCGAACGAGCACTCGAGAAGCATTGAGTTCCAGATCAGAGGGGAACGATGGATCCGGAGAACAGAGGGAAAGGGATTCAGCAGTGCGAAATTCGCGTCTGTCTACGCGACGATTCTTTCCAGTTGGACGAACCCGAACTCACGACTCAGCAAGTGCAGAGGGTATAGAGACACGCAACGGGGACGCCTCGGACGAAGGACATACGTTCGTCTACGAGCCTAGTGTATCTGGTGGTGCAGCATGGTTTCCCGTGCTGTCTCCAGCGCGAAGTGCGTCCCCGGTGGCCGACTCTCACGATTCCGGGCGACGCAATCAAGACGCAAGCGAAGAACGAGCTCGCACACTCGTCCATAGGCTACGCCGTGGTGGCGTCAGAGCACCTGAATCAATCTTCTCTCCATACCAAGAACCTCCTTCATTATCTTCGTTGCCCTCGAGCAACAATCGCGATGACGCCCGGGAAGCAGAAAATGCTGCAACGTCGTATCCGACACCAGGTTCGACTGAGAATGGTTCTTCTTCATGAAGCCATCGTCGACTCGTTTGTCGTGTTCTTGCATGCAAATAAACAACTGAGAAAGGACTTTTGGGGAGTGTTCGAGTAGATGATGCACTTTTTTTTCAAATTTGTATACCTTCTCTCTTCTCGCCCCACCTATCCGACTCGTGTTTGTTGTCTTGATCTTCAGCTACATGTATGATTATATATGCTGTCCGCCATTGTGCCCGTCCTCGCGAGCCTAGTGTAAATATTACACAGCCACGTTTGAATGTGGCATTGGACTTGCCCAAATCCATGATCAAGAAAAGATCTCGGCCACAACCTCATGTCCGTGAACGAGAAATTTCGTTAGAAACAGACAAAGAATCCGTTCCAGAGAACGAGGAGGAGGCCAAATTACCGTATGTTGCTGGTAAACCTTTGACGAGCCATTCACCTCACCCAGCAAACAGGCTGGCAGATCTAATTGAGCTCCGAAAGCTGAGGAAAACTAGGCAGGGCATTGATGTAGCCAAATTGTACAAAGGGGACTCCAAAAAGAAGAGGCCTAGGGAGGATGAGAAAGAGGACGTTGGAGGGCTGAGAATGGGAGCGACGAAGGATGAGGACGATAATAATGAGTGCGTCCGCCCGCTTACAAAATGCTAACTCTTCAACTAATTTTGTAGAGAAACTGTAGACCTCAGTGCGAAAACGAGAAAGGTGATACGGTCCAACAACTTTACCCAACAGACGAATGCATTGGACGTCGATAAACATATGTGAGTCGACGAGTAGTGACTCTTGGCCTCGTTCTCAACTGCCTCTCTTACAGGATAGCTTATATCGAAGAGAACCTGAAGATACGGAGTAGACCCCGCGGGGACGAGAACACCAAGAAAGGGTCTGAGGACCCGCAAGAGGCTCTATACAAGTTATCAGAAAAGTATAAACTCGAAAATTCCAAGCCTCTGCAGGAGGGTAGCGTCACGACCAGCATGAGCATGCTGACTGCTATACCCGAAGTCGACCTTGGTATGGAGTGCGTTGACCATAGTTCTCTAAGCATGGTGAATAACAACTGAGAGCTGACTTGTGCGGTTACTAGTGCACGTTTGAAGAACATTGAAGAAACGGAAAAAGCCAAACGTGTTGTAGCCGAGGAGCGGCAGGAAAGGAAGAAGCCAGCGATTAACCCCGACGAGGAACATTTGGTGGCTACTCGCTGTGAGTGTTTTTTTTCGTCCTATGAGTTGATATCAAAAAAATGACACTATCGTCCTCTTTATTCAGTCTACCGTCCTAATTTGAGAGCCAAATCTGATGCAGACATACTGCGGGATGCAAAACTAGAAGCAATGGGTTTACCCGTACAAGAAGATGCACCAAGAAAGCCTCATTACGAGAAGCCACAAATGGCGACGGACGAGCTGGTACGTCTGGTCATGATTATCACAAAGGAGCAGTCCGTTAAGGAACGTAAATACAGGTTATGGAACGCTTCAAGAAAAGAATGCGGAAATGAAGTTTATCTCCCTTTTATGCATTAGTCCATCTTAAATAGTGGGTCCCTTTATGGAGCTTTACGCATTAACATAGCAACTCTTTCATCAGGCCAAAGTTTGGCGTTCCCAGGCCAGTTACTGAAAATAAAGGATGAGGTACGAACTATCAAAAATCACACGTTCAACTTACCCGGATCCCATCCTGTAGTCGCCTGTGAAAAGGAAGACTACTGTCAGAGAGATTAATTGTTTGCATCCATCACTTCACTCACATTGAAACCGGGGGTGCCGCATCCAGGATTTTGGCCGACCGTGATATCGTTGAGAACTTTGTATAACTTGTGGTAGATCAGCGGGTTCAAGAAGCCCAACGGACGTTTCCCGGCACGCAGTCTGGCATCGTTCAAGAGAGCGACAAAGCCGGCGAAAGTAGGAGAAGAGGCAGATGTTCCTCCAATTCTCACAGATTTGCCGCTCAGCCAGATGCGGAAGTAGTCACCTTGGGCTGCTACGTCAGGGATACCCTAAAAAAAAGTTTTAGCCAGGCTTTGAAATCGTTTTCTGCGGTACTCACACGTCCGTTCCTGTTGAGAATTGAGCGCGAGTTCTTTCTGGAAATTCTGTGTAATACTTACGGGTTATAGAGGCCCTCATAAAGACCAGCAGGTAGTTTGTCCAAGAACCCCTTGACATGGGCATGCTGATAAGGAGGACGCTGGAACTATAACATGGACATTTCAATAATAGTTAGTGGTGTAGGAGAAAAACTAGCACAGACGTAGTTGCTGAAACCGCCACCGGAGTAGAAACGAGAAACGGCGACTTCTGGGTAATGTTGAGTGCCACCAACGGAAGTAACATATGGGCAACTGTAAACAAGACATCTACGATGAGTTATGTGTGGCAAGCAACAGAAACATACGCTGCAGGGAAGAGAGGAATGAATCTAGTCTGATTTTTGCCGTCATTGGTGAAGCACTTCTGAGTTGTAGCGTTTGCATTGCCATCACCGACACCATAATCGCCAGAAGAGAACATTAAGGAGATACCACGAGCACCTGTTTTTTTCTCAACCTCAGAACATTGAGGCGAACTGGTGATGACTGGCTTACCAAGCTGAGCAAGATCAGCACAAACCCTTTTGGCGTAGCTTTCAGGAACTGTGAAAGAATGAGCTTATGAGAGCAGGGCAAATGATTTGTCGCACCCGTTTGTTCGTCGTCACCATAACTAGTGGAGATGGCATAGGGCAACTGTTTCTGTGCTAGCACGTAGCTCAACCAGTTGAGGTAGGGTCTAAATGACATTCATTAGAGTTAATGTCCGCGTTGATTGAATAAGGTGAATCTCACTCGTTCGTGTTGGTTGGGGTGAGAGCGTCAGGAATGTAGGGTGGGCTTCCGCCAGTAGTCCAGAAAGTTCCCTGCAGAAGTGGAGTCGGTCTTCTTCGTATGCGAAAAGGTATCGGGACGTACTGGAGTGGGGAAAGTGATACCGTACGCGAATTGCACGTCCAAATTCGCTTCAGCGCCCGCATCTGACAAATTTTGGGGGTTAATACCACCTAGGTAGCAGTAAACCAGTTGATTAGCGATAAACAAACGTAGTATTAGAAGGGGCTCACCGTTTACGGAGACAACGGTGAATGTAGTGTTGACAGCCTGAGGGACTTGTTGAGCGTAGAACGACTGAAGATCCTGGAAATTGGGGTATTGTTGAAGGTACCCAGTAATTCCAATGCTGTTCCCGCCATCTTTTAAGGGCGTGTAGCCGGTAGCATTATACATTTCTTTCAAACAGGTGACCGTAATATTGGTGTTGCAGCTGGCATCGACGGTAATGCCACCAGAAGTGAGCTGTCCTTGAGCAACATCAGCCTGAGTGTCGGCAGATTCGTCCACGAAGATGGAGGTGGAACTCTCCCTCCTTATGCGACCAAACATGGTCGTGGGTTGGACGACCTCAATGTGCTCGTGCAAGTGTTCCGGCAAGCTGTAGCTTGTCGTCCGGACAAGATAGTCACCACTATCCTCATGCTTGTAGACGTGGTATTTCTGCCACAAGTCAGCTACAAATAACATGTAAGAAAGCGCTTCACATACGGTATCAAGCATCTCCTCGACCAGACTGACCGGGATGGTGATGGTAACCCAGTCCTTAGCTGGGGAGCGAACAATGTCGTTTTCCCCAAGCCCGTGCGTTGCCAACCATTCGTGTACAGCGTCTAGGGAGCTCGGATGAGGAGCAACGAGCTCTTCAACCTCCTCCTTGGAAAGGTGCTGGCCGTAACGAGGGTGGTCGGGGTCGCTGACTTCCCATAAGTGGCTCTCCAAAACAGGGAAGTTAGGTTGGGGCAATCCAATACTGAGGGTAATGGTATGGTCGGGTGAAGGGGTGCCGTGTCTGACCCAACCTCTAGGCAGAATAATGCTCTCCCTGACTTGGAGTGCCGTAGTGCGGGGGGCAGCGAAGGCGGATGCGGCGAGTGCGCAAATGAGCACACTGCGTACAAAGCAGAATGGCCTCATCTTTCCCGGTGGGTATATAGAGGAAGAAGGTACACACCTTTCGATTCACTGGCATTTATAAGTAGAGAATCCTGGTGCGATTAAGGGGGAAACATCGCACAAGATTGATTGATAGCCATGCGACTGATGATGGTCCTACCTTCGATTGCGTCCCTATGGTACAGCATGACAGCATGTGGGTAACGGCCTGGGTCTGTGTTTTTGGCAGCTGTGATTGGTAACCAGCATGCAGGGCCCCGTTGCCAAGCAAATAAATTGAAAGGCATGCCCACCTCTGATAGCTTAGAAGCTAACGGTGGGTGATTAGAAACTTATAAGAAAGATGACTCACGATGGTCAATGGATAACGGCATGATCGCATTGATAGAACATTGCAGTAATTGGACGGGTGCAAACAGCTAAGCGGAGATATACCAGCAGGTTGCAGGACTGGACAAGTGGCCTTGCATGTGGTGTTCATGGTAGATTAGTTGACTCAGCCACAGCTCAGCACCTGCATCATCAAATTGCCACAAGGCA
>KN818224.1:603000-676524 GCA_000827485.1 Amanita muscaria Koide BX008
TTGCAAAATGCTCTCTAACCTGCACGCCCGCATGGAATGCTACGATTCGCCGTTTGCCGTCGGAGTCCCGAAGAATCGAACGTTTAATTTAACGTTTATGTACTATAATTACTACATGACATCCTAAATTACTTTTAGCATGCCAAAATCTTTTCCTCAAATTTGCCAAAGTTTGGCGTTCCAAGACCAGTGACTGCAGAGGGATTCAGTCATAAATAAGGGTTATAAACTCAGAAAACTCACCAGCATCCCAACCTTTGGTGGCCTGTAATGGAAACTGGGTTAGCGAATAAAAGATTTTATCTTGAAGAAAAGAGCATACGTTGAAGCCCCAGGTGCCACAGCCACCACTGTGTCCCACAGTGACATCGTTGAAATCTTCTGCTAATATCGAATAGAATAGCGGGTTCAAGAAGCCTAAAGGTCTCTTTCCGGCTTTGAGCCTGGCATCGTTCAATAGCGCAACAATGGCAGCGAAAGTGGGAGAGGACGCAGAGGTGCCTCCGACCTTGATGGGGCTGCCAGCTAAGAAGACTCGGAAGAAATCGCCTTGCGCCGACACATCAGGATAAGCCTGAGAAATTCGAGTCAGTGGCGAGAGCGGATGTATTCAATTTCACTTACGCGTCCGTACCTGTAATAGCATCAGTCAAAATGCTCTTCTTCTGAAAAAGATGAGACTCACGGGTTGTAAAGACCGTTGTAAAGGCCGGGAGGAAGGCTGGCTAGATAAGCAGAGACCGCTCTTTCTTGATATAAGGGGCGGGTGAACTGGGCGGGCTAAGGTTGAAAAAATGCGTCACTTCACGTCAGAAGAAGCTTACGTAGTTGCTGAAACCGGCGCCGGAGTAGAAGCGGGACACAGCGACTTCGGGGAAATGTTGGGTTGCACCAACAGATGTAACGCTGTAGATATTTAGAGAATGAGAGAACGAAACAGAACAGATGACTGACTAGGGACAACTAGGGACAAGGTCAGTGAAACTGAGGACGAGAAATGGAGTGGATTCTTACGATGTCGGGAAAGAGGGGATGAATCGAGTTACATTACGGCCATCGTTCGTGTAACATATTTGTGTCGTAGCGTTCAAATTGCCGTCACCGACACCACCATCACCGGACGAGAAAGTCAGAGAGACACCACGGGCACCTAACTGGGCGAGCCCTTGGCAAGCCCTGATGGCATAGCTAGCAGGGACTAAACGGAAAAAGGTATTGAGAGTGAGTTCTACTATTAGAGGAATAACTAAACGCACCTGTCTGTTCGTCGTCACCATAACTTGTTGAAATGACAAGAGGCACCTTTTCTTGAGCAAGAACATAATTGAGCCAATCAAGGTATGGCCTTATTCAATTATCGTAAAAGTGACAGAGGCTATGTTGCAAGACTCACTCGTTAGTGTCTGTCGGGGTGATCAAATCTGGTTTGAACGGGGGGGAACCACCAGTGGAGAAAAATGTTCCCTATATAAAAAGGTCAACGAATTAGCTCGACGTTGTATCAATATAACATGACGTACGGGCACAGGGTACGAAAGGCCGTAGCCAAACTGGGTATCGAGGTTAGCTTCGATACCAGCCTGCGACGGGTCCTGAGAATTTGAGCCGTCTAACAAGAGGTTTAAAAGTTAACAGGACCGATGAAAAGAATGCCGTACTGTTAATCAGAACGACTGTGAAAGAAGAATTAAGTGCATCAGGACGTTGGTCAGCATAGAAAGTTTGAAGATCTTGGAAGTTGGCGTATTGTCCCAGATATCCGGTGAGCCCAATGCTATTATTGACATTCGCCGATGGCGTGTATCCGGTGGCATTGTACATTTCCTGCAAGCATTTGATAGTAATGGTGGTGTTGCAGCTCGCATCGACGGTCAGACCAGTCGTTGCATCAGTGATTTGCCCTTGAGCATCTGGCTCTTGCGAGTCATCTTCCAACCAAACCACGGTAGACCTATCGCTGCTGAATCGTCCGAACATGGTTGTAGGCTGGATGACATCAACATGCTCGTGGAGATGCTCAGGCAGGCTATAACTTGTAGTGCGGACGAGATAATCGCCGCTAGCCTCGTGCTTATAGACGTGGTATTTCTAACTCATGCTCAGTCGCGTGGGAGACGAAGAAATAAATATCACGTACGGTTTCGAGCATCTTCTCCACCAAGCTGACAGGAATTCGGATGGTAATCCAATCTTTGGCAGGGGAGCGAACAAGGTCTCCTTCCTCAAGCCCATGGGTTGCCAACCAGTTGTTTATCGCGTCAAGGGAGCTCGGGTGAGGTGCAATGAGCCCTTCGACCTCTTCCTTAGAGAGATGCTGTCCATAACGCGAGTGCGAGGGATCGCTGACCTGGTAAAGATGCTCCTCGAGAGAAGGGAAATTGGGCTGAGGCAGTCCGATGCGAAGAGAAATGACATGATCAGGTGAAGGACTGCTATGCTTGGTCCATCCTCGGGGTAGAATGACACTTTCCTTCACCGTGCTGCGAGGAACAGCAAAGGCCAAGGCAGTAAGCGCGAAAACCACTGCACTGCGAGTGAAGCAGAACGACCGCATGTTGACCAAAGGGAAGGGCTATAGGGGCGGCCCTCCTGGTTGTCCAGAGTTATATAAGTGGGACCACGCGCATTAAGGGGCTTCTTTTTGACAATGACCGTAAAATGATCGATTGATGTTCTTAGTCGGCTGCCGATTCCTGTTCGGAATCGGATGTGACCTAATTGGAATTGCACCCATGTCAAGTACTTGAAACAAGAGCACTGCAGTCAATCATGACACTCTTCCATTGCCTGTTCGATTCGTATCACGTCACTCATTTCCACACGACAGTAGTTCAAATGCGTTGATGCGTTGCTATAAATAAGGTAATTTGTTCATGTTGACCAGCAGCTTCCTAAACTCTGAAAGTTTTGGCTGCAAGCAAAGATATACCGCAAAATGGCTCTTACGGATTCCATATCCGTCTTTGCAGAAGGCACCCCTGAAGAACAGGTATATTCTTGTCCCAAAACTGGCCATAGTATTGATAAATGTGCTGCACAAGGTCCAGGAACTTGTAGACTACCTCGTGAGGGGACGATCAGATGAAGACCGCGAGGCGCTCGTGCGAGAATTTGCCGAAGCCATCGAGAGTAAGGAAGGCCAGAAACCATTCAACGAAGATGACGAGAGAAGACGGCAAGTATTTTCTCGGCTACTATCCGAAGTGAAAGGTTTGGGAGATGGTAATGAGAAGGGTATGGATCTTATATGCACTTGTAACGCGTATCTAATCTCGACTGCAGAGATCGACGGATTTTTCAACATGATATACGCGCATATATTCGCTCTCTATCCACTGGATTCGTCAGAGATTACAGAACACGTCAAGATCCTGTTGCAGGTCATCTCATCAGCATCCACAGACAAACCATCCAGAAAATATCGAATGTTCGACAATTGCCTCGTCCCTTGGTTTTATCATGCTTACACGTTATTTAGACTGTCGAACCTTTTCAATGCAATTCCAAGGACATCTCATCTGCGATCCCTTGTGTATGCCACCATTCTGGAAATTGCCACTGACAAGGACGAGCTCGAGGTCTTAAATTTATCAAGATCTACCGTGGAAAAATGGCTATCCGAGTGGGATATATCCAACATGGACAAAGCGGCGTTTGCGAAGACAGTTGCAGATGGTTACGTCAAATGCGACCAGCGGTAAGCCGCGCTCTACGCATCTGCCATTCTTGAATGCTGATCCGATGTCCGGCAGCGAGAAAGCATACGAGTACAGTCTCACAAGTGTCAGACTGCTGCCGGCAGCATCTGCAGAATCGCATGCAGCTGCTTTCAACTTGATCGCAGACGCATTGCGGCTCCCTTCTGTTTTCAATTTCGACCCCTTGATTAAACTCGACGTCGTAGTGGCTGTGAAAAATCACGAACTCTTCTCCCTCTTGCAAATCTTTCTCAATAACGGACTCGCAGAATTCCAGACATGGCTGGCAAACCATCCAGATACTCTTAAAGAATACGGTAATATCTTCCCAAGTGACGCGTTGAACACCACCAAACTCTCTTCTTTTACTAGACCTTGACAAGTCTCACCTCGAGCGCAAAATCCGTCTTCTGACATTAACAAGCCTGTCCTTTAAATATATTGGACAAGATCTTCCTTATTCAAAAATTTCCGAGACTTTGCAGATAGATCTCGCAGGAGTCGAGACTTGGATTATTGACGGTACTGTCTTTCACCATGTCAAGTGTCAGACTAAACCCACAATGGACATAGTTATCCGAGCTGGTTTGGTTTGGGGGAAAATGTCACAGACCAATCAAGCCTTGCACGTCGTAAGATCTACGGCGAGAGTCTTTGAGAAAGAACAATGGGAAACCCTGGAGAAGCGAGTGCTGGCGTGGAAAACAACTTTGACTGGCGTTTTGGATGTGGTTGCCACCGCGAAAAGACATAACGGCATCATAACACCACCCCAAGCTGCATAATTGTATTCTACTTGCCATACATCTGCGTCTATACCTTCGTTATATTGGGTTGGTGGTATGATCAATCAATTAAGGAGAGAGTGTGAGCATGCTACCACGACCCGTCAAATCCGACAAAGCCTGGTAACCGTTCAGTCGACGCCGAGTGCCATCAAGGGGTAGTTGACTCACCTGTCAGCAAGAAGACATGGAAGTACCGCTTCTTCTCCAGCGTATTACACCAATTCCACGCACTTGTCAACCTTCCGTCTATACAGCTTCCGGCATCGAAGAAGTTGTCTGCGCCTGATCCATCGAACCCATGCCGGAAAAAATCACCGAGAATGTCTTTGTACAGGTTCTCCACTGATCCAAACTCGTCGTCAATGTACGATCGCAACGCGGGGACAGCCATAAGCTTGTGTATCTGGGACAACGTGTTACAGATGGGCAATAAGATGCGGTATATCTGCGTGTATTTGTCGATGAACATGAGCGCGTTTGGCACGTTGTGGTCACCCATGTGTATGACGCTTGAGCCTATCCATGTACCTACGCTCCTCTGCGCTTTTTGGAGTATTGTTTGCATCAGTCGCGACGTTTTAGGAGCCGCCTGGACACGATTGAGGCCCTGCCCTGTGTCACGAAGGCGGTACGGGATATTCTCAGATAACAGGTCTTGTTCAGCCAGCGACCATAGACGGAACATGTCTGACCACTATTAAGGCTTTGACGAACCATAAATAACGTTTGCAAATCTCACCATGAAGAATCTCTCTCCAGAGCGTCAAACTCTGGATGACGTACGCATATTGTTTGCTATGATCATGTGTGAGCCTTGCACCGCTCCTGCCACTGCGAATGGCCAAGCTCGTTTTGGGATCCTTCGCTTGCGTTGGATGGAAATATTCTTTTAGGTATTCGATCATGCGCTCGCACGGGTCGCGATTTGCACGTAGGAATGCGTGGTTGTCGCCAATGGAATATAGGCACTGCCGGACTTGCTCCTGCGAGAGGCCATCGCGCTGGTATTTCACAGAGAGCTTTTCGATGGCCTGCTCTTTGCTTCTAATATCACGTTGGACCTCTCGGCGATTCCTGCCCTCGGCATAGATCTCCTTCGTGGCTACGGTGACCAAGTCATCGCGAAGGGCGTCGAGTGCGTCATGCGCATCGAGCACAGAATACACGGTCTTGATGGGTTTCACGCAATCGAAACCCAGTAGCTCCTTCACTTCTGCATTTTGACTGTCCTACGATTAACAATAAGACGGCTCCAGAAAACGCGGATGGATACTCTACCTGCAAGAGATAGATTAGTTTGCCGTATGTTGTTCGCATCTTTTCAGGATTCATGATTTTATGCCGCCGGCCAAGCTCGAAGACGTCTTGGTAAAATTCCGCGTTTGCTTGAAAGTCCCGGTGCTGGAAGAGTTCTTGTCCTTGCTTGTAATCAGCTGAAAGTAGCAGGCCAGACATTATAGCACAGAGCTCGCGAATCTGTTGCACGATACGTTTTGCTTTCGATAGCCCAAACCCAATGGTATCAATTTTGTCGGTATACTCGGACACAATGAGTGCCGCTTCTAAGAGTCGGAGGTACTTGCGTTCGCCGAACGTGAGGCGCATCGGGATGTATTTTGAACGTTCCACGAACCAATCCCCTACGCTGCTGCCGACAGCAGGCACTGCCCCCAGGGTTTCTAGAGAGGATGTAGCAACAGAGGGAGTGATCTGTTCCCATTCCTCGTCTGATCCATCATCTTCCTCGACATTTTTGGCTTCTTTCGATTCCATCTCGACTTCCATCTTTATGTTTCATGAGCATTATCGATGTAGGAGATCCAACATTCTCATACTTACTGCATCATTATTTTGTGACTCATCAGCTACCTTTGCCTTTTTTTCTGGCCGCTTCTCTAATGGACTAGTGGCATGCCGTTTTCGTGTTCCCTTTCTATGTTGTGCCGCAAAGCAGACCTCGCAATACACGTCCTTGCAAGTTTCACACAGAATATGTGCTGGTTGATCTGTTCGATGGGAGGAATAAGCGACAGGTGGCACAGAGTATTGACGCATACACACCTTCGCATTCCACACAATAACCCTCGGCTGGTGCTTTTTCTGTAGACTCCTCGTCCCATCCCGTCGCAGAAACACCGTTTAGTTTTGGATGTTGAACATCGTCTGGGTTTTCGCCAAGGATATTTTCAAGCGAGAAGTCCCGGCCAATCAAATTGGGTTTGGACTCGGTATTCCCACCAGAGGCTGGCTCGGCTGATTCTGCCATATCTAACTGGCAATAACAAGGAGAAAGTGTTGCTCTGACCGTGAAGTAGACCAGTAGGAAAGGACACGCGTATGCAGCAAGTTATACTAGCCCCAAATGGCAAATGAGTGTAAATAATTGAGTCGATGATCCGAAAGAAAAGGCTAATGTTACAGCGATCATCGAATATTAGCTTGTAAAGTGGCAGTAGTATCCCAGTTATCCAATACAGTGTCCTTTCTATCCTCATCTGGCCAATCGCCGGTCTCACCCCATTCACCCCAACTGTCAATGGAAGGGTTCCGGACCTCTTTCTCTAGGCTTTTTGCCGCCGAAGCCACTTGCGGTATACGTGGCTGTGGATGATAAATCTGATGGGAATGCGTTGGCGTTGGAGTGCCCTTAGCAGTAGCCGTGTTGTTACGCCGCCGGCTTGCTAGTTTCAATAGATTCTTTGCTGGTTTGGGTGACGCAGGCATTGTAGACGTAGAGGCAAGACTGCCAGAGAGGCTAGGAGGATACGAATGGGAATCTGCTTGGCTCTTCGTGTCAATGGATTTCTGGTCTGCTGGTAAAATGTCTAGTGTGTCGGACTCGTCACCAGAGACATCCACCTCGGTCAAAGATTGCGTGCGTGACCGTGGCCGCGGATTCTCGATATCATGGGGAGCGTGTGGATTGTCGTCGTCGTCATCGCTTGGTACTCCAAACAACGGCTCACGTTGAATATCCGTGGTGGAATCTAACATGACATTATTGTGGTGGGCTTTGACTATAGAGTCTATGAACCAGAATTGTAGGATATTCATGACGATCGGAAATATTCCCATAACGCTGTGGAATATTTAGTTGGGTGCTACTTGAAGAAGTGGACTGCAACTTACAAGACCACTTGGAGAGCGTCGCCGTCGCCGTTTTGAGTCCAGCTCAGCAACCATTCCCCGACTTTGAGCAATCCGGGTAATAGTATCAGCAACATAAGGACAAGGAATTTCATCGTTGTCAATGATGTTACATATACGGCAGCCTGTCGGATCCAATAAGGGAAGGAAGGCGGATCATCATAAACGCCCGACTCGAAGCCCTTGAGTCGAAGCTTCTCAGAAAATAGACCAGTGAGCGCGTTATGTATGACATAGATGAGTCCAATACCTGATGGAGAAATGCCTGAGTATTATGCTTCACGTCAGAGGAAGAGGACAACTGACCGAACGTGGTATCAATCAAGATGTTGAGAAAATAGAATACACATGCATTGCCGGCAGTATGGCGTGAAATAACGTCCGATATTAAGACATTAAGACCGTGGACGAACATCTGGCCGACGACTTGCTTCGATACATCATACAGCCTTGATCACGTTGATTGCGGGTTCAGACTCGAAGTACAGAGTGATTGCGTACCATATTTTCCATGGTCGCACAGGCCTTTCTCTGTGCCGTTTATATACAAGAGAGAGTATGACAAGGACCCCCATCAGGGCTTGCACCACCTGCATGTGGGAGATCAGGTAAGAACTGAGAGCGTTGAGCTGAAAGGACACACCAGAGCTGTCGGACCCAGCAACTGACATGATGGTTTGTCTATTATCGGGTCGACGCGCGCATGAAGAATATCGTCCAAGGACATGAGTAAGTGGTGAAGCTTGAAGACAGTGCGGGTGTGCCAAGAGTGGCGGTGCGGAACCACGAACGAAAAAGGAAACTGGCAGAAATCAAGCTATAGGCTCAGCTGCGGCGCATTCGATACCACCTCCATGAGTTTCTTCGGTAGAGGTCAGAATACCCCACCGCCCCCCCAAACCCCGTACCAGCGGTTGCCTGGTGGTTACGATCTCGCTCCCAATACACCTACGGGCCCTCGACCAGGAGCACGGCAGCAACAACCATATCCTGCCCCCGTGTCAGGCTATAATGATCCATCAAGCGTTTTATTCGAGAAGCGTTCCTTTGAAAGACGATCAGGGCAACAGCGTGCGGGCAACAGGTACGTCCCCTTTGATTCAGCTGCGCATCGCTCGCATTCAGCTAGAGTCTCAGCTTTGCAGTGACTTCTTCGCCTGCAGATTCGCTCGCGCTAACTAACTGTCTAACCGTACATCCACAAGACTTTCCACATGGCCAACATGTGCTTGTCAATGGACAGTTCGCGATAACTGTCAAGTGAGTTCCCGTAATCCGAGTCTTCGACGACATCTTACGTTTGCACCAAGACATGATAATACAGGAAAACTCCCGTCGAGGACAATCGGCGCATCTGCTATGCAGCGACAATGGATCGGGCTTTCTATCGCTGGTGATACCGTTACAATAGAACCCCTGCCATTCCCTCCGAGCCCTGTCGCACCCGCATTTCTACAAGCGATAGATTTTGAAATATCTTTCCTTCGTGCCAAGCAGGAGAGTACCACGCAGTACTCTGCAGAGGAGCTCGCGAAACACTTTGTCAGAGTGTACAGAGACATCCTCTTCAGCCAGGATGAGGTGATCGTGTTTGAATACCACGGGCAGAATTTCAAAGCCACTGTGAGGAGTGTGGCAGTCTTAGAGCTAGCGGATGAACAACAAAGAGGACGTAATGTACCAACACAGCGACTACCCGAATACTACACAAGAGGCGTTCTGATGGAAAGAACCGAGGTCAATATCTCAAAGGCACCCGACAGTAACGTCAAGCTTAAAGCAAGCACAAAAAGGTAGATCGATATCATTCATTGACAGCGCAACCTAATGCCTCGTTTACAGAGCTCCTCCAAACGCAATCCTCGCACCCAACTTCAAGTTTGAAGACATGGGTATTGGTGGCTTAGATACCGAATTTAACGAGATTTTCCGTCGTGCCTTTGCTTCCCGCGTGTTTCCTCCTGGTCTGGTTGAGAAACTCGGCATTGAGCATGTCAAGGGTATGGTTGACAACACCCGTCGGGGGTATTAGAAACATGACTTATCCTGCGTAGGTATCTTGCTACATGGACCACCAGGCACAGGAAAGACGCTCATTGCGAGACAAATTGGCAAAATGTTGAATGCGCGGGAGCCCAAGATCGTTAATGGCCCAGAGATTCTTAATAAGTTTGTCGGTCAATCAGAAGAGAACATCAGAAAGCTTTTCGCCGATGCGGAGAAAGAGGTGCGATCCTATGCAGATTTCTTTTCCACCGGCGTTGACACTGTGGATAGTACAAAGACAAGGGCGACGAGAGTGGACTACATATCATCATTTTCGATGAGCTAGATGCCATATTCAAACAACGTGGCTCTACCAACAGTGGGACCGGTGTTGGTGACACCGTGGTCAATCAGCTGCTCTCGAAAATGGATGGCGTCGATCAACTCAATAACATTCTTATCATCGGTATGACGAACCGAAAGGACATGATTGACGAGGCACTTCTACGTCCTGGTCGTCTCGAAGTCCATATGGAAATCTCATTGCCAGATGAGAAAGGGCGATATCAGATTCTCAACATCCATACGACCAAAATGCGTACAAACGGCGTTCTTGACCGCGATGTCGACCTACTAGAGCTGTCCACGCTCACGAAAAACTTTTCCGGCGCTGAGATCAATGGTCTGATCAAAAGCGCGACAAGCTTTGCGTTCAATCGGCATATCAAGGTCGGGACGATGGCGGGTATTTCTGACGATGTGGAGAATTTGAGGGTAAACAGGGGCGACTTTTTCAGCGCCCTGGATGAAGTGAAACCTGCATTCGGTGTGGCAGAGGAAGAACTGGAACAGGTGATACAAAATGGAATCATTCATTTCGACGAAAATGTTGGCGTAAGTTTAGTTGCTGATTGCTGTGATCGTGATCTCACTAAATTTGCAGGAAACCATGAAATCTGGCCAGCTGTTCGTCGACCAGGTAAGGTCGTCTACACGTACCCCTCTTGTCAGCATATTGCTATATGGACTGCCTGGAACGGGTAAAACTGCGCTAGGCGCTACGATAGCATCGGCATCCAAGTTCCCTTTCATCAAGTTGATCTCACCGGATAACATGGTTGGTTATTCGGAGCAACAGAAAGTGGCAGCAATCACAAAAGTGTTCAACGACAGCTACAAGAGCCCACTGAGTGTGATTGTAGTAGACAATATCGAGCGATTAATCGGTAAGCAAATTTTATCAGAAAAGTTAGTGATGTAGACTGAAATGAATTAAGACTGGACACCGATGGGAGCCAGGTTCTCGAATGCAGTTTTGCAATCTTTAATAGTGTTGTTTGGACGGAGACCACCCAAGGGAAGACGGCTGCTTATCATCGCCACTTCTTCGATGCGGTCCATTTTAGGAGACCTCGGGCTCGCAGAAATATTTGACTCGGAGCTGAGGGTTCCGCCCATCACAACTCTAATGGCGCTAGAGTACGTTTTGAGCGAAGTTGAGCTTTTTGAGTCGAGTCAGGACCGCAAGGCGGCCATGCGGATGATAGAAAAGGCCGGATTTAGAGATGACTATGACGAACTCCACGAACGAGATGGCAAGTCGAGACTGCGGAGTCTGCAGATTGGTATCAAGAAGCTGCTGAGCGTAGTTGAGATGGCAAGGCAGGAGCCAGAGAATGTAGCAGCGCGGTTATTGAGTGCGTTATCGGGACTAGGGATGTAACACTGTAATACACTAGAGACATTCCCATAATTGGATCATTGCTAAACACCACACAGCGTTCTCATCAGTTATCACGCGTAAATCCTTGTTTCAACTTTCATGATGTCTACCCTCGAGGACAGCGAATATCGCCCCAATCTGCGACCTCACCGATCCTCGTCGTCTCAGCCAAAGAAGGGCATTCTCAAGAACGCACCACCACTGCCAGGCACATCCAATCAGTTCGTTCTCTCTCTGTCTGATAAACCATAAAACATTGACTTTTTTAAATCGTGGAAACTGCAGTAGTTTACAATGGGACGAGGAGAACCTTGCTTTGACGGAAATACAGAAGGACAGTTTGATGAAGATAACAGAACCCAAGACCCCTTTTGTGCGGTACAACGCTGAGACGGACACGATTGAGGGAGGCAGGTCGCTACCCTAATTATCTGCACACGCGCTTACGCGAGACACAGAGATTCCTAACCTCGATCTTGGACACGGATACGTACAGTCACCACCTCGGACACCTGAGCCTTCTTCGCCGACGGGTGCAGACACCTCTGGGCCGTCGTCGAGGAGGACGTCATTCTCGAGCAGTGGAAGACCGTCCGGCCGTTCTGCGAGTTCGAGTTCGAGCAGGAGCACGAGCTTCAGTTTACCTAATGATTCGAAGAAGGATGTTACAGAAGAGGGTTATGGAAGAGGCGAGGAAGTCGAGATTGAAGAAATGGATGAAGAGAGTAAGTGATTTTTTTGCAAGGATTTTGGAACCTGATGCTATATGCTATTTTAGCTGCGAAGAAGCATGCCGAGTTTGTCAAAGCCCGTGGAAGACACTATTCGAACGAAGCGATGGCTATGAAACGGGCTAGAGAGCTCATACAGAAAGACGACGATGAGATGGATAACAATACTAATAATGAAACTCATGGACAAGAACATGAGGAGCATGAGATGGAGGAAGGTGAGCCTGCAGAAGAGTTACACGAGGTACCAGGGCCATCCATGAACGGGATTTGACTGAAGGTGTTTGGGAGGAGCAATGATTGATTTCTTTTCTGGACTCGACGAGATAAGATAAGATCAGTGTGTAACAAATCATTTGTGTATGCGATCAACATGAAATTTCTCGAACCGAACTTTCGTAGAATCCGTACGTCCACATGACACCAGACACAGCGGGGAAGGGCATCCTCCTCAAAGCAGACCAGATCTCTGCAACGTTTATCGAGGAAATTAAGCAGTCACTGCAGAAATCCACGCGATCGCCAAGGTTGGTCGGGATCCTCGCATCCTCGGCTGCGCCGAGCAGATCCTATGCCGAGTTTACACAAAAACTATGCCAAGAGATCAAGATCGATTTTGTGTTGAAGAAGACTGGGGCTGCGCTCTCCTCGGAGCTGCAGGAGGGAGAAGGCGTTGAAGAGGCCATCATTGAGGCGAACGAAGACCAGGCGGTGGATGGCATCATGGTATGACTGACTGCTGAGTCTCCCTCAAATGATCCGGATATTTTTTTAAAGGTCTACTATCCCATTTTTGGCGGCCAGCAGGACCACTACCTCCAACAGGTGAGCTAAAAATCGTGCTGTAGCCAAATATTAAATTAGATCGCGGCTCGTCCAGCTTGTTTCCCCATTCAAAGACGTAGAAGGACTCCACTTCAAATTTCACTATAATCTATACCACAAGTGAGATTTTTCAGCTCGAACGTAAAAAAATCCAATCCATGATATTATAGTATTCGGTACTTGGAACCGAAAGCACTCTTAGAATCTGTCTTGCCAACGACGACGGGTGCAGATGAACAACAGCCATCGGCGGGAACGGTCAAGTCAATCATACCCTGCACGCCGCTCGCGGTTGTTAAATGTCTAGAGTGTGTTGGCGTGTATAACAAACTGTTGCCCTACGGAGACAGGGCGTACGGAAAGACTGTCACCATTATCAATCGGTGGGTGTGAGGCTGTTCTGTGAGAGCGACGAGTAATCGCGAGATACTCATATAGGTCAGAAGTCGTGGGTAGACCCCTTGCAGCGCTTCTGTCCAATGACGGAGCTCGTGTGCTGTCCGTGGATATAGACTCTATTCAGGTGCGTGCGGGTATTCTGTAAAAAAGGAGATCGGTAGCGTTGACAGGGGCACCGCGTTCAGGAGTACACGAAACGTCCCAGCACGGAAAGGAAGTACCATCGACGACATGTCGTGCAGCCAAGCACGCTCACGTTACAAGAGTGCCTTGCTATTTCTGACGTGGTAATCTCTGCGGTTCCGAGTACGGCATACAAGGTAAAGACGGAATGGCTCAAAGACGGCTGCATCTGTGTGAATGTTGCCACGGAAAAGAATTTTGAAAGTGACGTACGCGAGAAAGTCAGTACCTATCAAGTGTTGATGGATCTCCTTGCACTGATGTTGTAATGATAGGGATCGATATTTATACCTGCAGTCGGCAAGATCACCATTACTATGCTTCTGCGGAACCTGTAAGTCATTATGGTCCTCAGCCGACAAATGTATTTTATTTCCATAGGTTGCGTTTGCAAGGTTACAAACAAACGTAATTACGGTTTCTCTCCAAGGGTATAGAATACTTGAGGTAGAATTGCTGATAGATGAGCAAGTTATGGGGCTGAGGTCGTGAAAGCGCATATCTAAAGTAGCGGGGGAACTTGATATAGAGAAACAGCATATGCATCATCACAGACAGAGAGAAAAGGTTCAGGCAGTTGTTTCCGTTTCCAGTTGCTTGTGCTTCGGGCAAACGTCCATATGGGAATAATTGCAAGGCGGCGTACGGGAAGAACCGCTAGTGAAATTGGTCTCAGTGAAACCTAGACTCGGTCAATTTCTCGAGCTCAAGAGGTGTTGAAGGGAAGGAAGAAGAAATGCTTGGAGTCACTGGCGTGCTTACGCCGGAACTCTCTTCTGCGAGGAATCGCACTCGTTGGCGGTGGAACTAATTCAGGGTCAGGACAAATTCGGGAAGTGGAACAACATCATACCTGAGGCAATTTCGGTACCAACACGAATACAAGGGCCGACAAGTTGATGGCAAACAGCCACGGGTTATAATTGGTGTAGTGGGTTGAGGCAAGGAAACTGGAAAAATTTAGGAGAAACCAGGGTGGAGCGGATATAAATACTGACAGGACGATTGGGACCGTAAACAGCCATTTCTTAGCAGGCGTGTACTGAGCGCCATCGTCGATCTGTTCCCATAGTGTCATGTCGTCATATGCGCCTGCATGGCCGCTTCCTTCAAATGGTACGCCAGTGACCCAATGGAACATGAGATAGGATAACTATACGGCACGTGAGCGTAAATAAAATCTAACAAAAAGGGACGTACAGCGAGATAGATGAGGTTGACTAGCGTCCAGCTAATCTGCTGTGTCATCCCGGGCAAAGTATCAACGATAATTTTGCCGCCAGTTATGAGGACGAGGTGCATGAGCCAAGCGCCTAGGAGAGGGGAACAATCAGTATGATAGGAATCAAAGTAAAAGAACAAAATACCAACCTTTTGCGTTGACCCAGTCAGCATTGATGTTGGCATATGCACTTCGATCAGTAACCTCTTCCACGGACTGGTCGCCGACCTGTTCTACCTTGACAATACTGGCACTGCGGGGGCGGGGGCGCGAAGAGAGCTTTGGAGTGGGGGATGCTGCGGCTGCAGCAGCAATGTCTATGGCAGGAGGGAGCTTGATAGCGGTGGGACGAGTGGTCATTGCCATTGGGGTGGATGGTTAGCGCCAAGAAATTGGGTACAACATTATTTAGCTGCGGGCGGCGTTTGCCGGGATGCGGCGTCGAGTCATGTGTCATCACTTTCCGGTAATGCCTCTCCTCCATTGGTCAACTCTTCTCCCCTATTCTGCCTCCAATATCGCCGCTGTTCGATTTGCCGCCCCAGTTCATCTGACTTCTATTCGTATCTTTCCAACAGGCGCTCGTCCATTTGCACTCTGTCCCCACATCGTAGCGTACGTCTTGGTCCTGACCATCTTTATCCGCTAACCTCTTCTGCAGATGCACAGAGCCAGACGCCTTTCTCTTGCAGGTCTTCTTCAACGCCCAACCACTTAATCCGCAGCAGCAGAAGGATAAGCAAAGAGCTGTCAATGCTCTGATCCCATCTCTGATCGCATACTCGGGCGGTCAGACCGACTTTACTGTCGATTTGGGTGCCGAGGTAAGTCTGCCGTTGATCTAGTATCTGCCAAGTCGCCTCATATGCGCCACTCCAGTATGCAACGCGGCTGTTGATAATTAAAGGCAATTTTAAAAAGTTATCCTTGGCTGTCTATGGCACCGTCGTTTCAGACTCGAGTCCATCCACTCTGTATGAGCCAAAACCGCTACCTGCGCTGGATCCCACACCTCTTTCCAAGGCAGTGGATCCCGGCAACTTTTTAGATCCTTCAGAGCTAGCAAAAAAGCTGCTGTCGCTCATCCCAGATTCACCGTCTCTGTCACTGGTCATTCGCCTCATGTTCTGTCTCAAACCTTCAAACGAAGACTGGGATCACCCGGATTTTCCCTACATACACGCATATATTGACCGAGATGACGAGGCTTTTGATCTCGAGAGCATTGTGCAAAATCTTTCCAGGCCTCTGCCAGAAGATACCACCATTGACGTACTCGAAGCTTTTGTTACAAGGGTTGTTGACCTTATCGGACCAAAGGTTATCTACTCAACGCGCATACTTGATGCAAATTAAAGTGTTTTATCAGAACAGTGATCAAGCCTATTACATAGCAAAGCTGCTCAGCATATCTGCATCTCAATCTCCGGCAATGTCCAAGATACTATTGGTATGCATGTGTCCTATTGCCTTGAATGCCTGATTGACCGTAATGATAGCAAAAGCTAGATCTCGATGCGGTATTTGACTCGAACATTTTAGAAGAGGCAACAGTCCATCGGCTTCTCGACGCAGCTGCCAACGTCGATATCGCCCACCACTTCAACAACCCCTCGTTCTTGGATATGCTTGCAGATGCAAGAGACTTCCCAGGAACGGACAAGTCTACTCAATACGCTTTCGATCAGCTTATCTCCCGGGTACATGGTTGGGCGTTGTTTGGGGATGCGCTGTCTAATACTCAAGGGGACTATTATCCATCTGCACGAATGATGAGGGACATTGGGACAGCGGAGCCGTCCTTTGGTATCTGGCTCGAATCTATGATTATTAACGAAGATGTCTCGGGAAAACTCGCTGAGAATCCCCTCCCGTCCCTCCAAGCTCTACCTCCGTTGTTACTTAGCGAGAAGGTGGGATCTATCAGTCACGAAGAGTTTGTCATTTTTGTGAGAGCTTTTGTTGGCGTTGCTAGCGTGCTTGCAGTTTGGGCGTGGGCGGATAGCATTGGCAACGATGCTTGCCGTGAAAAGTCGCTCGCGATTCTCCACCTATGGCAGAATGTGAGTGGTTATCGGGAGGTGAGTGTCGGGTCTTGTATTGTGCTCGGCGGTTACAACTTTTGTTGTGTAGATTGTCAATCACCTTTTGCTGCTGCGACAACTTAGCCGAAGACTGGGGTGGATCACTTCAGACAACCCAGTGCCGCGGAATTCAAGCATCCTTGCAGAGCGTGTCCTTTTCAATCTTGCTCAAGACCCTCAAGCTGTCCTGCACGACGATTTTATCGAGACTATTTTGTCGCTGAAACCGCCGCTGTCGTACATCGCAGAAGCCGAACGTCTGACGATGCGCAAGGTGGCGCTAGTAGCTGAGGATGGGCTATCCGCAGCACTAGAGGAAATCGCATTTAAGAGTCACCATCCACTTTCTTTACGGCGTCTACGAACGCTGCGCGTCTCTCTTGCTGTGATCGTAAACAACTTAGAAATGGAAGACAGAGGAGAATGGCACGTTCTGGACACGTATTGGTTGGAACAGAAACAGGACATGAAGATCAGGCTCATTGAAATAGTGCTAGACATCTCACGAGACCTCAATGCTCATTTTCCAGCCACGTCTACTGTCGCGCAGATGAACCAAGCAATCGTGGAACAGCTATTCAGAACATTTGAAGAACTATTAGGAGCGCTGATGCGATTAACCCCGCTTTTCCCTCTGAATGTTCGGTCGCTGAGGACGGCAGTGGAGGCCATCGCCGATGTCTTTGCATGCACCAACACTGCCGACACTCTGTTTTCACAATCCAGCATGGCATGTATAGCTGCGCAGGAGACAAGACAAACTTGTCTCGAGTTTCTGCGCTCGTTCTCTGAGCCAGGCGTGACAGTCGAACCGGACAAACTCGGCGCAGAGGTTATTATGCGGACATTGCTCATTCATGTTACAAATAGCAGTGGGAGGGACCCTATCAATCATGTCCTGCAAATATTTGCGATGATAGACTTCCTTGTACCGTTGCCTGAACCAAGGGAGGATATCAAAGGGGGCGAGCCATCGCATTGGGTGACTCCTGTGTTGCCAAGCGTGTTGAACGAGCTCAAGAGCTTTCTTCCTCTTTTGGACGTTGAGAATCGAGTACACTTGTTGAAGCGACTCATCAAGTTGGATGAAGGAGTCGTTGGCATCGGAGAATGGCTACTGGCGGAAGAAACGAAACGGGCGTTGGCAGCACTCGATGTTCTCTCTACCCATGCCCCATCAGGAGACATGGAAATTGTCGTGCAATACGACTTGCATCAAACACTCTCAGTTCTTAATGAATTGGTGAAGCCGGAGTCGAATACAGCCACATGGTGCCTTGAAGCGATCGCATCTACAGACGATCTATCACGGGCTCTAAGCCAGTTTCTTATGGCTTTGCTGGAAAAGAATTATACGTGCCAGCCGTTGGCGAGTATCATCAAGATCCTGGCGGAGAAAGTTGATGGCTTCGTCGAGGGACTAAGGAGGATCGTGCTTCTGGGATACTTGAGAGTCGTCCAACTGGAAGGGTTATACCTATCAGAATCGATGCAAAGGATACTTGTTATGCTCAAAAGCCAGACGTTGACCACGTCTTCCGATACGATGGACCCCCTTCACATAGAGCTGTCTCGCTTGATGTCTGGCCTTGCAGAGATGTATTCCATCATTGATGCAACACTGGCAGAGGAGGTGGTCGCCATCCTTGAATGGTTCATTGCACAAGTGGACTCTGAACAAGAGCCAAAACACGAGGCGGTGCTCTATGGTCTCACTACGGAAGCTCTTCTGGACCTCTATGATGCCATGCGAGACGCTTTGTCCATTGACACCTCGAGGGCGGCCCAGTCGGAGGCGCTTTCGAGTTTGCGACAGAGACTCACGATCAAACCCATGTCGTGTGAAGCTGATAAAATCCCACCACCCGTTACCCTGCCTGACAGTTTGCAGATGCCTCTAGGGAATCTGGAATATCTACTGAGAGGACGACGATCAGAAGACAAAACGCCATCGACGCCGCGCAAGGCTAGCAAAACACCTGATTTGCTTGGCGTAGTGATTTCGCCGCCATTAGCGATTTTGCGGTCTCCAGCTGCGACAGGGTTAACAAAAACTTATGTCGCCAATGATTTTAGGGCGCTACGACAGGTTCCATCGTCGAGATTGAATACGAGTAGGTTGCCTAGTATGCATGGTAAGTTTTTACTTATGGCTTGGAATGTTAACATCTTGACACTTTTTTGCAGTGGATGTCAGTGGATCAATCTTTTTATTCATGAAAATTGTACGACTGACTATGCTACAGGATTTCGAAGTAACCGCCAATGCAGCTACGTTATCACCAGCATTGTTGCCGTCTGCTATTCCGGAGATAAATATGCTCAATATGATGGGCGGTAATTAACATGGAATACAAGTAGCGGTGTGTATGTAAGGATGCAGGTAGGGGGTATGACAGAATGCGACAGTGAGAGGTGTGGCTAGTAAAATTGCTATGTATAAGAAGAAAAAAATATGTAGAAGACACGCATTAGATTCTAGGATGTCGTTGAGGAATGGCAAGGGGTGGATACCGTTTCCGAACGTGGTGCGTGGACTGTGAAAAGCTCGATGACGACGACTGGCGGTCTGAAGGGACCATATCATCACGATGCCGAAAGTAAAGATCCATATCACTCGCGTCGAATTCTGAGGGAGGTGGAGAGGAGGATGGATGGTATGGATGGACATCGCTATCCCTGTCACTGGGTGCCGTCGACTCGGGCTTTGAGGTCTGCTGTTGCTGCTTAGCACCTCCTAGTCGATATGTACGCTTCCGCTTTGCCTTGACGGGTTGTTTTTCGAAAGAATAAGAATGGGCTATTTGGCGTGGAGGAACGCTCCGAACGGTAAAGTGGGCTAGAGATCGGGTGTAAGGCGAGAGCGTGTGGTTTGAATGGCTCAGAGTGGACAGATGGCGAATGCTGTTGTTCATGAGGGAGGGGCGTACGACGATCTTGGAATTACCGGGAGAAGAAGAGGAGTCGTTTGGCGGCGAGGTGCCGGGAGAGAAGGAGAATGGCGGCTGGGCTATCGATGTTGTGGACGAGACGGAAAGACGGCGGTTCACGAACCGGGGCACTGAATGTGGGGACGAAGTGGTCGGGAGTGGCCGGGAAGAATCACCAAGATCATCGTGCATCGGTAGCAGCCGAGGTCTAGGAGATGAATCGGGGAAATATGAACTGTGCGACTGGGTCGTAGCACTCGCGGGTCCCGAGTATAACAAAGTTCGTGGAGAAAGTGATGGAGAATCCAGTGGGGACGATCCAGGCAATTGAATCCTGGACTGTGCATGGATGACTCGCGGTCGCGTGATAGTACCACCACCAACGGCTGGGATAGTTTCGTACTCCCTAACGCTTTGCCGGTCGCCGTCTTCTGTTGGAGGAGAGCTCAGATCAGGAATAGTATCATCCCAGTCGACCATGTCAAACGACGTCACTTCATCGTAGTCATAGTCTTCTTCTTCTTCATCTGCAGGTTCTTCCGCAAGGTCAGCCAGACCCTTATTTGGCGCGAATAAGCTGCTAAAGTGCCTGAAGCCACTTTTAGTTGGCAGGCCTTCTGGCCGTAAACCATACGTCGGATCATAGTTTTCTATATCTGGAAAGGACAGTTGATCTGCTTGGGCGGATGAGGGGCCTGGCTTCTGGGAGCCAGAAGAGTCTGACTTGGGTGGTCTACTCGCGCTTCTCGAGGACATGCCAGACACTGATCGAGGTCGCCTGTACTCTGGGGAAATTCCGAGCGATTCAGGTCTTTGGGCTGGTCGTGCGGAGCCGAGCGAGGGACGGGAGAGATCGGGCAAGGAGAGAGTATCAAGTGGGGGTTGTCTAGTGGACACTGGTGGACGTTTGGTCAAGTAGGGTGCTTCCACCTTTGCCTTGACCCATTGTTGACTTAGGCGATGTATGATACCTGGAAGATCTTCGCGGAACATTTGCCTGAGCTGGCCCTCGATTTCACGTTGAATGAATTTCTGTATCACGGCAATAGAATCGAACGTGCTGTTGATGTCCACGTGTTGAAGGGGGTCTGTCTTGAATACGAGCGTGATACCTTTTTGCTTCGAAATGACGAGGACTACGTAAGAACTAAGCTTGAAATGCGAAAGTCGGAGTAGCATCGGGACGACGAGGGGCTGTTTTGCAGCGAGCATTCCTTGGGAACCCGTCATGAGATGTATGTCTGGTTGTTTGTGGTTGAGCGGGTTTGCCTAAATCCGAGATTAACCGAATGGAAAGGGCAAGGGTGTGTGCATGGTACCTGAACTTTTGTCTTCAACACCAGATGAGCATCTCCAGCATAAGTCATGCGAAATATTCCACGAAAATGATCCATGGCAAGGTCACCGATGTCGCGAATCTCTAGGTCGGGGGGCTATGACGCACGTATGAGCAGAAAAGGGCAAGGTTTAGGTGCCAATGTATACCTGAGTGCCCATGTTGAGCTCGACAACCTCGATCTTGTCTGCAATAACTGGAGGCTTATTGCCTTTGTTGAGAGCGTTGTTGAGCATCTGAATGGCATCATGATGGAACTGGTCTGAGAAACGAGGCCAGTTGAAAGAGAAGGACATGAGCGACTGCCAACGCTTTGGAGGACCATGATTACATAAGACCCACCTCCCTTGCTCTAATCCATGAACGGCATCCGCAGGCTGCTCGCTAGTTCTCCCACCTCCTCGCCCACCCACGACATCCAGCATGCCCCCTATTCTCCTTCTTCCCCCACAGCATCGTTGTCTAGAGAAAGTAGCACAGCTGTGCGGAGAGAGAAACCGCAGCCTCCAATCCCAAAGACCAACGGTGTCGTGTCTCAAGCTTATGCACGTAACAAAAGCTCAACATCTGCAGGCTCGCCTACGTCGTCATCTTACATCGGTCCAGCTCGTGTCCCGGTGAGAAAGTCTGTCCCCAAAGTCGAAGAAGAACAGGAATGGAAACGATCATCGACCCCGCTCAATACTCGCGACGAATTGCTCATTAGCCTTCTTGCCAGCGAAGCAGTGGTCGATAGCCGTGAATTTGACATTCTGAGCTCCGAAGAGGTTGAAGAGCTGAAAAAGGTCCCGTAACAATGACACTGATCGAGTCCGGCCGGCATCAAATTCATCTGCTATTTTTACAGGAACATCTTGTTCTCGAGTCTCGTCTCGGGGCCGCCACCAGAAAGCTTGCTCTAGAAACAAAGATACGAGATGCTGCCAAGTCTCTTGTCAGGGCAAACGCGGCCAACAAGAAAATATCCCAGAAATCAGAGGAGCAGCTCGAAGCTGCGAACAAACGAGTAGACACAGCTCAGACAGAACTATCGCGTATCTCGCAAAGGGCAACCGAAGTGCACAGAAGACTGATGGAACATCGGGCCGGTGTTCTCAGCTTGTCAGTGCGCAGAATGGAGAAGAAATTGGCTCCAAAGCTCAACGATTCTGACTCTGGGTACAATTCGCCGATTAACAGTGCTACTCCGTCTTTGTCTCCGTCAAGATCGATCATGTCACCCACCACACCTTCGACGCGATTCTCCGGTGCACATTTGTTTGCTGGGCATGTCGACGCAGTTGTTCCCAAACGGCAGGTCGCGCCAGATGCTGCCGCAGCTGAGATTACTACTCTAGAAGCAAAGCTAAGGGCTGCTATGGAAGCATTGGCGGCGGCCGGTAAGAAGCAAGCCGAGTTGCAACGAGATTTGTCGCTATTGCGTCTGGAGAAGCAAGAAGTCTCGACTTCGATGACATTGGAACTGCAAGGCGCTGAAGAAACTATATCTGCTCTGGAACGGGAACTGCCACGGCTGGAAAACCTGGAGCAACAGCATCTGGAAGAAAAGAAGCAGTGGGAAGAAGAGCGTGCGCAGCTGCAACAGCAAAGCCTTCGTGCAGGAGAGCTAGATGCGCGTCTGAAAGAGGTGGAAGCGAGAAAGGGCGACGCTGCACTAATTGAGAAGGTACTCTCTGAAGAGAAGGAGAAGAATCGAAGAGAGCTGGAAAAGAAGGAAGCGGATATCAGGAGGCTGGAGCAGACCCTGGAGCAGGAGAGAGAACAATGGGGAAAGGAGCGAGCCAATATGGAGGACGAAAAGATGGAGGACCTCGCACGACTGCAAGACGAGCTGGAGCGGCAGAAGGAGGACGATTTTGCGATTCTCAAGAGGGCTGGCGAAGAATTGGAAGATGGACTTGACACAATGCAAGGCTTGCTAGATGCCTGTGATATTTCGTCCAGAGACCCTAGTTTGCCTGGTCTAGTGCAAGCCATCAGTGAGCACATTGAGAAGATACAGACGAGTCTACAATCGTTTGAACAAGCCGAGGAAGAATGGACATTACTGCGGCAGAAACTCCAGGACGACGTTCAGGGCGGTCTTGAGAAGCAGGAGCTTCTTCAGAGGGAAGTGGAGGAGGCAAGAAGAGCTAGAGATGTAGCCACGGCTGGGCTCAATAAGCGCCTCAACGAGCCTCTGCCACCGATGGAAATTAATGTACCTCTTGACACGGACGTTGGCAAAGTCACGTCCATTCTCTTGCCTATATGGGCCATACTACCTTCACCAGATGTTCGGGCAGCCAAGTTTAGCACGAGATCACCAACCGTCGCATCCTCTCCCACACCCAAGTCTATTGCCGATTTGGACATCGGATCACTCAGATCATTGCACGATTCTTCACTTGTAGGATCATCGCAAGCCGGTGCAGGCGGAGCCTTTTCATTCGAAGCATTCGCCGCGAGGGTGCAGGCATTGATTGTAGACGACCGGTCGCTGATTGAGAGGTTGGTCCGGGTTGCGCAGGCGCACGACCTGCTTAAGAAGAACGCGGAGCGGGCACAGAAGCTAGCGCAGGATGGAGCAAATTTGCTAGAGACATATCAAAAGCAAGTCAAAACGTTGGAGGGGAGGAACACGGGCCTGGCGTCGCGAGTGATTCAGTTGTAAGTATATTTCTGTCGGGACGAAACTGCGACACTGAAATTGTAATCACAGGCAAGAGGATATACAGTACCTGCATGAAGGCCTTGATCAACTTACGATGGAGAAGCAAGAGCTAGAGGCCCATACGGTAGAGCAAGCAGAGGCGCTCCGAGAGTTGACGGAGGCTAACGAGTCACTGAGCGCACGAACACTGACATTGGCAGAGGAAGCAGCTCGTGAACCTGAGAAAGAGCGCAAGGAGCTGGAGATCCAATTGGCCGATTGTCGCGACAAGCTCCAGGCGGCACAGACGGAGCTGAATGCATTCCAGACTTCGGAACAGACGCAACGGATTGCGCTGATGGACGAGCTGCATTCTATCCAGACAGAGAACGACCGGTTACGAGACCAGTTGAGATCTATGAAGAGGTAGACAGACTATTGGTTACAAGTATTCTATTCCTAGCATATAAAAAATGAAAAATGAAAAATAAACACCAAACCCCTGGCGGGACTCGAACCCGCAACCTCCAGATTAGAAGTCTGACGTCATAACCATTAGACAACAAGGGCCGTTGAAAAGAATAGCAGGGTTAAGGTTTCGGTGTGCGAAAATGGGAGAGAGAGCGGGGATGCGCTGATTGGAAGAAACTTGAAATGACCTCCTCAGAGGACGAAAGCCAGGTGCTCTCGAGCTCTCCTCGCGCGTTCGACACTGGCGACCATGTCGGGGCTCGCCATCTGCATGCCTTTCCTAGTTCCCTTGAGCCCCATGACTACTCCCAGGTCCGCGAACGGCAGAGAACCATGGACGTCGATATGGCGTTCCACCTCTCCAGAGCCCGCAGAGAAACAATCCTCCATTCCCCTGTGGCGTCTGTGAGAGGCCCGCCATCGCCCGAGATCACTTTCGCACCAGTTCCGAACTTGTCAGTCCAAGGCGAGAAGGAGATACTTATAGCTCGGGGTCGTGCATCTGCTACCCCAGATGTCGCCATGGACCTTGTTGACGATGAGACGGTCCAGCTCCAGACTTCCTCGTCGGTCCCCAGCCTTCTCGACCCCTGCTCGAGGCATGCTCATATCCAGACTGATGTTAGCACACTCTTGGAAGGTCATATTTCTCCTCCCCAGGCCCTCCACGCACAGGAAGACACGATCCCCCGCTATGATCTCCCCACATACCAGGCTGATGCTCCCCGCTCCATCTTTGACTTTACAAAGATGGAGGACTTTGCCTCGAAAGAAAAGGCCAACCTCGGTATTTCATCTCCATTTAGTCTTCGTGCCCGTCCACGTCCGCCCACAGCGGCCCGCTCGGCAGACGTACCCCCGCCTCCGCGACTGCCATCACCACCACACCTCAGTGAAATGTCCTCACCACCTATTTTAGCAGCAGAATCCGGAGTGCCATCGTCTCCCACACAGTTTGGTTCACCCACAAACGCCCCAGATGACGCCACCAGACTATTACGACACCGCAAGCTAAGCCAGAGCAACCCCCAGCCTCGTGTTCATCGCAAAGGCATCGGTGGCAGGCTCGCGCTGTTCGAGAACAACGGCGGGGACTCGGTCCAAACTCTTTCTCAACGGCTTGGTGCCGTCCTGGGTGGTAGCAGCAACATTCAGCTGGGTGGTCCAGACCATTTCGTGCCTTCGAGTGCACGTCAGGGAGGGATGCTCAACACGGGACATGATCGACCCTTCCGATTCACGTTCTACTCCAACTCATTGGCTGCTACTATCCATGCACGCAGCTTGAGCGAGCTGCCTGCTGATGGTCAGTCATTCAAAGACCTATTTTCAGGTGTCCACCCGCCCGACGATACACGAACCGCCAGTCGTCGAAACTTAGATAACCACCGTCTAGGGCCTACTAGTAGTAACGACGTCAAAACTGAGAGTGCAAACGGATACGAGGGCTACGACGCTCGGTCTACTCCCAACGGGGACACAGACAATATTACATGGTGGCTGGACGTGACGAGTCCGACAGAGGAAGAGATGAAGATGCTCAGCGAAGTCTTCTCCATCCACCCGCTGACGTCAGAAGATATCCTCATGGAAGAAACACGCGAAAAGATTGAACTGTTCAGAAACTATTATTTTGTGTGTTTCCGGGGTTTTGACCAGGATCGCTATAGCCCTACGTATCTCGAGCCACTCAACATGTACATCATCGTCTTTCGCGAGGGCATTCTCTCCGTACGTTACGCGCCTTGCTAACCTTTTTTTTTCGTCCTCACTCTCGTCCTGTAGTTCCATTTCCAACCTACCCCACATCCACAAAACGTCCGGCGCAGGATCAAACAGTTCAAAGATTACATCTCCGTCACGTCCGATTGGATCTCGTACGCCCTTATCGACGACATCACAGACGCCTTTGGCCCACTCATCCAGAGCATAGAGTACGAAGTCGACAGCATCGACGAGCTCGTCTTGATTCTCAAGGAAGCCGAACAGTGCGACATGTTGCGCCGTATTGGAACTTGTAGAAAAAAGGTCATGGGCTTGTTGAGGCTCATGGGCAACAAGGCAGACGTCGTCAAGGGTCTCGCAAAGAGGTGCAACGAGAACTGGAGAGTTGCCCCCACCTCTGATATTGTATGTTTTTATTCTTCTTCTCGCATCCCATCGTAACCCGTTCCGGTCTTTTGTTGTAGGGTCTATACCTCTCCGACATTCAAGACCACTTGATCACCATGACCCAAAATCTAAATCACTACGAGAAGATTCTGTCTCGCTCACATTCAAACTATCTCGCACAAATTTCTATCGAGATGACGGATGCCAACAACCAGATCAACGATGTGCTCTCCAAGCTGACAGCACTCGGAACCATTCTCATCCCCATGAACTTGGTCACAGGTTTATGGGGCATGAACGTCCATGTTCCTGGACAAGATGTCCCAGTACGTGTTGTCTCCAATCTTCTGCCCACAATCATTTATGTTCCTTGGCGTAGGGATACGGCTGGTTTATCGCCATCATTGCCTGCCTTGCTGCTTTTGCACTTCTCGGCGGATATAGCACATACAGATTCATGGTTCGCAAATAGCACATAATAACTTTAGACTTCGTTTTGATTATCATGGTTTCTTTTCATGGGAGTATCCTATTAGCACATTGCAACACACTTGATATATACGAAATGGAGTAAAAAAGCAATAATTATGCCAAAGCAGAAGAACTTGCATGGGAAACAGAGAGGGACAGTCGTAAGAGCCATATAAAATACATTCCTTTACGGTACGATAGTCGTTGGAGGTGATCTACTTGTACCACTATGCATGGGATATGTAGCTGGTGGAGAAGTACGCATTTCAACAGGTTCGTTCGTAGGCGAAACAATCAGGGCGAGCGAAGGAGATAATGTCTGTGTTGGTCGTGGTGTCGGTGCAGCTGGCTGTGGCGTAGGTCCTTGCATCACTCGCCGTTTCGACGACGGTTCAGGACCTGCAGAAGGGGTCCGGGATTGATCACTCCCTGTCTCTGCATGTTTCCGCTTCCGAGGTGGTGGTGGTAGAGGTGGTGGGCAGGGTGCTTCAGGTATCTGGATCTGCCGCCGTTGTGTAGATGGCGGACGTGATGGAGTCGTCATCGGTGCCCATCGTGACCATGGCGGTGGCGGTACGTGTTGTTGGCTCGAGGTCGAAGAGTTGCTGACAGAACTGGATGAAGGTGTTACATGCATCGGTACAGCTGTATGGGAGTGTGGGATCGGGCCAGGCAGTGGGGCTACATAGGGTTGCTGGGTTGGCGGACGAGTCCCATTCACGGCATGGCTCTCTGGTTGCCCAGGCTGGAACCTGACAATCTCGAGGTAGATGACGGGATTGAACGTTGGTGGTGCCGGCTTGTAAATAATATCTTTGCTAAACGTGTCCAACATGGCTTTCGTGTTCACAATACCAGAAGGGTCAGGTGGACCTGAACAAGATTGAGCAACGTGAAACGCATTTTTTTTCGGACGTACCGTGTCCCTTCATTTGCACTCTCACTTCACGATGAGGATAGTTCTTGCTTTTCCGCACACAGCAAAGCGGACAGGAAAATCGTCGTGGGGAAGGTGACTCGGGAGGGAAATTAACGCAAAGGCAGTGATACTTCTTGTTGCACGATTCACACTCAACAGTCACGGCATTGGCCAAACCTGGCACTTGTCCGCGGCAAATACATCGAGTTCCATCAATCCAGTCTGAATCAATGTCCGGACCAAATGTAAATCGTGGTCTGCGGCGCTTCTTTGACCTCGATGGCGCAGGACGACCAGCCAATATTCGATGTAGGCCAGCCAAATCCAGACCGAAAGATAATTCAGGATGAGGCGAGACAGCAAACTGGATCTTATACAGTTTCCTCATATAGTGGCGCACTTGATGAATATATTCGGGCTTCTGATTGGTCGGTTGGGATGCGAAATGGAGAAATTGCCCAATGACATTACAGAGCCTGTCAAGTCGATGAACCATAATCTCAATCTGCTTCCAGTCTAGAGAGTAGTTCTTAGTGATTTCTGGCGCGCGCTGGAGTAGGGGCGGAAGATAACAAAAATGCCAGTTTCTTTCTTTGTGAATGGTGCCATTCCAATGGTGGTGATCGCAGAATGGACATGAACCGCCGTTCTTTGCACATTCTCCATGGAATCTAGCGTAACAGTGATCGCATTGCACAGCGTCTGAAGTTACTCCTTGAGGTGGAGGTCGTACTGGAGCGTTGCATATACATGTGAAATATTCGTCATTGGGGGGGAAGTCGTCTTCGAAGCGTGTACTCTCGATGATGTCGTCTAAAATTTTCTGGCCATCAGTGCGGTGTTGAATAGGGGTGTACCATGGTATCTGTCTGAGCCATTGATAATGTTCATTCACCTGCTTTTCGAACGCATCGAAAGTGGGAAGGGTGAAAATTCCAAGGTGCTCTTCGGCATAAGCTATCCATTGGCTAAAGGTGTCGAAAGGATCATTTGGTTCCTTGTCGTAATGATAACGATGCTTTAGCACCGTATCACACTTCTGTTCTAAATCAATGGCTATTTCTGCTGCATGCTTTAAATCAATGACAGCAACGATATTGAAGTCCTTCTCAGCACGGTTGACGAGCCGCATAATATCTTGGGGCCGACCCTTTGCTTGCTCGGAATCAGGATTCAGCCACGCTAGCGCTTGCTTTTCGTAATCTTTAGCTTTGGCCCTGGCAGCTGTTAACCGATCGAGGATGTGAGGGTCGAAGGGAATTGTGGGGTCGGAATCAGCCAATTTCTCTAGCTCAGCAATGGTCTTCACTGGCTGTGCTAGGATAGTTTTAGCTTGCTCCTCCCAAGCTGCTCCGACGCTCTGCCGTTCTTCTAATATCTGCATGTGCTTGTTGTCAGGGGGCAGGTTGGACGTGCGGGAACGGGAAATAAGCTGGCGGATCTCGTCCAAGGTCAATGTAACGTCGGAGTGCCCAAGTTTTTCCTCTAGTTCTCGGAGCAATTCAACTCTGTCAACAATCTTTTCAATTTCTGCCAACTCCTCCAAATAGACGTTAACGGATGAACCGTCCAGAAGTATTTTTCGGCATTCTTGAATAAAATCATCACCCCCTTGATTCGTAAGATCCGGTGAGAGTAGGAGGTTAATCTGTTTCCGCATACTTTGGACTTTTTCCCACAGTTGCTTCAAAGCGCCAATTTCCGGGCAGTCGAAGCCTAGCTGCTCCACCTGGCTCAAGACTTGGTTGAGATCACTGAGATCGCGATCAGGTTTGTCCGTCTGTTCTTCGTTGGGATTTATCGTATTTTCGACCTGGCTAGGACGATTACGAGTACGGCGAGGTCGCTTACGGCTGGGCTTGCGCGTCAGGAAAACATTTGCAGATTCGACCCATTCGTTCCCTCGGTTAACGCATTTCCGCAGCATCGCCATTTCGGAAAGTTCGATATTATTGCGCTCGCCCTCAGCAAGGAGAGCACGCAAGCTACGTAATTGAGGGCGCGCTGTTTCCACCAGTAATTTGTTTAGCTTAGCGCGCCATGTAGACGGTATTGCAGCACGTTCAGCAACCTTGACTTGCGTCTCCAGCAACTCCTCATCGGAAAATCGTTTGCGCAACGTAAGGCAGTGGGCCGACCTATCCGTGTCGCACAGAAGGTGAGCATGGTCCACACAGACGACTTTCGTCGTGCATGGACAAGTAATTTGTGATAGGTAACAGAAGACTTTGCAGACCGTGCATTGATATTGTTCTTCCGGCCGATCTTCCGGTTCCAGTGTTTCGGGATAATTGCGCAAACGTGCGTTCCGACGATCGTCCATCTCGCGCTCCATCATTTCTCTGAGGCTATCGATTAACCTAGCACCGCTTTAGTGGGATCCAATACCACAAAAGGTTGTCACGCACCACATCGCCGTTTTAATCGACTGTGTCTGCTGAGTTATGGTGATCAACAACTCGTCATGCGAAAATACCGGTAGCTTCCTATGCTCCCGATATCTTCGGACGCATTCTCTCCCATAAGACAACCAGTCGGGTAGGGCAAAATTGACAGCTTCGTTGAAGTTCAGCTGGAAGCAACAATCAGGTGAAAAACATAATATATCACAATTGAACCTACTCCATGGTTGAATCCAGCATGGTATGCTTTAGGGAACGTGACAACAAATTCACCTGCTCGTTGATTGCAAGCGTAAACACGGACGCCAGCCTCTAAGACCCTCTGCGGGTTCATTAAAGTAACCAGCTGGAATAATAGATCTGGCTGCGCCTCAAAGAGCTCAGGAGCCTCACATTTGATGGCGGCCTCAAATTTCTCAGCGTCGTCCCCCGGGATCCCATACCAAGTTTTCGTCTCGCCCCAATGCACTGCCGTGACAATTAATCATGTTGCAAGTAGAGCCGAACAAAAATAGGACAACGTACTGAAGTTGACGCTGAATGTGTAATGATCCTAGATGACGACAGTAGTATCGCGTTTTAATCGAAAGGTAGGATGCAACGAACCTCATTGTGCCAACAAAAGGTAGAGAATGCCATTCCGACATAAATCCAAGGGACGGTCATACCAGATATGTCCGACTTGATATAACGAAGCAGCGACTCGGATAAAATGGGGATATTGTTTAAATTCCAAGGATCCCTCGCATATGGATCAAGAGGATGTGTCTCCACAGTAGGCATAGCACTAGTGAGAGGGTCACGACTTGCTGTCATTTTTGCTGCTTGTTGTCTTACCTGCCATGGGTTGTCGAGTGGACATCGGCACCATATTCAATCTCAACTGTCTCCTGTTGGGACTGAACAAGACGCCAGAACTCTTGCTCAAGGTCATACTCGGAGACAATGACGCTTCCTATCCGGTTATTGAGCGGATGATTCTCCGTTTTGTTGAGTAGAGTAGGTTCCGGTGGATGGGATGTAAACCACATTCGCCGAAATTCCAAGTCCCTAGCTTGAAAGCTGGAAAGACTATGTTCCTCTCCTTCGTCGAAACCAAAATCCCCACCAGTGCCTGCGAGACATGTGAAGCAAAACCACTGATCCTTTGGGATCATGTCCAGAGGCGGATCAAGGCAAAACATATGGAATCCTACGTGCCAGATAAATAAGCATGATTGGCACAAGGAGACAATATGTACCACAGTCACAGCCGTCACACAATAACATCTCTTCGCCACGATCCTGTTTGTGGCATATCTCGCAACTTTGCTATCATCATGCCAAAAAATATTAGAGATGTCCTGAAGCCGATCTTAAATGTTCTCACCTCGATTGTACCCCTTGTTTCTGGGGCGTCGTGGAAAACAGGTAGAGGTAATATTGGGGTTGAAATTGCTGGATTTTTATACACTTTTAACCAGCCGAAAACGAAGAGAAAAAATATAGAGGTCATACATGTGATTCGCTCTTGGGATCCAGTTCTTACGCCCCTTCTTGGCTTGCCTGGTTTGATACCGTTGACTTCTTTCGAATCGCTCTCGTCGGGAGGTTCAGACAGCGGACTGGAACTCGCACTGCGAGGGCTAGAAGGCGGACTTGGTGCATCATTGGTTGTAGTTGTAGTGCTCAACTGAAAATTCTGTACAGGAAGTCCAGTCTTGCTTGCTAGTGACTGGGCTGGCAAGTTTCGTGCTCGTTCGCAGAAATGCTCATAGGGCAATATAACTCGACTATAAGAAGTTTTTAGTTGAGTGGACAGTCCTGGGATGCCGCGGTAACCCAGGATCCTCCCTAGATCAGACCATTTCTTGCTCTTAGTCACCTATCCACGTATCAATCAACATCTACACGGAGAAAGTGAAAAAGGTAGAGAAATGTACCGCATCATAACCACCCATCTTCTGGACTTCTTTTCGTAGAAGCCAGAGATCGACCGGCTTATGGTTGATTGAGGGTATCGCAACTCTTGGATTGCCCTGTTGTTTGTGGAACCGGTATAATTGCTCCAAAAAGTTTACTTTCGCTCTCGATGACGCTTCGATTGAGTTCAGTTGCTGCACACGAGTCTTGAAACGAAAAGCCTAAATGCCAAATATGTGAGTCAGTGGCAAGGCACCCATCAAAAAAAGGAGGACAAGCCTCAGTATCTGTTATAAAGGGCATTTTCCACCCTTCAGGGGGGACCACTTTGCAGATGCCGTAATGCCTTGCACGGTCCGATATTGACCTAATATAACTCATTGGATCCTTGAATTCTTCCGAAGTTGGGTAAAACTCTGGACAATCTTCGAGCCCAAACGGTCTCGGTACGACAGAAGGTATACTGTCACTTCGGGGACTGGTCGTTTTAACGGTGGAAAGATCCAGGACAGAAGATATGGGAATGGGTCCTGATGGACGGTGAATACCATTCATTTCACTAGGCGTGCCTAAATCGTCTGGGCCAGCTGAGGAAGACCTTGCGTGATTATTGAGCGCCACTAGCGCTTCAGTCTTGGATTTGCGGGGCGCCCGCCTGGTTTCCGTTGGCAACGCCTGCTCGGGCAATGTCGAATTTGCGCTCTCGGTGGATTTGGTCTGAATAGGCACTGTACCCTCCACTTGAATATGCAAAGATGATGTGAAAGTAGCATCAGGATTATTGGGAGTGTTTGTAGGTACAGAACTCAGGCCGGCATGAGAAACGCTTTCTGCTGAGAATCGGGGAGATTTTCCCCTGCGAGAAGGACTTCCCCGAGAGGTACTAGCAGAAGGGCTACCACGCATGTCTTCTCAGATATCTGCTTGTTTTTTGCGTCGGTTTTGCCACCTTCTGCAACGTTTCGCAGTATTGGAATGCTAAGGGAGTAAGCGGCGGAGCTCCAAAATGAGTAGTGAATTGGTTCAGCGTGGGTAAAGTTGTCCCGATTAAGATATTATTGCCACTTCCCGAAAATCTCAGATTCTTGCTATTTCTGGTTCGGTCGATTACGGCATGGCGTTTCAGTCGTTTATTCGTCAAAGAAGTTGCCAGGAATAATCGAAGGCTCCAGCAGGAGTAGGCGATGGTTTGTTTCATCATCCTACTCAAGGAAGCCACGCGGCGAACGGTGAGTCAGCGTTGACGGTATATAAACAGCCACAACACACTGGCAATTCATCGCTTTCATCAATCACATCCTTCACGCCATGGCCACGCCCACCATCGAGTCAATTACACGGCGCTAACTCCCTAGCATTATGGACCCTGCACATGCACATCATCACCGTGAGTCACTGAATAGTCTATCTATAGATGGAATGTTGACATGGGTTTGTAAGTCGTTTAAGTACCACTGCTTTTGAGGACACCTCCGTGTAGAAACGACAGCAGGCCCTCGGCGCTACGATAGGGCTGATGCCTGCGCTGCTACAATTGATGTAATAGAGCAACAGAAAATGAAAAGAAAATGAGGCTGACCAACAAGCTTAAGTGACTGGAACGTATGAGTGGAACTTAGTGCTAGTGGGAGTAGAACAGCTTCAGCTCTTAACCGACCTGTATATCCCACCCTTGAGTCACATTACTGACCTTTATTCCTCTCGCTTCGAGAAGGCAAAGCATGATGTGAAAGATTTGGCAACCGTATCGAGTCCTCCGTCTACAGATGGAGTGTATTTGAAACATTTTCTCTATGTAAAGTCAAGTCAGCGCACCGTTAGATACGTCCGCCCAACTCTTGCGATTACTATGACTGTAAAAGCAATACTGGCACAATTAAATACGTCATAACTTCGTCGTGATCCAATAAGAAACGCTGTCAACGCCACTACAGCTAACGACCAGCGTACGGAAATCCGGTCCTCCAGGCTGTAAGGAGACAGTCAGTGCAGGTCATGACACATGTGATTCAACTTACCTGTGTCTAACGAAGAGCGGTCCGGGTGTCCATGATGCGAAATCAACAAGAACAAGGAATGGTGCGACAATCAAAAAATTATGATCACCGTCGAATGGTGTTGTATAGCCTGCTGTGGCAAGAGTCTTAACCCATACAGCAAGCACAGGTGCAACTAGTGGCAGCAGCCATGTCATAAATAATAGCAGATGCCAGTTGTGCCTGTCTTTATTGGCCCGTTCCAATGGGGTCCATCTTTCAGGTTCGACATGATTGGCGTGTGAAAATGATCCGTGGGTATCCTTGGGTCCATCAACAGGTATCGAGATTAGAGCAACCGCTTCATCGCAGGAAGCAGAACCGGGGTATCGGAGCGGCCTCACCGCAGATGAAGCGCAAGTGTGCAGGTGTATCATCCACGCCCCAAGGAATGCAACCTGCCATGGGATCAGCAAGAATATCGATACGAATATTGCACCCATGGATGTCATGGTGGTCCTCCGCGTGGTGGCCTCGTTTTCTCGGGAAAGACTTAATAGAAATCAGCGAGTGCAATACACTTGCCTACACGTATACCTCACCTGTCTGAGAGGAACCTCGCGATTCGACCAACTAACCAGGCTAAACCGGCCAGCAACCACCAGCTTATACACACCAAACCGCTCGATACCATGAGTAATAGTGGCCCAATCATCCAAAACAAGGTCTTTCCAGAGTTTCCAAGGTAGTACCGCGCTGGAAGTGGTAGAACAGACATTCCGACGGTGCAAGCCAATAGGATTGGAAGATCTCGGCGGATATAGTTCGACAGTGATTGCTCAACCGTTGGCATAGCTGTAATGATTAACAACTGCGATACACCTAAGTATGTAGTGCACTTACCTCTTGTTTTATCTTCGATTCCCCATGCATTGAACATCAGCAGCGCAGCAACGCCGGTTGCCCAAATCCCGATCGTGGTTGGATATCTGCAAACCCAGCGGCCAATTGTTGCTGACCAGTCAATCATGATTTCAAGCGTCATGGGTTCACAGCCTTGTTGTATGGCCGAATAGACAGTGAAGTTCAACCCCAAATAAGTAGTTGGGGACAGGTCGACGAAGGGTGCAGGTGCATGACTGTGAAGAAGTATGCGTCGTTGCGGAGGATGATGGAGAGGAAAATAATGCGTTTCAACAGAGTGAGGTGTGTGCATGATTAACGGAGAAAGGAGGGTATCTATATCTCGTGATTATTGGCGCGGGAGATGATAAGAGAGAAGGCGCACCAAAACAAGGAACGGCAGAATAACGAGAGACCAGACGATAAACGAGGAGGGCATGCTGGCTTAGTGCAGGTATTTTGACAGTGGTCTTCAATGAGTTGCTCTTCAACGGTACTGTTGAACGGCCGCCAAAGAAAAGGGCTACGAAGCACGAATGATCAGTATGGTGGAGACATAGATAGTGATTCTTACAGGTAGCTGTTGTCTTTAAATCGAGAACCTGCTCGTCACTAAAGCCACCAATGACCCAACCACGTCCGTCACCATTCTCAACCCGGACTGCTAACCAAGTGTCATCCTCGGAAACGCGAGAAACTTCGCCTTCGTACAGTACTACGCCTTCAGATTCATCCGAGCCTTCATCCGGGACAGGGAAGGTCTGTCTGGGAATAGGATTCGGAATCAGTCTTAGGGTAGTAGGATGAAGCGAGCGACAATCTAGAACACTCGAACATGTGTAGACAGTGACAGTCAGAGGGTATGGATTATGTGGTGACACAGATCCGATGGACCCCTGAGAAACGAAGAGGACGAATTTCGAAGGACTTGTTTCTGCTGCGCTGGGAGGAATTGACAGCAGATATGTCATAGCGCTTGTCGGTCTTTGTACTTGTAGGCGCAACCCATCGGGGATGATTTCATGAGTTGAATGGTGAAGATTTCTGAGTTCGTCATTCTCTTCGGAGGAGGGGGGAAGCGTATGTCCATCGCGTAACCACGTATCAAGCAGAAGGCCTCGACTGTCAGGTGTATTGGCCTTCCCAAGCTCTAAAGCCGCTCTGGCTATGCGCCAGCGGATCTGATGGCACCAGACCATTTCTTGGTGCCCAACGCCTGTCCATCCACCTTCTAATGCAGACGTAAACACTGTTTTCCGGTAGACATCTCCCATGTTAGAAGGCAATATGCATGACTCTGACGGAATCATCATATCGGCCGCCCCACCACAGAGTGATACAATGGGAGTGGGCTCGGATAAGAGAACCTGCATGTTTGACCGGTATAATTCGTCTATTCTTGCGTCGAAGCGGGCTGGCGGTAGAGTATGTGGAGCTGACAAAGTGATGATCGCGGATATACGATCAGAGGGCAACAGCGACGTGGCGACAATGCCCCCCATTGAGTGTCCCATTACGATGATTGAGGTATTAGGAGGGTATAATGATAGAATGTACTCGATTGCGCTGGAAACATATGCAATTTGTGACTTGAGCGTTGTTCCATGAAAAGCAGAGAGGTCTTCATTGAATTCGACTATCAAGGAAGGTCAGATACCTGGTTCTTCTGAGAAAAATCACAACACAAAGTATGAAAGTGGCTAGAATAAGCATTGGTCCACGCAACGCTGCCAAGCCTGAAGCGCCGAGGACTACTACCTGGGAAAACAGATGTCGTACCTGTGAAAAAGTCGAGCGGTTTTAAAGATCGAGAGGCAAATTCCGAGGCGACGATTCTGGGAGACGAGTAATATTGCCTTGTTGCAGACGACGCGACGGAGCGTATTTGTCGACATGAGCCCGCATTTCCTGGGATGAAAAGGACTGGGACGCTATTCCCTGTGATCTGCGCGTTGGCGTCAGCATGCAGCTTGCATGAAAGGAGGTCAGACTCAACCTCTTCAGCATCCCATCCTACTTCTCTGTATAGATACAACGAATATCTGCTCCCTAGCGGTGTGCGCGAGCTATTGAACTGAGACTGGAGGACGTATGAAGGTGTCATCCACGACATGCGACATCCTTGGGGTGATAGGCTTCGAGAGATGTCAGAAAAGGTTGCATAGAAGACGAGGAGGGCCAAAATGGCGAATATGCCAAGTCCGAGAGGCCTAGCAGATTTGAGCATGATGCTCACAAACCTGGGAGCACGACTCACTCAAACGGCTGTTTGATGGCCGGTTCTTTCCCACTTTTTTTGGGCAATTTTCCGCCACTCATCCATCAATGACAAACAGCGCCTAGCCAATATTAATCGCTTATTCGCAGTATATTTCACATATAATTTATCTCAAATGTTTCAAGCCTTAGACAACAAGGAGAATGATTGAGATGCTTCACTTATGGCTACCTTATAATAAGTCGAATTGTATGGAGATGAAAAACGTGCGAGTAATATGGAGGGGATGATGCGGATAACGGTAAGCAGGGGTAGTACGACAACGCCAAGAAACCCGCAGAACGTTTACTCATCAGCGGCTTCGCCTTCGTCCTTCGCATCTGAAGGTTTTTCGGCTGAGCCACAATCAGTTTATCCTTCCACATGCAAATGGTTATACTCACCAGAATCTTGCATGTCTGAAGTCCAGAGAGTAAGGTTATCCCTCAACAATTGCATGATGAGCGTTGAATCCTTGTAGCTTTCCTCTGAAAGCGTATCGAGTTCGGCAATGGCATCGTCGAATGCTTGTTTCGCAAGATGGCACGCCCGGTCTGGGCTGTTGAGAATTTCGTAATAGAAGACTGAAAAATTGAGCGCGAGACCAAGGCGGATGGGATGTGTGGGAGGAAGTTCAGTCACTGCAACGTCCGAGGCTGCCTTGTACGCTTCTAGAGATTTGTCTGCGCTTTCCTTGCGCTTATCGCCAGTTGCAAACTCGGCGAGATAACGGTGATAGTCTCCCATCCTGAAAGAAAATGGGTCCCTCTAATCATGAGCCAAAAGGAATTATTGACATACATCTTGTGGTAGAAAACTTTCGATTCTCCCGAGGCAGCGGAAGGGATCAAGTGCTTATCAAGAACGGCAAGGATATCCTCGCAAATTTTTGCGAGTTCCGACTCGATCTTTTCTCTGTAGCCCTTGATCATATACACCTGTGCCTCATTACCCTTCGACTCCTCCTTCTGTTCGATTGAAGAGACGATGCGCCACGATGCACGACGTGCACCAATAACATTCTTGTATGCAACAGAAAGCAGGTTCCGCTCCTCAACAGTAAGCTCCTGGTCGGATGAGGCGACAAGCTTCATATTCTCGACCATCTCTGTGGCACATCCAGTTGGTGCCATTAACATCAACAATGGTAGTAATTACCTTCATAACGCTCAGCTTGCTCGGCGAGCTTCGCAAGGTAGACACAATCTTCACGGGAGTACTCGGGCATCTGAACATTGTTGTCTGATTTTTGTCGCGTGCGAGACGCGTCTAGTACTCACTGTAGAGATAAAGGTGGATGGCTATTGAAAGAAACAGTCAGACGCGCTACGCCAGTGCGGGTGAGATAGGCGAGTTTACCTTGAGCGAGTTGTGACGGTAGATTGAAAGGGAGCTGTAAAGTGGGTGAAACTGGATATTTGAGATCTGCCTAAATTAAAGCCGCTTGGGCAGAGGGTTTTATGGCACGTGACCTGCAACTAGGGCGTAGGGTTGACGCATCAATTACGTAAGTTCGGTTGGAATTTTCCACCCGCTTGAGCTGAAGGATGCTGTATGAAATACGGCATGATCCAAGCGTTTAGTTATACTTTCCCTTAGAGCACAAGGGAAGCAGCCTCATTCTTATATATACGTATAATGTACCATTGTCCGCTACGCGTGCATACATTCCAATCCAGTCATTTTTCATATCAACGGGATGATTGTGCTTGATTTGGCCCTCCAATTTGCTTAAAGGGATAAGATCCGTCGTATCTGAGACATTCTCGCCACCGAAATCCTTACCATATGAGTACCAAATCTTATTGTTGAATGATGTGAACGCCAAGTTAGTCTCTCTACTGCCTTATCACACCAGGGAAGGCCTCTGCATATGGCGGTTTCACAGGATCGCATGCGAAGGTCACCTATACCATAATATATACATAATAGGAAAATCAGGGTATCAGGAAAAGTCAACACATGGCTGTCCACTTAAAATCCCAGCGCAGCCCAGCGCTCTTGTCAACCAACAATAGCAATGCACAGCTATCAAAGGTGTCAATCACCGACAGCACAGGGAAAAGAACCGCAGTGTTAGGAGATATTATGATCTTCTAAAACAGTCTCTATTTACTCCGTTGCCTGCTTCCCCTGTGTTGCTAGGTCAGCATGATTAAGAAGAGTGGCCTAATATTTTGCAAACCTTCACTAAATGCACAATTCCATAGGTGGTTGAGACCATGCCTACAGTGAAAAGGGCACCAAAAACTCCTGTATATGGCCTCGTTAGAGAAGCATTGAAAAATGTGAAATAAACCATATTACGGACCGACGTATAGCCTTGACCTCGGCAGGCGAAGATAAACGGGTTTTGTGTCAAGCTACAGAGAACGTTGAGTGTTTATATAAAATAACAAACATGCTGTTCGCGTCATACTTGGTACAACTTTTGCCTCTCGACGACACGGTTTGGTTCTAAAGATAGGAAGTCGGAAGCTGAATGAAGATCCTCACATGAAGCATAGAACACTTACTTTCGTAGAGTGGGCTGAGGATTATCATGGTTCGACTGAGTGTTAGTGAATATGGAAAACAGCGGGACGTTACGGCGTTCGGAAAGTTTGTCTTTGTTTCCCTACGGGATGTCAAGCGCTGACCGTGTACGCGTCCGGGTAGGTTCACTCACTGCTCCTGCCGTCTTTCTCTATTCTAACGCCTGTAGGGATTGACAATACACCGGCCTATCATATACGGAAATACTGCTCGCCTTTTGAATTCTGAAGAAAAGAAGATCGCACCACAAGATCACACCCATAAATGGACTGTAGCTGTGCGCAGTGCCAGTTCTGCACCAGACTCCGATATAGTCGGTAGCGCTGATGATATCAACTATTTTATAAAGCGGATAACGTTCAAGCTACATGACACTTATCCCAACCCAACCCGAAGTGCATGCAACTTTCGGCACCTGTTACCTATTAATAATACCCTTTACAGGTGTGGAGAAACATCCGTTTGAAGTCACGGAGACAGGGTGTGTTTCTTTCTGCTTTCAGACGGCTCCTGCCAAACATCGTTTGCAGTTGGGGCGAGTTTGAAGTCCAAATCCGCATTACGTTTGTGCCTGAGGCCGGCGAGAAAAATCTGACTCTCTACCACCACATCAAATTACACCCATGGACAGTAACACCTTCTGTTGGGGAATCAGTCGACAATCCTCCGACTAACACATTCGACGAACCCGTTCATTCGTGGCAATATGATGAAGTTGTTTTTCATGACCCTTATCAAAACTTTCTCAACATCCTAACGCAAAATCCGCCCACCCCACTGTCAAAAGCCAGGAGCAGACCTGTGCCCTTTCATCTATCTAATCCAGGCTCGCTGGATGCTTCCAAGGGCGGTGTACCAGAGTTTACAACCCTAATGGAGAAAGAAGAGTACGACCGTTTAGAGGAAGCAAAGAAGGCTATCATGGCTGAGCAAGCGAGATGGAGGGAAATTCTTGTGGAGAAGGAGAAGGAACTTGAACTACTCCAAAAACAAGCGTCACAATAAATGAATTTAGATGGTGTACTGTAATATCATAAACAAGAGTCTATACAAAATCGAAATTAATGCCAGGGTGCCCAACCCGGATACATTTTACTCTGTAGGTTGAATGTATGACGTTCCAAACTTCCAGAGGAAAAGATTTTACTCACCAAGTTTGCGAGGTCAGTCGCTTCCTGAATGAGAACTTGAACCAGACTGCTCGTTGAAAGCTCCTTCTCGGTCCGCTCTTTGTTCATCGTATAGACGCCTTTCAGTTTCTTTTCGATGGGATTGAGAGCGTTGCGTGCCAGCATCCGTAAGTCCACAGAGGGCTTAACTTGATTCCGCCTATTAGTCGGCTCCCGTTCCTATCAAACAGAGAGCTTTGCATGTGATCCGGAAAAAAGGGAGAAAGTGTTTACCAGTTTTCGCTTTTCATCCTCCCATTCAACGAGGGGATCATGTATAAATGCATCGAGAACATTCATCAGAGAGTCTTTGTTATCACGTAGTAGTTGGAGGGTCACTTCACATGCGTTGCGGAAAACACCTGTCACATAATTGGTCCGCGACGAAACTATCAGAGGGGTCGGTCTATAATCGTACCTTCTACTCCTGCTACGCCAAGGCCATCGACCATGTTTTGTGTAAGGCGAAAAGGAACCCGTTCTGGTGTCTCTAATGTTTTACCCTGCCAACGACTGAATGGATAAATATATCTATGAAGGCAGCACATACCTTCTCAAACAAACAGTTGAAGTCAACATGTACGACGTCCCCTGTGTTAAGATCAAGCAATATATTCTCGCAATGCCGGTCTCCTAGCCTGTCTCTCACACTAGGTAGCAAGGAAGCAGTTGTTGATCGCTCTTACCCTAATATGAACCCCACCATTGACATAACAGCTGCGGTGCGGCTGTATGTCAATCTACTTGTTAGCCACGTAGTGGGTTCAGGGAAGGTCTCCAAGAACCAATCGTGAAAGAGGGGTGGAAACCTGCAGAGTTTTTAGCACTACCTAGATGTCTGACACATCAACGAACATTGGAAGGATTTTGTCGGAAAATATTTCAGCTCCCTCCTTGTCAGTGGCATCCTTAATTTTCCGAAAGGTGTCGTTCATTTCAGCTGACTAAAATGGGATTAAACCTAGTCAATGGACATTGCGCCGCTAGCTTACCCAACTTTTTGTGCGCCTAGCATCATAGTATTTGAGGAGTATAGGTCTCATTGGTATCGTGTTGGGAACCCATTGGATGAATCCACATTCTTCATTGAGGGTGACGACACCGTATGTCCTTATATCTATGCCTTGTCAAAGAGAGGAATGAACTATTCACTATACCCTACTTACGCAGCTGCCTCCGCCGTGATTCCGAGTTTGCCTTCAAAAGCTTATTAATGATGGAGTTGAAATCCATGAGCCTTGCATCCTTCCTCAAATCATCTTTAGGTTTTCCAAGGAACATGTAAATCTGCCCATTACTTCCTTTGATAGTAATTTTCCGAGGTTTGGCTAAAGAGCGCATGACATCGATTTCGTCAAGAAATCCTGTCAGAGGTGCAATGAATGGCACAGTAAACGGGATACAATATAAACGAACCGTCGAATGTCGGCGCATCAGATGGGAAGGGTAGATGCCCGGACTCCAAGGCAGAGGTCGGTGGTAGGTTCGCAATGAGGGACTCTTGCAAAGGGACTATCAAATCAGACTTTCCCAACGCTGCTAGTCTTGGAAAATCTTTGCTCATTGACAACTGTTTCTTGTCATCGTCAACTGGGCGGTCACAAAGTGCCAAGAGCTCGTTTGTCATGCTGACGCTTTGATTGATCAGTTTTGAAAGATAGGACCTTGAGCTACCTGGGTTGTTCTATAATGATATTGGATTACATGCCAAAGAGCGATGGAAATGTCCTTACACGAAGCTGATCCAAGACAGTCCTACCTCGCTCCGCACGATTGCTTTTTGTTGACTTGATGACTGAAGTGAAAAGCCATAAAGCTTGCTTTGGATATTCCTTTATAACCTTGATAATAAGTTGACTGAGGTGCTTGTACACCTCCAGGTTCGTGATTCCAACTCGTGAGACAATCTGAGGGAATGCAGTATACCACTTGCAGTCTATCAGTTTGTGGGTACTCATCCGGTAGGTCTATCAAACCTTGTATGCTGGAGTGTCTTTGGTAACTTTTGCGACGACCTCATTGAGCTTCCTGAATGGTTCGGAGCCCGCAGCTTTTTGGTCCTCCCCAAGATCCAACCAGATTGTAAGGATTCGGGGGACGGTTTGATAAATGTACTTTGACCCCACCTTGATGGCCTTCGCGTAAGAGCGAACCGTGGAGAGGTTCATTTTCAACCCCCTAAAACAATGCAACGTTGCATGGTGATGAAAGGTAAACAACGGACCTACCGATTCAGTTTATCGCCAGGTGGGAGACCTTTGAAGCATTCATCGTGGAACTGGCCGAGGCGAAAATGACCACTCTCCCACCTTGTGGCCGTAAGCCAAGCAAGAGAGAAGGAAAAATGGTGGACATACGTAGTCAAGGTCTCCGCAGCTTCAGTGAAGACTTTGAAGATGTACGTCAATTCAAACCTTTCTGATTCGTGCATCCAACGAGCTCTAAGCACTTGAGCCTATGAGAGCTACATAAGCACGACAAATAATGTTTGCAAAAAATAGACCTTGGCTTTCATAGTCTTCGACTCCTCGTCATCGATGGTTAGATCTAACACATCGGGAGTGTCTTGGATAAAACCGAGCAGGCGCATTGAATTCTCGAGCTCTCGAAGTGCTCGCTGGTTCTCACCCCTCGCCTTAAGGAGTTTGGCACTCTCCACAAAGGAAAGGTGAAAGCCACTTTGTTGAGCCTGCAACATGGCACTATATGCGGTCTGCCATTGCCCTGCTTTCCGTGCAATCTTAGCACTGGCAATCCATGAATGCCGCACTTCTCGTGCAAGCATTTGTCGGGGAATAGGTCTGGCGCATAGTCAGTGAATACAAGCACGGATCGTAGCATTACTCACGTCAAGGCAAAGGCTGTCCTGCGCATGCTCAGCACCGGTTCACGGGTGCGAAAGGTGGGAAGTGTTGCATCTAGGCGTGCCGCTAAGCTTTGAGAAATTTTACTCAGAATATCTCGCCTTCGCGTTTGGGAACCTGGTTGAGAATCGGCGGGGAATGTTGACACGACATTCTGTATTGCCTCAAGTTCATGCATCTGATGTAAATCGAGGACCGCTTCATACACTCTTCGGTACCCAGTTACACCTGCCGCTGCAATCGGGGCCCCTAGAATGCCGCGGGCAGTTCGCAAAGCTTCGAGAGTCGCATTTTGATTCCCGGACCGCAGCGCAAGTAGAACTCGAGCTACGGCAGTGTGGGCTGTCTGGCTCGATGGTCGTTCAACCATAGTCTTCACATCCTCCCAGGCACCAACCATCCAAGCACTCTCTAACTCGTACCCTATCAAGACACTTTCCCAATCAGGGTTACGTGTCAGTATTCCCCTCACATGCGTTCTTAGTGAATCTGTACCCGTATCATCTTATTTCGTCCGTAAGACATTAAAGACAACACACCGTAATGACCCAGATTTCGAAGGCACCGCAGCAGACCTAGATGATATTCGACATTGTCGGGCGATTGGCGAAGCTTCAATTCCCAACAACTTTGGGCAGAAGTCCATTGTCCAGTACTTTCGTGCTGCCTAATCTGGTGTTCCAATGACGGAGATAATATGAGTGTTGAAATGCCTTCCATTCCATCTGATTCATCTAAATGGGCATAAATTTCATGCATCTTTTCATAATAGCTTGTTAGATCTTCATGCGACGACCGTTCTTGTAGTGTCAATATTTGGCTTTCAAAATTCATGAGAGATCTAGCATAGGCTTTGCATTGGAAGGCAGCTCTGGCCATGAGGTGTTGATCAATGCTGGACAGGACCGAGTCAACTCGAAGTAGCTGTTCTTCTGCCTGGTTGTAAATTTGGTTCGCACGAGATCTTTTGCTCTCGTTCTTCTTGCTATCGATCTCTTGCCTGATAATGCGAACCCACTTGCTTAAATGGTCCAGCAACATGAAGACAGCCTAAGAAAGTCTAGTCACATCTCGGAAAAAACATGATGAGAAGGCATGTTACCTGGGCGCTTAAAAGCTTTTTGTCAGAAGAGGAACCACTGGTTGGGTTCACCTGGTCCTCAAGGACCACCATAAGCTCTGAACGGATCGCTTGTGCATCATTTTCATGGCCAGAAATAAGAACGTTTAGGACCAGATGAGGTAGAATATGATGCGCGATGACTACGTCCTTATGGCAAACGACAGAACGGAAGACACTGAAAATCGTTTGAGCAGTCTCTCCTGCAACTCTGTTGATGAGGTATAATGTCCACGACTGGATCCAGTCACGATAAGTTCCGTGCAGTGGGTATACCGGCACCTGAATCTCGGGATGGTTTGGTTGGTGGAAGGTAAAACGAGCTTCAAACAATGGCGAAATGGTTTCCAAAACATGCTTCGGCAGAGAGTTCCATCGATTGCGGACTTTCAGTGGAACGGCGCCCCCTGAGTTTCCGACCGCGACGAGGGCTGGGGTGAATTGGCAGAACTTCAAAAGCTCTTGAATCACGTATGCCAACCGAGTTTGGTATACCATGTCGCTGGTGGATCGGAAAGCCCCTACTAGAAGATCCTTGATGAGGTGTAATGCGAAAAGAATGGATTCAGCGTCATCCGTGAAGTTGCTTAGAACAATCATGGTTTGATCAATGACATTAATTTCGCATCGATCTGGGTCAACAGCTCCGAGGACGCCAATGCATTCATAGGCCAATAACCTTAGCTCATGGGCACCTTCGCCGCCGCGGCTCGCAGCCAAAAACAGGACTTGCAAAATTTTGTTTACCATCGGATCGAATATATCGCCAGATGTGAGCTCGCCAATAAGTTGTTGCTGTTCTGAGAGCATGAATGACTTGAGTTCGGAGAGCGCCTGCAGTGAAACCGACATGTTGTCATTCATGCACTGATCCAAGATACGTCCTAACTTCTTCCTTGGTGTCCAACTGCTGCGACGCTCTTGTATACGGGTCTGGATAAATTCCAGGTCGTCAATTTGGGAAAGGTCAGCGATCTCGTCCAGTTGCTGTCCAAGGTCATTACCGAATTCCAGGACGATATCGGCTAAGATCTTGGTAGCAAGGCTACGCGCACGAGGGCTTAGAACTGGCCAAGCGGCGACAATGGCTGCGCTGGTGGGTCCGATGTGCGGTCCCAGTTCAAGGGGCCCTAAGACCGACACAAAGTGGTACCAACTCTCGATTGTAGGTTCCGACAGCTCGGAAATACTAATCATAGTTTGAAATATTGCCATGATCTGCGCAGCGGATGTCGACCTAGTCGCTCAATCCCAAATTGAAACCTACCTGGGGTGCCACATTGCTAACAGAGGGACCAATTATGGTAACGAGCACGCCAATGCTATGAACAATCTTTCGCCTGACTTCCGCGCTCTTTTTGCCCTGAACGCCTTGTAGCATGTCGCTGATGCCAGAAAGAATCCCAAGCATATATTGTCTGAGGAACGTTCCAAGGTCAGGGCGAGGCAAAGACCGACCCTTGGTTGGGTTCGGGTTCAGATATCTTTCAACTTCACGGAGTGCGTGCTTCGCCTGACAGATATCAGCATGAAATAGGGTATCTAGAGAGGCTTTTAGCACACCGCTTCCGGATTGTCCTCTCCCAAACTGATGACAAGCTCTGCCAACAATGGCACTAGACAACTCTTGACCACACTGACACTGTCAATCGATGCACCTTGCGAGTCTGCAGTCAAGGTTTTGAGGATAAAGCTGAGCGACTTCTTGGCTTGCCCTTGCTGAAGGAACACGTGAGCAAGAATTTTATGAGAGTGCTTCACGAACAAGGTCGACGGTTTGGTTTTCAACTCCTTAGCTACAGCCTGGATAACGGTTGATTCACAATTAGCGAAGAGCTGTGGTAAGGCACGAGGTAGATTAGACACGATAAACTGGTTGGGTTGAATCGCGATTGCACGACAGGCTTCGTTGAACAAGATTGGCTGAGTACACATCCTCGATAAAAGGAAGGGTGCAACCTGGTCCAAATAAGGCTGGATCATAGAATATGGGGTTTTGTTATGCTTCTTTACGATGGAAAAAAACTATGCGGATCTAAACATCCCTTCGATCATGAAGCAAAGTGAAAAGTGTTACCTTGACGCATGCTAGTCCCCGAATTATGGGATTTGGTCGTCCTAGCTGAGAAATGAGAAGGCAAAGGATTTGGCCCAGGAGTGTGTCATTTTTGGATGCCCTGAACTGGTCAGGCTTCACATTACACGCAAAAGAAATTACGCACTCTCCGCAAGATCCGATTGCAATTATGAGTGTTTCTACAAGCGGCATTTTGGCGGTCTCTAGCAATTGATATAGATGTTCAAACATTTGAGAGACGATTTCAGTTGCCTTAGATGAACAAACTTCTAAAAGAGCAGCCAGAGCACGTCTGGCATATCATTTCATAGTCACCATTCCCCCAAAGGAAGGCATGAACTTACCCTGCGGCTAGCCTGACGCTCCTGTTCTTGTCTACAACCCCGTCCATAACTACATGCCTAGTGCGATTCCAGTCTGCTGGTCCAGTCCCATCCGAAGGGTGTCGGATGACATGTGTTAGGATATTGCAGGTTTGTTGACGGACAGCAACCGTCACCTGCTCGGGGGGCCCTTGAAGCATCTTATCAACGATATCAAGCATTGCATCAATATCAACGAGTGACGAGCCTCCTGTACATGGCGAACCCACGCAACGCGCCATGGCACAGAAAAGGTCCGATAACCTCTCTAATACCCTTTCTCTAGTTGTCTGCGAAGCTTTATAATGGTCCCTAGTAACGCAGTGAGATCATCTAGCTTTCCAACCGAGTACAGACGAACCTCTCGATGTAGTCCTTGGTTTGATAAAGGTAGAATGTGGCATATTGTCTGTCAGTCACATCGTCATCGGGGTCCATCCAGGTATAGTGCTCTGCATCCACGACTGCTTCAGACGCAGTCCGAACACCTTGGCGCCAGCGTACCCTTGGCCCGTTTGTTAGTGATGTTGTGGTATCGCGCCTTGCAATATTACTAGAAACAGGTGTCTGGTGGATTCCAGAAAGAAGACCCTCATGATGAGTCTTGACATAGTCATTTTCTGATAGCATTTCATTAATGGCATTGCGTAAATTTTCGCTCGCAAGGGGTAATATGCTTCTTATATATGCGACCATTAACACCTGGTAGCCTGTCAACGAAAGCATGTTGAGCACTTCTGGGTGCTTACTGATAGTTCCTCGGAAGGTCCTGTACATAATAGCCGAGTGACTTCTTTTGCATCCGCTTCGGTTGGGGAGACGAGTGAATGAAGTTCAATCGCCCTCATCACGACAGAATCAAGTTCGCTACATTTTGGGTTTGAATCTTGCAAAGCACGGAAGTGTAACAATCGGTACGAGACATGGGAGAGAGGGATGATATAGGCGGAATGCTTGCCGATTGTGAGAGCGCATGAAACAAGAGTAGAAAGGACAGCTGCGCGCGTTGGCAGGTTGATAGGACATGCCGGGGTGAGAAAATGGTGCAACACAAGATCGAAAGTAGTATGCAGCTTCACTTCGATCTCAGCAAGAAACCAATGAGAGAGGGTTGGAGGAAAGACTGTTTGGGTAAGGATGTCAAGCATCGAGGCTAAGAGAACTGCAAGTTGTGATTGTCTGATGATAGAGAGTCTATCTCCTGGGTTCTTCAAGTAGTTCGTCAGTAAATATCAACACAATCTCTTGGAGGCTCTTACACTCCCGAATGTCAACACTTGTTTCTCTTGCATTCTGGGCTGTGCAAAAGGTAAGATAGAAACAGGTAAGGTGATTGACGCAGAATTGGATAGTATATCTGAATAACGAGGACATAAGAAATGGATAACACAGTGAAATAGACCACACCATGTATGAGGTTGACGGTTTCACCAAGCAGATCACGCAGTATTCGCCAGCGAGGCTCGTCTACTTGATTGATTCCAACATTTCCACCGAGACATCGAAGAACTGCGACAAGAGCTTGGAAGGACTTCTTCCTTAAGATGCTTGGGAGTGGTATGCCATCCTCTCCATCTACATCTCCTTCAAGCCACACGTCAAGGATATTACATAGGTTCAATAATTGCACAAAAAGCTTCTTGACACCATCACGTTGCCCAGTAAACAGGTTATCCACTTGTTGCGACGCGCGAAATATGATGTCCAACGCCGTGTCCAGAAGAGTGATTTTCTCCTTTAACGCGTTCCACGTAATAATCGGCTCGGGCAGCGGAAAGGGGGCGACGAAACTGTTTGAAAAGCCGAGTATCACGTTGTCCCAATCACTTGCATTAGGAATGCGACTCGAGGGATCTCCGCTGAAGTGTTGAGTTATCAATGAGCGCATGTACTGATGAAACTGCTCTGGTGTCGCATCTCCAGTCACGTTGGAAAGCTGGGTCGACGGGACAGACTGCATTAAGAATGAACCGTTCTGTCATAGACGCGTCTGGATGGAAAGGGGCTTTATTGAACCGCATCAGATTTAGTCACAGTCACTTTTCTTTTTTTTGGGTCAACTTTGTTTTTATTCGCGAACTAGATAGTATACTCTAATGAGAAAATTCGAAGTAGCGGTGCACACCCAAGTACGGGTTGATTGGTTGTAGCGCGACGCACATCATCTCGGGGGACGGAGTTCTTGACAACCCTACGTCGACAAAAGAGTTAGTCACAGTCACTTATTTACTACTACGCCCAGCCCTTCTCTTTTCTTTCTTTTTCTCTCTCTCCATCACCTTTTCCTCCGCTCGCTCACTCTCTATCGACCCAAACACCCGTTTCATGCGTTCATTGTATGTCCGATCCTTCTCCAGCTGCTTTTGCATAGCCACGCCAGCAAGGAACCTTGCATCCTTACGAAGTTCACGAATTGCACCTTTTCGTTCCTGTTTGTACTGATGCCGTAGCTTGGCTGCCTCATTGCGCTCGTGATCTGGATCTTTGCGACGCATGTAAGATGAAGACGAAGCTTCAAACTTGGGTATATAAGTAGGTATTGGAATTGCTTTATGATTCTGCAACTGTAACGGTCGACGCGATTGGCGCGCGAACTTCAGTAGCCGGCCAAGCATATCCCGTAGAGATGCTATGCGGGACTAGAAATATGCTCAGGTTCTATTATTGCCTCTGGAATAGAGATTCCTTACCTGCAAACCCTCCGCGAGCTTCCGGACGTTGATATTTTGCACAATTTCTAAAACTGGCTCATAAAGCTCGCTGAAGCCTTCCAGGCTTTTGTACATGTCCGCAAAGCGACCAAGAAGTTCAAGTGCGAGGGCCAATAAGTCTGCTTTTGCTTGTTCGGTTGGCTCCTGCATACCAAGCAGCGCCGGAAGATCAGCCTTCCTTGGGCCAACTGCTTTGCGAGACTTTGTGTTCAATTCCAGGATTTGACGCAACTCGGAGCGGAAATCTAGCGCCGGAAATGAGCCCGGTAATGCAGAGATGGTTTTATAACCATGAGGAGCTAAATGAAGAACAGCGTTTACCACAAAATTGATAGCCTCTGGTACCAGTCGTTTGGAGAGCGATTCGTATTGCAGGAACAAAGTGCACAAAAAGAGACCGCTGGCTAGATCAGCAATTGACCTGACTCTGTCCAGTCCAAGGTAAGAACCCATCAGTACACGCGCAGGGGATATCACTGCGTGGTTGAGATCACTGGTTGGCCATAGAGTACCAATGACGCGTAGGAGACTGAGCTCTGAAACGCCAGGCCACGTTCTACTTTCCAGATTTAATGGACCTTGGGCCAAACCAGCCTTCAGGTTTTTCTGCATGAGGACAAGCTTCTCTTTGAAACAGTCTGCTGACTGAGTAGGAAACGCTTTCGTAAGGGCAGCAAGGTGAGGAAGGAGGGTGGAAACGAGGTTGAACTGGGGAACAGGACTTGCAGTTACATGAAGAATATGATCGATGAGTACTGTTGTCAGAGTCTGGCAGATCAATAAATCAGCCGCAGTTCCAACAGAGTAGGTATCCACATGCCTGTAGCTTCAATTTGTTGTCCGGGCCCAGACTTGGATGGTGCAGGGCTCTAATACGCTGAACGACGGTCGAGACATTCTCGTCTGCAACATCCTCGATGATTTCAAGGAACTCATCATGAGTCCCGGGACAGGGAAAAGTGAAAGGTAGTTCTTTCGAACTTGAAGATCGTTTTTCCTTTCCCTTGCCTTTCTCTCTCTTGGAAGTGGCCACTAACTCGTGCCGTTCAGCTTCCTGGTCTTCTGAACCTTCGTCTTCAGATTCGTCCCCCTCTTCTTCTTCACTCTCTTCTTCTTCCTCAACATCAAATTCGCCTTTGTCATGACTTTCTTCTTCAGCACCACCTTCTTCTCCGAGGCCAGTACCTAAACCGCTCCGCGCCTCACCATCAATTTCAAAGTCATCGTCAAGATCGTCTCCACCTCGCTTCCTCTTCTTGCGTGTCTCCCCTTCGTCCTCACTTTCACTCTCATTTAATCCCAACATACGCCTCTGGCGACTGCGTTCTGCTTTCTCCAGTGCTTCCTTCTGCTCCAACGCTAATTCCTCTTCAGTCTTCGTCCTGTCTTTTGGTTTCGATCGTTTGTCGAAAGCCAATTCACGGACATGGTGATCATAATTCTGATCTTGAGAGGTCTGCAATAGCAGGTCCTCTGGTGACTGTGTGATAGCCGTCTTCGCGGAGCCCACGGTAGAATCCTCTGTAGGATTGGATTCAGCTGGCACTATATCCACGTTTACCGATGACACATGCGGCGGAGCATAAAGCAACTCTCGTAGAGAGTCAAATTCGTCGTCCAATTTTTGGCGGACGTTATCTCCTTTTTCTCTCTCCATTTGTCTGAGCAACTAGACGAGATGTAATTCAGCAACATTATGAACAATGATGAACGGCAACATACTTTATACTCTTTGCTTTTTGCCATTACTTCAGACATGACTTCTGCCTTCGTCTTCTTCCGAGCAGGCTACCAAAGCTATTAGTAAAAGAATAAGCATTGCAAAGAGCGAAATCACCTCTTCTAGCTCCTCTTCCTCTTCCTCGTCATCGGCGAATCCACCGAAATGAGTATTCCGAACAACATCTCTATCGATTTGACCTAGAACAGATCATTACTATCGATCGAAAGAAACGCAGGCACGACATACCACTGTCCTGCCCCTCGTCGTCGTCATCAAGTTTCAACTCAACATCATCAAAATCATCCAAGTTTGATAGATTTTGCCCGTAATGTGTGAGCTCGTCCTCGTCCTCCAAGTTGAATGCAGAGCCTTTAGCAGCCCTTTGCCTCTCCTTTGTGAAGCGTTCTAACATTCTTTCCTCAAGACTCATTGTGGGGTCATTCTCGCCGAATCGTCGGTCAAGAATGCCCCCCGCGTGATTCCGTTGTTCATACTCTTTCAAAAGACTTTTCTTCCGCTAGTCGTGCATACATGAATCGCAGATCACACCGGAAAAGACGACTGCTCACTTGCTCTATCCCTGCTTGTCTGCTCTGAGCCGGTCTTCCGATAGCACCTTTAACTCTGCGCCCCCCGACATCGTGTTTTAGTTTGGTGACCTTGACATCGAACGGATTCAGCTTTTTATGTATTTCGTCAAGTCTTGCCGCCTTTTTCTCTTTATCTCTTTCATTCAGAACGGAAGAACGCTTTCGTTTCTTGCCACTGTTTTGATTGCCGCTTATGCCGGCCTGCGAGAGTGCAACCTTGAGTTGTGAGAGCTGAGATCCCTTGGCCATGTCGAATTTTCAGTGACATTGTCACGATGTGACCAAGTCTGATGCCCGATTTGCGATAGGGGTCAAGTCTGGAGAATGAAACGAGTTTGGGTGGTATTTGACATGACCACGTCGCGATGGCTTCCACGATCGCGATCAAGTGAGGCACAGCTAATGACGTCGCCGAATTTGTCGATCGCAACATCTGGCTTAGACCACCGTAGCAGCGGTGGTTTGCAACTCCATGAGGTTACGGATCTAACTCGTTGCACAAACACCCGCAGTGAATTTGTCATCGATTGATCCTGGAGCATCAAGGAACCGCAGGCGTGTTACAGTACATGGTAACGACTTGGACGTTGGCCAGAAAGCAAGTGAAACATTGGAGCGTTCAGCGTTTTGTGTCACTCTTGGTCACCAGCTGCGTTACCGTAAACCCCAAAGTCGAGCAGAACCCTCGACCTCCCAAATGCCATCCTCTCCGCTGTTCGCTCATTCACCTCACGATGTGCTCGCAGATACTCCTTATCTTAACTTGCCGGTAATGACCATGCGCACAACGGCCTTGCAGGTCTGCTATTCCGTTTATGGGGAAAGCCCTATGTCCCTGGATGTCGTTGATCGCTGTTACGAGAATAACGCAGGCAAGTCTTTATCTAATCTCCTTTTGAACACACATCTCACGGCTTATCTTCCACAGTGTGAGCTCACTATTCAATTGTTTTGCTTTGACGTTACTAATATGACCAAAACAGTTATGAGAATCCATTCGTTACAGCAACATCGAAAGAAGTCATCTCCGATATACACCGACTCGCCCGTCAACTAGGTGCCATTGATGTGCCTCGGCCTCTTGCGCTAATATTCGCGCTTTTCGGGTTACAACCACCAAAGACTGAGGTAAACAAACCTCTATTTCAGGCGTTACGTGTATGGAACGACATTGGCGATATCTGCGACTGCGAGATGTTTGGTGCGTACGGGTGATTTACAAAAGGAACAACGTCAACTTAAAGCGATAAAGATGGTCATCGGAAGACGATTGTAGAGCATACTCTTAATATCCTACTCCTTCCTGGCATACATCATGACGGTTTCCATCGTCATCCACTCGATGACGCCACAGAGTCTCTCGCAACTGCCACGGATTCATTCGGTCTGCGCCTCCCTCCTGTTCCTCGTTTTGCTCTTCCTTCTTTACCTGTACCGGGCACATCGTTGTCCGTTCCCTCCCCTCTCCATTTCAAGATACATATATTAACCAGCCTCTCTTTCAACGAACAAGGCTACGTGACTCGTCATTGTGATTATTGGGACCTGAAAGACCTTATGGGTCTAGTACCTGGCGTCTCATTGGCACAATGGATCATGTCAAGGTTGACAGCGACCGGCTTGTCCTACGCCGCTAGATTGCTGCAGAGGCCAAAGATGCCATCATACGCCACCCACGTATCCGACCCATCTTCGTTACGACTCGGTACTATTCACCCTAACGCGCTTGGCTTGGAGGGCATTCCTTAATGTTCTTATCGCCAAGACGCCGAGGGTTTTCGGGAGCAGAAACGTTTCAATTGGCGGTCTTTTTCAGGCGGCTCTGCTTGGTAAAGGCCTTATGGCCGTTCTTTGCCCCATGTCTCTAAATACACAACAAATTCATGGTTGGTTCCTATAATTGACCCTCCGGCCTGACCGTTCTCCACATGGTTGCTGTGTCCTATTAGGCAATGACCTTCGCACGCGTTCGTCGTCCAGTGGTGATAATTTCTTTAATGTATACATGGCTTAATTAGTCCCAGCGAGATTGGCGATTCGCCTGAGTGGTAAAAGCTAGCGTCATGGGCATTGCAGTCCCTTCGATGGCTTTGCTCCATCAAACGTTGCAACGCTGAGATTGCCTACTTCAGTGCCAAGGAGAAGGAGAAACATGGCCGTGAAAGCCGCCGTTTGCCCAAAAAATTTCAAGTTCTAGGCGTTGTTGAGCCGCTTGCCTGGTCACGATGAGGAACAATACAAGAAAAGAAGAAAAAGCACGTTGCTCTCAGTCATTTTCGGTGTGCGGTATTTACTGAGATCTTATCTCAGGCACCCACAGACGTACCCCCAAATAGCGAATGCCGTGCCTTTAGTGTCAACCAAGGGTGCGATGCTCACGGCAGGTTTACGGAAAGTTTCGAGAGCACTTGACATTGTAAGTGTGTGGTCTGTGCGCCAAAAACCCGTCTCGCTCTAGCTTTAGATGAAATGTCTAAACATGCGACAGGACACTACACGAGGACTATTCGGGTATCATAAATACAGGCGTTATTGCATGCGCATGACAGGTCTATTAAAGTCAAACACCTGACTTGGTACCACTGACGTATTGCAATATGAACATGGACGATACTAGGAAAGATCGGGCCGTACTTCTTCCCAAGGGCCAATTGCAAGCTTGCTGCGGACCTGCGGTCAGACAAAAAGAAATATTGACCAATACGCAGCCAGGCCTAGCCAGGCTTGTAATCGCGTAATCGTCCAGACCCGGAGACACGCACGTCCAATCAGATTTACGGATTCCGATTTCAAAGTTAACCATCGTGATCATACCGGCTATAGTACAAGTGAAGACAAATTGCCACTCAGTGACTGGGTAGCATGCGCCTGAGATATACATACTATCAATAACTAAACTAATGTTCTAAGATCCACACGTCACTTTCCGATCTGGTCCACAGTGCCCCAGCAAGCAAGCAAGACACATACACGTCTTCTACACACGATCTTAGAATAGACGCCACCGTCATTTGAGGATGTCATCGGCATACAGAGACCGTCTTGGCGTTCTTCGGGCAATAGCCGTGTATGTCGGGAAACGTCATGTTATCTACAGCTAGAATCGTTCGCATGCCAAGCCACCTCGTTGTGCTCCTAATGGCTAGAGTACCGGAAGGGTGCCAGATCGCTACATACCTATCCGCCATGGCTGGCTCTAACTGTGAGCTCAGCTGCTGCGCCCATGTGTCCATGTCAGCGTTTGCCCATATCAGGGTGTCGGTGTCAACGGCGCATGCATGCGCTGACCCATGTTCGACTAACTTGGCGACTGTTTCCTGGCGACTCCGCCCGCCGGTTTGGTAACTTCAGCTTGCAGAGATAAACGCAGATCTTACTTTCGACGATATAGTTTGCCGACACGTTGACATGGATCGATGGTGGGCGATAGACTAATATTGGGACATGTGGCAAGATTGAAGTGCACAAATGCGGTAATACTTATGTGCTTCTGACTCTCACAAAAGTTTTTTTTTTTTTTCGCACAGTAGCTTTGGGGTGGGCGTCAGATAAGCTCGGGCTCACGGCGGGCGACGACAGCTTCCTTGCTTTTAGATCTCACTCTATAGTCAAGCATGATCTGCCTGATACTGGATCATATCAGCATTACTTTTGGGAAAAAGCTTGTCAGACCGGTACCCAAACTCCAGACCCCTTGAAAAAAAGAAGTACTCACCTATTTCTTCCGGACTGGCCCATCCCACGTTTTCTCCACCGCCTGAGACCATAAGTTCACTAGACTCTCTCTCTCCGGCAGGGAGCGAAAGTTTTTTGCTACAATGAATAGGATCCCACCGCCGCCCATTGATCCCAAGACTAGAAGACCTTCTCCCGCTTCGCGTCCGACTCCTCTTACGGCTTACTCGTTCAGCTGTCAAAAACACTCCACAATCAACATATACGCACTATTTATGTTTTGATAACAGGACCACAAGTACATCAATCTGCTAATATGGTAAAAGCTTTGACAGTATCTGAGCGTACCAATAGTCATGTCGCTATTTTTTGCCTAGCTTTCGGGCTTGGGGGTAAACGTCATTCTATTTTCTAAGCTTGTCGCCGCGGGTCCTTTCAAACCTGCCCTACCATCGCTTCAGAACATTTCTGCTTAATAGATGGATGCCCGTTCTTCGCTTCCGGACAGCTTAGCAACGTTTCATACTGATAGGAGCTCATCGTATATCTCTCTCTCGCTAAGTAGTAATAGGCGCAAGGAGATTACAAGTCTTTTCAGCCGAAATGAAAGTATAAGGACAAGTATGTACTTACCGGTTGCTATACTGTTTTGTCGAGTACACTTGCTATCAAGGATTCCACGCATCGGCTAAGGTCGACCCCATTCCCCATTTTGAATTTTTCTTCCCCACACATCCTATTGCACGCGCAAGTGGGAAGCCATCAAGAATGTAAATCGAGTTGTGGAGTCGAGAGAAACAAAAAAAGACACTCTCTCGCGAGTAGCTAAAACTTCATGTCTCCAGGAAGAGGAGGTTAGTTCTCTTTTCAGTAGTGCGTTTCGACTGAACGGGGTGGGTTTAATCCGAAATGGATAGAACACACTGGGACCCTTTCCTAACCTTATTAACAATTCAATCATATCTCGACAAGCGGTTGGCTTACCGGAGAGAGATTGTGGCACTTGGATCTCCAAAAGGTGGGATTATCGGGGAAAACAACACACGTGCTTCAAAGATCGCCAAACGATACACCGCTCGACGTCGGATGGTTGAGCGTTGGGACCGCGTCAAGACAAACACTGTACCAACGCTTGACGTGGCCACAAAACCGGTTTCAAGCTCCCGGACTCTTACCTATCTGTCCCTGTAACCGGCGGGACCGAATTCTAGAACTTGATAAAACATTATTAATTGCAATACGTTAGCCTAGGTACCATTCAAATTAGCAAAGCAGTGAGGGGAACGATACACGAACAAAAAGAATCAACCGTTAATTTGATCCTTGTAACCAAACATCGGAGAGATCGGTGACGAGTTATAGAATAGGGATCGCGAACGCCGCTGCAGGCTGAAAATAACCTGGATGTCGAATCTTCGAGAAAGGGAAGCTCGGGTGCCTAATGTGTCACGAGTAAAAGCGCCGCACCGAAGTTCGGACTACCACTTACATTACACACTCCCAAACGTGGCTACAAATTGGATTGATGATGCAAACCCCTGAGAGTTTTTTTGTGAAACGCCTCGGGTTCTTTCAGGCTCTTTCTCTATATGAAGTCAAACCGCGGAAGGATAGCCGAGGCGCTATTGCACACGCAGATGCGTGGCTAAAATAACGACACTATCACGACAACTTTGACTGAATTGAAATGAATTCAATGTAGTTGCGGCATTTTTGACGACTGCTTTCAATTGGCTTGTCGTAGTTTGCGTAGCAAGTTCCTGTGGAACCGCGGTCATAAACACAGCCTAAAAGCTTCGATAACAGCGGAGAGCGAAGGATACGCTACCGTGATGGAAACTACGAAATTTCCAAGGCCAAGGAGGCGGCACTTGTCACTAGTTCACTTCCGATACTATTACATGTATATTGCAAATTGCGCCCTGACGAATTAGTAGTATGTAGGAGACACACCCACACATATTCAGTTCGGCTATGCCTCTGTTGGTTACAGGAGAAAATCCTTGATAACGCGCAAAGGACGAGTATGAACCCCATTCAGGCTGCCGATCAAAGCCAGTGCTATGATACTATCGATTGGCCCAGCTCCCAGAGTTCTTTGCGGGACGCCGTGCTCGGTTAGCGATACACTCGAGTTCACGAGACGTACTGTGCATGCCTTTCTGAAACCCGGGTCAAATGAAAAGGGTTGATTACCGGCGCTTATACCGGAGGAAGCAAGTTCTGACTCCTGATCAAGAAGTGAGACTGCGTAGCGGTGTTTTTGGCGGGTCCCGGGACGGAAGTCACACAATTGTTTGACGATGAGGAGGCCCGAAGATTCTCCGCGGTCATTCGTATCACTTTCTATTCGACAGAGTGTACAACTACAGATTATGTGACCCTTAAGTACAGGGGAACTATTTCATACATGTATACTAGTTTTACGAGTTACGATGCGGTTAGCTTCACCGCTTGTTACTTACTTACTTAGTATATCACTGCTCGATGAAACAGAAGAATGACGAGGGAGCAGGAGTCGAGGTCTATGTTTCAAATGCTATGTCGTGGTAAGAGTTTTTAAATAAACAAGCTCAGGAGGCTGTGGCGTATTCTTTTGGCTTGAGAAACAAGTAAAACACGATCTTCGAGCAACAAAGATAACCTACGCGATGCCACACACTGCCCCACCAACTGTAAAATGGATGACAACCGAGACGTATCTCCGTCTCTACCTCACGACACGTTTGGGTGGCATCGTTACCTGACCCCTGGTGGAGTTTGGATATCACCACAAAGAGGGACAGGCTCACTGGCATTGTGGCTGCACTAACTTATCGCAAAAAACTTCGAACATATCATGATTTCTGAAGCTAAGCGCGTCAAAAACTCTACCGGGGTAAATGTAATGTTTCAAGAGACTTCACCTGACGTGCTAAACCAAGTTAATCTAACACCTGACTAGAGGTGAGCCACCGCCTAATAGTATCCCTGAAATCCTTTTGCTTAGTAGATAAGGCAGTGATAGGGGCAGACATCATCCCTGTCTTTGTTGCGTTTACGAATATTTTTTTTATTGTGGTAGTACAGAATAGACCAAAGATATACGCAAGAGGTTGAAAAAACAGCTGTCTAATTTGCAGGCGGCATGTATAATACACTACATTGTATTACTCAGTTAAATAACTTCAGCAAGGCTCACCGCAGAGGAGAAATCCGAATGGAGCAATCCAACGCAAAAAAAGAGGAATAAAACCAAGCAGCAGAAATTTTTGGCGAATCCAAGACAAGAAGAGGAAAGAAAACACGCCGGTCCTTGAATATTTCATTCCCGGTTCAACCTTTTGAAGTTTGTAATACAATGTTTCCGAGCGGTTCAAAGCGGCCACTCGGTGAATAAATAAACAACGACCATGAAACCAAACGGCCAGTAGATGGTATGCAGAGGGGTGTGGTATCGCGGCGATCGAACGCCAATTTGTGAGAACTCTTTTTCTTCGTACAGATAAATATGTTATTTGATGTTGAAATGAACGGACGCCACGCGCCAACGCAGCTAGGGCGGAAAGCAGCCTATGAAACGACCGCTGTGGGTGCCGGGCAAGAACTGGCTTCCTGCCATGAGATATCTCGTGCTTTCTCATTTCCGGCTGCATCGAAGAAAGTCGAGTTAACGGGGGAAGCCAATGGCTGTGATGCCGTTTGGGACTGCAAAGAGGCAATGTCGGTCAGAGGTGCATTGGGAAGGCGAATTCCACCGTCACGAGGCGGTGACTGAGAAGAATCACGCGAGAGGGGGAAAGTGTTCGCGCTAGGCGAGCTGAAAGACGTCGTCGGGCCAGAACCAGACGAATAGACAGATACTAAACTTCTGTGTTAGACGGTGCGGTTTCAAGTTCAGACTTGAACGTACCACTGTCGTCCCAGTCACTCGAACTCGACTGCGCGGAAACGGAAGAAGAGACGGAATCGCGTCTGGTGATGGCATTGTATTCTCGCGGCTCCTTTTTAACAATAGTTGTTTTTGTCTTTGGGCTCACAGCCCCCTTTGACTGCTTCCTCGCCTTATTACCGGCACGCAATTCATCGAAACGAAGCGGACGCGGACGCAAATGAGTGCGTTCGTAAAGACCACACTTGTTGCAGACGATTTTGCCAGGGTTGAGTGTCGACCTACGCCATGAAGGCGGCTCAGTCGTGTGACAATTGAAGCAGCGACGGCGAAGGTATTGCGTTTCCTTGGATGCAGCGTCATCTGTATGATGTACAGGGTGGCCTGTCGGGAGATAGGAAACGCCCAACGTATGACAAGTGGGGGAATTCATCGTCCTGTAGAACGCAGTTTGTGAAGCGACCAACATTGACGCATTCGCGCCATCTTCAAGTTTGATGTGCCCAGCTTCTGCGTAGTCGCGGAAACCAGTGTGAGGGGAGGAATTCATAGAGGGTGCGAGCGGCTCGGGGCGCAACTGCGTTGCATTGGTATTGATAGAAAGGTGTTCTGCGTAGAAGGTATCTGGGCTGGAATAGTGGGTATGCATCGCGGGTCCGTCCTGCGAAGGCATGAACGGTGGGTATTGGAGAGGCAAGCCATGGGCTTGGTCATGACGAGCAAATGGGTAAGTAGCTCGACGAGTGGGTTGGTATTCCTGTGGCCGGGTGTGGTGAACTTGAGACCAGGGGTCAAAAGCTGGCTGCTGAGGATGATGGGGCTGCTCTGGAAGATCGTGCTCATAAATGTCGTGCAAGAGCGAACCTCCAGAAGGATTAAATTCATAGTTGGGAGCAGGATTGTGGTGAGACCAAACAACGGCTTCGTCGTGATTGTCAAAAATATGGCGCATGGGAGGATCGACATGCTTGAAAGTGGGGAAATGTATGTCATCCCTTGGAGACGGAGTCCTGGGAGCAGAAGAGTCAGAGTAGGAGGCGTAACTGTCGAAAGTCAGAGAGTCCATAATAGAGAGAAACGTTGGAAGGGACGGGGCGTTGAATCGAAGCACAAATCTTGCGTTTTGAACTAAACATCGACTGCACAGGGTCCACCCTGCTATTTTCGGCCTCCCTCTATCTTCCTTATTGGGGTTATCTCCCAAGAGTCAGGACCCCACCTACCGAGACCCCATCCGCTGTTCTGGGTGTCCTCATCGGAGAACTCTCCCGTGCACAGCTCCTTATCCCTGCCGCTCTCACGCCCGAGTCTTTCCCATGTGCCTACACGCCCGCCTCTGCCTCCGCCCTCTACTTCCCCAAATCGGGCTGAACTGCCTGTCTATCTCACTTGCTTTTGCAGTTGGAACAACTTGCTCTACCTCTGCTTTCGTATGATCACAATCCCGGCTGCTTATATTTATATATGGCGCTTCATTTTATTCACCCGCCGTATTTAGGAATGCATGCATATACTGCCCAAAACATGTCAATCCGGCAGCGCTAGCTAGGGTCCCGCCGGTGTCCATCATTCAATATTGAGCGGTGTCTTGGGTCGTTCTGTCCGCTCTGTCTCCCCCGAAGCCAGCCTAGGTAATGTCAGCGGTAGACCGCCGTACCCGTCCAAAAGCTGGATCCAGCCTGGAGTGTACGGCATACATTTGTATGTCTTGGAAATTTTAATGCCGTAAAAAGGCTTGTAGCACTCCATATTCACAGGCACCAAAAAGGTAAAAAAAAGGCGGTTGCAAAGCATTGCCTGCCAGAAGGTTAGGGCGGTGTCCTTCAGATGACGTGTTGTTAAAATAAACTCCGTTCCTTCAGCTCACATGTGACAGTGCGCTTACGGTCTTTGGTATTCTGTGGGGAGAAAGTCTATCCATTTATTTGGTCACTCCTTTTTTCCTACGGTTTCTAGAAGATTTGCTCACCACAGTTGTACCTGCAGGATGAATACAATTAACTGCTTTCACTACTTGCTTTCACAGCCACCACATACACACCGCCACCTAAACTTTGATAAGTGCGATGAGCGACTTCGTTTAATCCATTCTTATCACTGCACAGAATATATTTTCACAGCTATCCCTCTGGAACCGCTCATGACTCCGAATCCAGATGGTTTCCAGTCCATAAATACTATGAAAAGCATGGGCTACAACTCAACATCTGTTCCAAGGATATAGCTATCTAGGAGAGAAGTCCGTACATGTTCGTGTCGCCATTCACACGAGGCTCGTGTCACTGTCTTCCTACCCATGTGCGCGGAAAAACCCACATGTGCCATCGCCAATAACATATAGTGCCTTGAAAAACTTTTCTTTGTCTCAGCCACTTGGACAGCTGACCAGGATTTGAGTGCATTTGGCGTTCTTCGCTAAGTCGTCATTTGGCAATTGCGCATATTTCAAACGGGGAATCTTGAAGGGGTCCCGGCTCCATGTTTGAGACCCACTTGAATAGTTATGCAGCCAAGTTGTTACTCCGACCCGGTTCACATACACGTGTTCCGGCCGCATGACGGTTTTTCCTTTTCGCTAATGACGGCTAGAGACGGTGAGTCAAGCACACCAATTATGCAAGATAGCACTCTATTATCAACTGGTTGCGCCAAGTAGTCGGCGCGAAGGATATGGATTTCAAATGTTTGGGCTCAACTCTTATGCCATGTTTAGGTGAATGCTATGCGTATCTGTGCGTAATAGCTGTCTGCGCCCTCAGATAACATCGTGGGCGAGGCGCTCAGGTAATCGTCATTGATTCGTTCCTGCAACTGCCTTCTTCCACTAAAGGATAGGATAAACGATTGCCTTCTCCTATTAGACATCTGTCCTTGAGTACACAATTAAATTCTACACCACATGTCACAATTATCTATTCGGGGCCGACGACATCCCACTGGGAAAGCAGAGAAAGAAGGATTTGGCTCTAATAAGTTTAAAATGCATGGCCTTGTCTCCCACTCATGGGATGCATACTGCTACCCCTGACAAAGAAGAGGTCATTCAGAGGTACTAACGCCCATCTTATCTTGGAGTCGCTGCCTTGTTTTTTCTGAGTCACAAGGGTATATTTTTTTGTAATCATTGTACACACATCCTCCGCTTGGTCCACAGTTCCACTGGCTATCCAAATCCAGAGCATTCAATGACATTGGAGCCAGTGTCAACGGATGACTAATCTCCGTTATAGTTGGAGAATGGACTTCATTGGGTGCAATGTCGATCGTAAAACTGACAAGCGCGCGCACTTCGATCGCCAAAAATATCCTCTCAGTTGGGGCGATACAAACAGCATCGGTTGAGTATCGCCAGTCTCACTGCCAGAGAACGAGCATAGAAACCCGCGGTAAAAAGGAGTCTAGTGTTTTTATAAAGATAATTGACGGGACAAGTACATACCTTTCTTTGGGTTCCGTCGCAAGTCAATTGAGCTAATTCTGGAGATGTCGGACGGATTTCCACGGATAGACGCACAGGATGGTGGCTGAACAGAATAACGGAATGAAACCATTCCAAGTGCCCAAGGAGGCCGAAATGCCAATTTAGGAAACGCACCGCTGCGACGATAAAGAGTTGATGTTCTGCTTTTTGCAGAGATGGGACTCGGACTAGTGAAGACAAAAGAACATGGCAGAAGAATACGGGTAACGGTGGCGATGGGTGGTGTGCCACGCCTTCCTTGTCCGTGCTATGAAAAGTTCGGTACTAAATCTAAGTTCAAGGGAACTTGCGGCATCTTCTTTGACACGAGGCGTTCTGCTCTTCTTCCTGCTTTCTAACGTAGAGAACCAATTACTTGCTTGGATGAAGTCATTCTCAATTTACACATAGAAGGACAAGGGGCAAGTCCGCTTCGGACTGCCGGCATGTTTTGGGTGAGCAGATCTCTCTCTCGAGTTTTGTTTGGTCGAAACGCGTTTTTTTATTTGTAGGGGCTGAGGTCACCCCAAGGTACAAAAAGGATGCTAGGAAAATGAAGAGCACGCTCTAATAATCAATAACCGTCTTCCCAGGCTAATACCATGCCGGAAGCAGCTATCCCATTCCCAGATAGATTAACCTCATGTTCGGCTCCCGCGCTAGTATGTAGTGGGCGGAACCGTGTAACTCTCAGGTCAAGCTTACGCTTCTTTTGAATAACAAAAAGGTGACATAAACATGGGCGCTTTGGAATTCAATTTGAACCGTGAAGCCCTACACAATGTATTAGACAGTCAATAGCTCCCGAATTGCATGAGAGTGATACTTGCCTATGGGCTTCAGGGAGTTAGGAAGGGCTACTTGGGCTCTATAAACACTGACAGGGTACGACTTGCCCAATGAGGTTAAAGCATAGAATGTCACAAGTCCCTCATAAGCCAAGAAGCCCTCTGATCGGTCCGAAAAAATTGCAGACGTCAACGTTTCGACGGTATTCTCGCGAGAAGTTCCAAATTCCCATACACCAAATGGTTGTCCAGAGGTCCCTGATTCTTTCTGAAGCGAGGCGAACCTGGCGTAATTCTTAACCTCAAGGGTCGCATCTTGCAGCTTATGTACTGTAGGCTCCGCAGTCCCTGATCTAGGTTTGTGACATGTCACGGGCGCGTCATAGGGCTGACGCCGGCTGTTGGCGAACACGTTAACAGAACGCTCAAGTCAACCTCACCCGTTTCATGTAAGCATGTCCTTTGAGCATGCTTTGGTCACGAAAGGCATGTTGTATTGCTTCATATATACTCTACAGCTCTTGTAACCGGCCCTGCAGGTTTGATGATCGGCAGTGCCGTTTCTTCCATTTTGGTGGGCATTTTCGACATTAAACATTATTTTCACTTGCAGGTGCGTGTCGACGCTGTTTAGAACTACCATGGTCTCTTCATAACCGATCTCGTGCAGCTCGTGCCTCACATCAGCCGGCATCATCAGGTAAATCCGCTCAGGTCCTAGTCGGTTCCTTGTACATCGCTCAACAACTCCTTATTAGTACTGGAGGCTTTTTTTGCATCATGTGGCATTCTCAAACTCGACGGATCTCTTCCTCGCCGAAGTCCTTCTATTCAATGTCGGGGTATTGGTGGAGCGCCAGTTTGGAAGTGTCAAATACGCGGTAAGCATCTTTGTGTCGATTAGGTGATCAACCAGGTGACGTCTTGTCCAGTCCTTCGCTGTCATTACGATCCTACTGGGGACTATGTTCGAATTCGTATCCTTAATTTTGTTCCACCGATACGGATTGAATCATATAGCCATGGGTCCCTCGGTCCTAATATTCAGCCTCTTGTACCAGTATTCTCGAATTGTCCCTGCGGCGTACAATTTCCGCATATTTGGCATTCCCCTAAGTAACAAGAATATGCCTTATCTGCTCGCAGCACAGGTAAGGATCGCATTAATTATGGTCTGCTTCCTTACGAATTAAGCTCCGTGTCTAAAGTTGGCTATTAGTCGATTACCAGGCTCTGCTGCGGTGGCTCTCATAGGGATCCTGACAGGGCAGCTCTACCGTTCCGACTTGGCAAACTTCAAATCGTACCGACTGCCACCGTCAGTGGTGGGCTTCGCAGCTCGGTACATCCTCCCATTGGTTGGAGATGCCCGTCCTCCCCATCGGTCAAACCGTGCTATGCCTGAAGCTACGCTCAGGGCTACCGATCCATGGCCCCCACTGAATGACGAAGTTATTTCTACGGCACGAACGCCACCGGTGGCCATGCCAGGAAGAACTGCCGACTCTGCAAATAGTTCTCAGAGAACATCTGTCGTTAGGCAGTGGGTCGATGAACTGTCCGGGCGTGCTGAGCGAGAGAGTGCTGTCCGCATAGCCACAGAGGAGCAGATCACTACTATGACAACCATGTTCCCCCAAGTGCCACGAGAGATCATTGTAAATGCACTCCAAGAAAAGTAAGTTTTAATGAATCGTTCTTTACCGTTCACATCTCATGATAATCAGTCGCAGCCCAGAAGAGATTGCAGATTCTTTGCTTGCAGCAAGGGAATCATGATACCAACGCCGAAGGTAGACTAAACGTGATCGACGATGTCAACATCCTCAAGGGGCTTGCTCTTGCTCTTCTTCGACCGCTTCAGTGTCCTCCTCCTCTTCAGCCTGGAAAGTTCCAGGCGGGACAGCATAGAGACGAATCACAGGCTAAAAATAAATTAAGTTTGAACACCAGTAATGATCTTGATGTCGGACCAACCTTGTTTGGGTCTTTCACTAGCACGTACTTGCCCTCCGGCATCTTTAAACAGAGGTCCGTTACCGTTCTTACAATACCCCATCCATTTGCGAGTGAAACATTCAATTGAGCGGCGAACTCAGTTGGCCTCACTGAGACCGTGCTAAGAATGACATGACGTGTGTTGTCACGAGGGTTTGCCCGGGAGATGTATCTTGACGGAACGTCAATACGATATTCATGGTTAAACATTATCCATACCCTATTTTCATCAGCTCCGCACCAGCAAGAATGCTTTGGATGGACCACTTGGCCAATTTGCAACTGTTGTTTTTCATTTCTGTCGCGACCACAGCACCCCTCTGAGAATCGAGTTTGGTCCGCCAGTCAGGTGCTCCTCCTGCCCCTGCTGCTCGTGTATCGAATTCGTTGAGCGCGCGGATGGTAACCAACCCCTGACCATCACGAGGATGGACATTGCCAGTACCCGCAGCGAATGCGTCAACTTCCGTTCTTACAAGCAATTTGATATTCTCATTTTCTGTAACGCTCAGGTCGAAAAGCCTGTAACGATAACCGCAAGAAGCCAATGGATCCGTTTCGTCTGGCCCGTAAAACGGGTTGGGATGGGCAAGGTCGAGCGGTGGTGGGGGTCCGGATTCAACAGCGGTTTGAAAACTGAAATTTTGATTGATATAAGTAGCTTCGAGAGATAACGAAGTAGCCGAGTTGATGGATGGTAGTTCTTGGGTAGCATCTTTGTCGGTAGGATTGTTAGGATTAGGCGGTGGCAAATCTTGCGGAGGGTCAGCCGCATTTTCGTTAACCGTAACATTGTCAAAAGGACCGCCTTCGCGTTTGTCGAAGAATAAGTTGTTCCCTTCACGAACTATAACTATATCCCATGGATAAACCGACCTTGGCGCACACATAAGTGCGCTAAGAATGACGTCTGTTGTATACACGGTAGCAAGGCCTTTGCTCGCGTACTAGAAATCTTTAGTGCATATTTTAGCTTGTTCTAAGCTGAACATTACCTGCTGTATGACAGGATCATCGGACGTTGTTGGATTATACTTGATGCGATCGCTGGCTTGTAACGGCCGCTCGCTTTTGGTTGTAATACGGTCATATGCCTTCTCATATGAGAAAATCCGCCCATATGTGTCCCTTAGTTGACAATAAGGTAATGCCAGATAGAGATAGTTGTAAAACTTACAGATCTTCTGGTTCATCGACATCTAACCTGAGCTTTGAGAGGCGAATAAAGTCTATTTCCTCTTGCATGCTCCATTGTGGAGAAATGACCACGGATGCCTCTCGAGCGCGATTGCCCTAGCTGGGTTCAGACATGATCGTGGTGTAACACTTTGTGAATACCCACCTTATCCCAGTCTCTCCATCCTCGCCTTCCTCCAGCGTTTTTCTGGTTGAACGTATTTCTATTCATCAGTCCGCCACGTCCGCGACCACCGCCACGGGTATTGTACGCAGCACCGCCTCTTGTGTTTCCTCTGCCTCTCGTAAATCCACCGCCTCTTCGAGGTGGTGCCGGTTTGTTATCCACGAGCGAGAATGACGATTCATCGTCTACATGGAAGTAAGCAAACGCGCTGGCGGTTCCACTGCCAAACGTTGGCGCGCCATCTCTGCGCCTGCCAGCAGCACCTGTGCGGGTGCTTTGGGTTGCAGCAGTAGCCTGTCGTGTGTCTGATGTCGTCTCGTTCCAGTCAGCGATTCGGCCAAGTTTATCGGCTTTTGAGTAAGGAGCATATGGAATGTCCTTGAATTTGAATCGTTCCGGCAAGTTAGTTGCAGATGGGCCCCATCCGCCATCCGGATTATCGACGATTGGAGGCAACGAGAACGATGGCATCTTTGATACTTGAATCACGAAAAATTTAATCAGTTTATTGAAAGTGTGGGAATTTGTGTTGTTCAGCTGTTCTCAGCTATTCGCCATGAAGTGAGTAACGGTCGGTTTCATACACTGTTCTTATCTCACACGTTTATCCAGTGTCGTCAAAGAAATAGACAGGATCAACCAGCGGGAGCTGGATTTAGGAGTGCAAGGAGCTTCGTGGCATGACGACTATAAAGATTCTGCTTACATTTTCATTGGCGGATTACACTATGACCTAACGGAAGGAGACGTGATTACAATGTTCTCCCAGTGAGGGTAGCTCTCAGTTATGCTCTAGTATACTCATAACATCTCTCAGATACGGGGAAGTCATGGACATCAACCTTCCTCGCGAGAAAGAAACCGGAAAGACGAAAGGTTTCGGTTTTCTGATGTACGAAGACCAACGGTCTACGGTATTAGCGGTCGACAATCTCAATGGCGCAAAGGTTCTGGATAAAACACTGCGTGTTGATCATGTGAAGAATTACAAACAACCAAAAGTGAAGGGAGAAGATGGAGAGTGGGCCGAACCCGAAGACCAGAGCCTGAACGCCAAACCGGAGCTTATAGTTGGTTGGTCTCAATGTAAAAGGCTCCTAACACTTTCACTAACGTTATTTGTGAAGACGACGCTGATGCGTCGGAAGAATCCGACGAATCTGCCATATCCATCGACCCAGAAGATCCTATGCGCGACTATCTACTGGCGAAGCGTAGAGAAGAAAAGGAGTTGAAGAAAAAGAAAACCAAGTCGAAAGGGAAACATAAAGATGAAACACCAGAAGAGCGCGCAGCAAGAAAGGCACGAAAAAGAGCGAAGAAAGAAAAGAAGATGAAAAAGATGAAATCCGAAGGAATGAAGGGCGTTGAAGAGCTTTTGAAATCTCTTGATCAACGTCCAGTCGAACCTTCGCACGACAAGGTTCCAAGCTCTCGGACGAGGGACCATGACAGGCACTCTCACGACGGACCACACGGACCGTACGACAGAGCACGCTCACGTAGTCGTACTCCCACCTACGAACGAAGGGATCGGTCTTCCAGCCGGTCTAGAGTTCAACGTGGCATTTCCTGGGAACGGTCACGTTCTCCCAATGATGGCAGATACGCCCGACGAGCATATCACAGTCGGAGTCGCTCACCATATTCCAATGGCCGTGTGCGCACGGCTCATATGACATCAGAGGACGAGGATTTGGGGCATAGGCACCCGAGAAGACACTAGCTTGAAATTTCAAGCTTCTTTCGGAAATACCTGGTCTATGGCCACGACTTTTTGTGATACTGCTCACACACTGTGTCTTCCTTTGATTATCGCTTTCCGAAGGACTTCGATGGGCTTTGCTTCGACCAGAAGTCCGGTAGATATCAAGGTAGATCATATGGCTGCAAACACAGAAGAGATATTCTGAAGTTAATCCATACTTCTTGCGATGTTTAGGCTTGTTCATTAAATCAAAGGCCGTTTCCTTTGATAAAGCAGGAACACGGAGAGCATACATGCCTCGCTAGAAATAACGTTGCCCTTCGTTTTGCTCATTCCAACGACGATAAACTATGATCCGTTCATCAGGCGATAGAAAAATCCGTAAGAGGGTACCAGGGGGCAACTTCATTGACCACAACGAACAACATTCTAATAGATGGTATGGGAAACTGCATCATCTTTGTACCGACTCACCACAAATAGCGAGAGCACTGTATTCTACTAAACGTTATTGATTGATTTCAGGAACAGAGGTTTTCACGGGCAGAGCCAGACGGTCTTTTGCGCAAATGACAACGTTATCGTTACGGAAAACAGTACCTATGGTCGCATAGGCAAGTGACCCTTAGCGGAATTCGAGAATCGTATTCAAGGGACTTTACCCACGTCTATTTTAACAGACTGAAATCCTATCCAAAAACACTAGGTCCTCGAAATGACTTTCACAGGTGCACAGATCCAGACATTGATCTGATGCGGCTGAGGCCGGCGGCCTTGGCACAAAGCAACTGATAGAAAGTTAGCGAACATGCACTATGTATACGGTATATGGTTCCCACATAATGCCATTCCTGAGGATTTTCCTACGAAAGAAGTATAACAGCGCAATACGCCGAACTGCAAGCTGTGAAACAATTAGCCATTTGCTTCAGTCCTCAGGAAAATATGACAGCCTGAGATTGAATACCATGACGTAATTAGAAAACCGATACGGATGCTCGGATGTCTTTCTGCTGTGAAGTTTTGCCTAAGCAATGTCACGCAGCAGGTAGGTACGAGAACGAGTTCGTTCACTCTCTTATTGAACAATGCATTATTACAAGGCTTTAGCCCCCTAATTCAAGGCCCGCAGGCGCAGCAACGCGGGAGTGCCTCCTTTCTCTATTTGCTGGGTAGTCAGTGACCACTTGGAAGATAACGACATGATGCGCCAATGGTTCGATTCACGAGCTACGTCCAGCTGCGAACCACCTGATCCTGCCAATACCATCACCGATCGGCTCAACACACTTTTGAACTCATCTGGTCCTGGTTACATTTTAAGGCTATGTCCTGCGATGCAATACAGGATACAAGCACCCATTTCCTTTGCTGCTCCCGACCAGGAAATCAGCACATTGGGCTATCCCACAGGAGACGAACGAGCCACACTCGTCGTGAGTGGCCCCTTCGCTGATGGCATGAGCCATACGACGGCTATTGATGCGACTTGTTCGACATGTTCTGGCATAGTAATACGGAATCTCCAGGTACTCTCATTTGCGTCAGGAATATAACTCTCACTCACGTAAATGTACAAGGTCGATGGTACCCGCAATGGTGCGCCACCGCTATCAGGTGGCGCCAACATTGAGATGGGTGGCGATAACTCTGGCCAGGTCGTTGAATATGTGCATTCATTTGATCCTAGGAGTTGGTCATGTCTGCATGTTGCAGAAGGGGCTCTGAAATGCAACAATGCCACTGTTCAAAACAATGACATCGGTCCCTGCGGATCGGACGCATTTCAACAGTGGGCTGATGGCATTAGCGTCAGCTGCCGTAGCAGTGTGGTCAGAAATAATCTAATTCAAGGACCAACAGACGGCGGGATCGTCATATTTGGTTCGCCCGGGACGCAGGTCTATAACAACACCATCTGGATCTTGAATGTGAGTAAACATTCACGTCATCTTCCCTCAACATGAACTTACCGTAGTACCTATCAGCAAACTTTGCTTGGAGGTATTAATCTCGTGGATTTTGACCCCTTCCAAGGCGATTATACTGGTACTGTGGTTCGGGATAATCTTATTACTGGCGGGTTTTCCACAAGCCCTGGGCAATCTGGACAAGCCAAAGGGATCAACAGTCAAAATGCAATCATAAAGTAGGCGAACCCTTGAGTTAGTATCACACCGCTTACGGTAAATTGGCTAGAATTGGGATTGCAATCGGCCCTCGCACCTGGTTTGGCGATCATTATGGCACGAACGTTTCTCGTTCAGGAACTGTTATCAATAACATGTTGACCGGCGCGTTCAGTTACGGTATAGCCATTACCTCGGCTAAGAATTTCACCGTTCAAGGCAATTCCCTCATCGGTAACACAAGCTTCATTGGTTCACGCGGTCCAAATTGCAGCGAGAGCGATGACGTCCCAAACCCTGCGCCTTTCGTACTAGATACCAACATGACGAGCGACTTGAGCTTACAATCTAATTTCCAGACTGTCCAAAACGGAGCATCCTTGACTTGTGTTTTGCCACCTGAAGGTGGAGATTATTGGCCATTTGGTGGGAACCCTTCAAGTTTGAGTTCAAGTCCAGGATCTGGCAATGAAGGTCTATTGGGGATCGCATTAGCACTGAGTATCATACTTGGGCTTATCGCGATTGCAATTGTCTGTTGGTTTCTCAGAATACGGGCTTTGCACCGCCGCGGCAGAGCGAGCACGTCTTGACGCTAGTTGACTGCATATGAACTTGCCAAAGAAACCAAGCTAGCTGAGATGGCCTAGACATTACTTTCTTCTTGAATAGAGTTTATATATCAATATTTAAACATCTATATATCTTGTATTTAACGAGGAACAGAGACCATACAGTAACACCGCTTCTTTCGGGGGCTAGTTGTACTTGTTGGCTCAGTTGCAGTGTCAAATATTAGGACGGTCATTGCTTAGTCATCCGCACTAGGTAGCATAAGGACCTTTCCATCCTTCCTGCTGCCTTGCATTTGGTTCGTCTGTAAGTCTGGTTTCTAAGCTGCCACAGATCAAGTCTTCTCTGGAACAAAACACGAAAAATCATGGTAAACGAGAAGAGGTGAGTTGTTGGCAGTAATGATGACGTTTCCCCGCCTCTTAAGGATGATGTTCAAGCTACCTGGGTGTCACTCCGCCTATCGCAGTATCTGAGTCTACCGAACGAGAAAAAGAGGTCACCCAATCTTTGATGGAGGAACTGAGAAGGCAAAGCTCATTTGAATCAGAGGAGGAATCAAAAAGACGGTAAGTCGCTCTCGGAGTTTGGTCGCAAATCTCGCCTACGATTTACATTTCGGAATTTTTCACAAACGTCACGCCGTATGAGTTCAAGTCGTGATGGGTGATCTGAACGCAGTGCTTCAAGCCGCTTGCATTGTGCACGTCACCGCTGAATAACCCAGTTATGCTTTATTTTTCATCACTATTGTCCGATCAAGAGTATTCATTGATCTAACCTATCTTTGTGTTATTGAACAGGGAAATCGTTCTTGGCCGTGTAGCTGCTATGGTGAAGAAATTCGTCCACCGTGTGTCGGTTGCTCATGGCCTGTCCGAGGCTGCGGCGCAAGCAGCTGGAGGAAAAATATATACGTTCGGATCATATCGATTGGGTGTGCATGGTCCAGGAAGTGATATTGACACATTATGTGTTGTACCGAAACATGTGTCCCGCGATGATTTCTTCGAGTCCTTTGAGTCCCTGCTGAGAGAAATGGAAGGAGTCACAGAGGTCTCAGTGGGTTCATTCTCGGTACAATTCATTGAACATTTTTGAATTCGTTCGAACAGGGCGTTCCGGAGGCCTACGTCCCTATCGTCAAGACTAAAATAGAAGGAATTTCTATCGACTTCCTCCTGGCGCGTCTAGCGCTGTCCTCGATACCCGATGATTTATCCTTACAAGACGATAATCTGCTTCGCAATTTAGATGAGCGGTGTATACGAAGTCTGAATGGTAATGGTCGTTTGGCCCTTGATGTCAAGCACACTAAATGGCTCTCTCGAAGGTTCAAGAGTAACTGATGAAATTCTGCGGCTTGTTCCCAATGTTCAAGTCTTCCGTGATGCGCTACGATGTATTAAGCTTTGGGCTCAGCGTGAGTGATTACAGTAAGGTCGCAAGAGACACTGACACATTGTGTTCTCAGGAAGAGCAATTTACTCCAACGTCAACGGTTTTCTTGGTGGCGTTGCATGGGCCATGTTGGTGGCCAGGATCTGCCAGCTCTACCCTAATGCCATTGCCGGTGCCATAGTCAGCCGATTTTTCATCATAATGTATCAATGGTACGTATGCCATTGTCCCGTGGTCTTATAGTCGTGCCGCAAATTGTATAGGTCATGGCCTCAGCCAGTATTGTTGAAACAGATCGAAGAAGGACCTC